>CAMQGK010000391.1:1622500-2106224 GCA_947000775.1 Pterois miles
TTACATTTATATACAAACTGTTACAAACTGCTTTTCATGTGTGAACTTCACTGCATTTGTGTGTGGGTTTTAGGGATCTTTACAGACATATCTGCCCACATTTGTTTGTTTCAACACTTACCTGGGTGCACAAGTCAAACATCTGAACCGCTTTAAGGTGGTTAAAACCGAGCTCTCCTCATTCATGTAGTTACCAGTTACTACTGTTTCACTGTTCACTCCACCCCTCTATGCATGACACAAATCATACCCTTGTGGGGACATGCTCATGTGATGGAGGATGGAGGAGGGAGACATCTGATTGGCTGCAGATAATTCCCTGTTAAAAAAAAATGCATTTGCAGATAGGCGCACATCAGGGGATTCTCATGAAACCCACACACAAATGCAATGTATATAATATATACATATACCGTATTTTTTGCACTATAAGGCACACCGGATTATAAGGCTCTCTATCAATATCATTGCCTTTTTTCATATATAAGGCACACTGGATTATAAGTCGCATTAAGCGAAACAAAACAGTCGGATAAGTCAAACTTTATTCTATTAATTTAACAACTCAATAACTTCAATAACTCTCAACATTTTTCAGTTGGAACACACAAAATACAAAAGAATACACTCACTTTCAGTTTTTTCAGTTCATTCCTCCTCCACAAATCCATCAAATCCTTCATCATCAGTGTCTGTGTTAAACAGTTGGGCGACTTCAGCATCAAGCACGCTCGAATCCATCTCGTCATTATCCGAGTCAGTCTCATTGCTGTTACTTAGCTGTTCAGTGATGATTCCTGCCTTCGTGAAAGCTCGGACGACACTTGACACTGATAACTTGGCCCAAGCATCCACGATCCATTGGCAGTTAGTGGAGTAACTCGCCCTAAGTTGCCTCCCTGTCTTGGTGAATGTGTGTTCGCCTTCTGTCATCCAACGCTCTCACGCAGCTCGCAGTTTAACTTTGAACGATCTGTTGACACCAATATTTAGCAGTTGGAGTTCTTTAGTTAATCCACCCGGAATGATGGCAAGCTCCGAATTAGTTTTCTTCACTTGGGTTTTGACAGTGTCAGTGAGATGGGCACGCATTGTCTGCAGGTGCAGATCAATAGGGACGGAGAGTTGTGGAAAAAGCCATCCGGTCTCTTGACATAAATTTCTCTAAGCCACTCACTCATCTTCTCCTCGTCCATCCAGCCCTTTGAGGTAGCCTTGATCATGACGCCAGACGGAAACGTTTCTTTTTGCCATTTTGGGCTCCTTATACACACATGATAATGTTATGGTGCCTATATGTCGAAGCTTATATGTATTACTCCGCAGGGCGCCTGACTATTGTTACCGTAATGCTCCTACAAGCCACCCAGCGGTGCAGCTTCGAAGCTTACCAAACTCCTGATAAAACATTTTGACAGATTTTTGAACGCCCTGTACCACATAAAATTGGTTCAAGGAGGTCAGTATGCACAACCAGAATTCATCTATAAGACGCACCGGATTAAAAGACGCACTGTCGATTTTTGAGAAAATTAAAGGATTTTAAGTGCGCCTTGTACTCCGAAAAATACGGTACTACAATTATACTTTTACATTTTTATACATTTTAGATGTTTTTTTTTTACTGTTTACTGTTCTTTTGTTTTTTAACTGATGCCTCTTGGTGTTTGCATTGTCCCCTTTGCTGCTGTAATACTGTGCATCGGATTATAAGGCGCACTGTCGATTTTTGAGAAAATTAAAGGATTTTAAAGTGTGCCTTATAGTCCGGAAAGTATGGTACATATAGTCAGAGTCAAATAGACCATAAAGCAGGGTATGCAATAGGGTATGGCTACCTTCTGATTGACACAGTCGATCAACAGGTGTTTCCATCTATCTTACAACATAAACTCTTTCACACTGTGTTTTCAGTTCATGAAAGTTAACTGTAACATTTTAAAAACCAAGATGATGATGGACAAAAGGCAAAACTTTTCAGTTTCAGAACAGCGGTCCACAAACCAATGGGTGACATCACAATAACTACCCAGTTTCAAGGTCCTGCCCACATACATCCGCCCAAGGCAATCATGAGTGTGAGCCAGCTAGCTGTTACATTAGCACCACAGTAGCTGTTTGGCTAGAAAGACAACAGTTAACCACAACATCTGTAATGTCTGTATTTCAAAATAACAAATTAAAACAGAACTTATCAGAAAAATTAACACTGCAACATCCACCAATGTGATAAGAACTACTTAAAATGACAGAAACCATCTTTGGGAAAAGTTTATTTGATGTGACTTTTTAGTTTGGCCCATCCACTGACATAGGCTTTATGACCTATACTGCAGCCACCTACCAGGGGGCAATTGAAATGTCTTGGCTTCGTTTTTTGTGAGCTATCATATCGTCCATCTTTATATACAGTCCACAGTAAACCTACAATAATTTATTGTTTGGCCTCTAGGAAGAAGCTTTAAGTACAACACTGACATATTATCATTGGGTTTGTAGACACATTCAGCAGACTAGTTGATGAGTTGATAAGCTGACTGATAGAAAATTAAAAATTCACTTTGATTGTTTGTCATCAAGCAAAATGCCTAACATGATCTATTTCTCACACATTTGTTGTTTTTATATTATTGTCAAATGAGTTCTTTTGAGTTTTGACGAGTGATTATAAAAATGAGCATTTTGTATATGTCAGCTTTGACAGATTTTTTTTCTTCTTCTTTTTTACATTTTACAGACTAAACTGATTAGGTGATGAACCTGAAAAATAATTAACTTTTTGATTGTGAAAATAGATGCTAGTTGTAGCCTCAGGGCAACTATCTGCTTTGCATTCAAATGCTTCAATATTAAAATATAAAAGTGATGTATAGTTTTGGCCTGGTATGGGGAGAGTAGGGGAGCAAATAAGCTTAATTACACTGTGGTGGGTGATGGTCTCAATCCAAACTGATCTCAGCTCACTTCTAACTCTAACTCTGTCTCGTGTAATGAATGTTGGCCATGCTCAGTGGCCGCTGCAATGAAGAGGCTGATTCTTAAGCAAACTCTACCAAATCAGCAAACAAACACAGAGACAACACACATGTGCCTGTGGTTTGTCTCTGCACATCATTCATGGTAGATCTCAGCACCAACAGACAGATTGATAGATTTGTTCAGTAAAAGTATATATTAGCAGTTCCCACCCCCTCATCCCTGCATGACATGCTCCACAGAGCCCCTCAAGGGACCCTATAGGAAACCCATCCCTCATTTTCCCCTCTTAATAAGGGGCAGCATTTTATATGGCCACGACAGAAGGTTTGTGTTAGCATCGTTACTGATAGCCACCTTTCCAACAGCCGCTGCCACCACTGCCACCCTACCCCTCCTCTGAGGGACACCTGAGACTCATTCTGGTGCAGCAGGCCACACCTACACTGGGCTTGTACCTGGCCAAAGACTGGGGCCCCAGTCTGGTCCTCTGAAAGCACCCCCATAAATTCAATGGGAACACTTTTGAATGCTGACTTATGTGTTTACATGTTGGAGGCTCCTGCAGTATGGACACATGCCTAATTGGATTGAGATGGATGGTTTCATCCAATGGGATGCAAGAGATTTAAAAAAAGCAGGAGGAGGAAGTGGGATCGAAGCAGAAGTCTGAGGGAAAGTTCAAATACCACGAGGGAAATGAATGTGTAATGTACAGCATGTCTGCTGTATAGATGATATGAAGGCATACACACACAAACATGCACATACACACAGAAAGAGGAAATTTCAGAGCAGCTGAGTGATCCTCTGTTTTCTTTTCAGTGTGTTCCAGTAACCATTAATCTTCTCCTGTCTCAGATAATTAATACATCCCTCTTTTAAGAGGCTTTTTATTCTGGAATGGGGCATATATTGTGTCTAGTTGTGGTCCACATAAAATAATTATGATATAAAACAACAGCAAATAAGTGCACACAGTTTTCAGAGGCTGTTAGATTTGTGCAGTACCGTGTAGCCTCAACAAACACGGTCAAGAAGAAGAAGAAGAAGAAGATCTACCTTTATTAGTCCCACAGTGGGGAAATTCAATTTACACTCTGTTTAACTTATACATGGTACATGCACACAAACACACACACACATGCAGTAATGGAGAGGTGTCAGAGTGAGGGGGCTGCTCCAGACAAGCGCCCCGAGCAGTTGGGGGTTTGGTGCCTTGCTCAGGGGCACCTCGGCAGTGCCCAAGAGGTAAACTGGCACCTCTCCAGCTACCAGTTCACACTCAGTTTTTGGTCCATGTCGGGACTTGAACCGGTGACCCTCCGGTTCCCAAGCCAACTCCCTACAGACTGAGCTACTGCCCCCCCAAATCCTGTACCTCCACACCTGAAAGTACTTAACACACTCAGAGTTTTTGGACAGGATCCTTTCAGAGAGAGATAGGAGGCAGGTAAGACATTTCAGTTTAATTGTGCACTTCCAAGAGCTGACAGCTGTCATATCGTTCATTCCCTGGTAAATATTGCTTCCGTACAGTGTTAACCAGCAGACAGGAATGCTATTTTTTGCTATAGCCAAATATAATTGGTGCACCCACATACACATGAAAGAGCCCTCTCCATATCTATTCCCGTTCCTCAATCATTAGCTGTACCACTCCATAAATGTCCAAATATCAGATACAAACTGTCAGTTTGTCTATAGTTGACTTATATTTTTTCTCTCCATTGGTCCATTGTCCCTTTTTTTTTTTTTTAGATTAGATAGATGTTAAATACAGAAAAAGAGATGTGTGAGTAATTTGCTGAATACTGGTAAGCAGATGACTTGGACAAGAGCTAATCAGAAGTCTGTGGCACCCTGGTCTCAAACTCCTCTTGGACTCTTTCATTTATGAAAAATTGTAAAACATACTGAATTTGAACTTAGTCGACATTAAACTGCATCTTAATGAAATCACAACAAATTGGTTTTAAATCATATTTTACACATTTATCTGTGTTGTCTTTGTGCATTATATATCTAAATTCAGAATTGTATGAGAAGGCAACATACACCCTTATTCTACATTATAACTGCCTTTCTGTCTGGGTTTCTGTATTCATTCATTCAGTCATTTAGACTTTGATGGTCCACAAAGGGTGTACATGCATTCATGTGGCTGTGTGAAGTGTGCATGTGTGTCTTTACATGACAGAGTATGTGTGGAGCCCCTGTCTCCATCCCCCTTGTAACATCAACCCACAGTCTCCACCGCAGTTGGCCCTAAGTCTGCCAGGCCCCTCCTTGTATTTATCCCATGATCACACCCCCCTCTACCTCCCTATCCATCAGGCCATTCCTATTCCTCCACCTCCCCCTGCATTTCTGCATTTCACTGCCGTAAACAACTATTAACGTAATGGTTACAAAAATCATTAAAGAAGAAACATCTGTGCACCGGCCACAGCCAATCAGGGGAGGCGAAGAGCAGCCGAGCCTGGGATGGAAGACTGTGTTTGGCTGCCTGAAGTGCTTGCACCTTGTTGAGTCCCTCCTACTACCATGCATGCTCTTTATAGTCTGTTTAGTGAGGGGAAGAAGCAGTGGGACGCAGCTAGAAAAAAAAAAAGAGGTGGGGGATTTAGCAAAGACACACAGACACATGGAAGTGGTTAGCATCTCGGAGGTGGCAGGCAGCAGCCCGCTCTCTTTCTCTCTCTGTTCTTTTTCATTTTCGATCTTTTACTTCCCAAAATAGGAACCAGATTGCCACTGCGGCTGCTTAATTTGAGCTCCTTCACAGTTTAAGGATGTAACTGGAAATTGAGATGGAAAAATTTTAAGAAAATGGAAGGTCCACAAAAAGGAAAGGAATAGGTAGCTGTGGGGGAATAAATCACATAATTGCAGGCGTAAAAGCAGCTTGAGCTTTTAGAATTAAGTCTCAGCCTGCATAGCTAACACTTTAATAATGCCATTTTGAGCTATAAGGGCATGCTGGAGTAGTGCTGTGTGGCAGACCATCAAAATCATATAAATCAAGGAAAGCAAGCGCTAGTAGAAGTAAAGTGATAAAATAGAAATAAGCTGACGCAATGTGACAAACACGGAAAGTTCCGTGCGCATGGTGAGCAAATGATCCTTTAACCTGGTGGCCACCCTTGAGCTCTGTGAGAGCAGGGAATGAAACAAGAGATAAAGCAAATGAATGGAAAGCTTGTGCAGAGCTGGGACGAGTGGAGTGCCTGTGGGACACCACTGCTCTCCCTCAGCCCAGATTGAGTATTACTTGTGTCAGGGCGCAGACCCTCGTCTCCATGGGCCGAGAATCCACCACGACTTCAAAACTCTGCCTCTGAGATGAAAGCATTTTCCACTATGTATAATATGCATGAAAATAATACGTGCATTGTTTAATCACTGCACCAAAAGGCCAGAAGTACATGTGACATGCCAGCCCAGTCGTACATCAGTTCATGAACTCACAGAACTGAATGTACTCTGCATTTACTGCAGTCATCCGTCTCATCTGTCAATCCATTGACAGATGAGACTTAAGTCTCTCTCTCATCAGTATGAAGTATAGTGATAGCAAATCATTTGATGTTAAAATCATGTTAGAGAAGAGATGAGAAATATTGTCTTTAAACAAAACTTTAAATTGAGCCATGTTGGTTCTTAAGATGCTGACTTTTCACAATGAAATCGTGATCTTAATGTATTCATGTACATGGACACAAATTTAAAATTTTTGATTGATTGAGTGATGGTCAGCAAAAAATCAATTTGTATGTGATCAACGTTTTTGTGAAACGGGAAGTAATCTATAAAGAATGGTGAATTCAGGTCAGGGTGAATGAGTGGGTCAAAAAACAGAACTTTTACCTAGGATACTGGTGTATATGTCTTGTGTGAAGTCAGAAGTTAAAGTTTATTACTTTCCTATAACTTGTGTACGTAATTAACAGTACTTTCTGAGTTATTTTAACCCAGACCACGATCTTTTCCTAACCCTAAGTAGTTTTGTTGACTAAGAATAACCAAGTCGATGTTTTCCTAAACCTAACCGAGTTGATCTTCTAAGTAGTTTGTTGTCTAAGCCTAACCTAATTAATCTACGGCACTCACCGACACTGTCAAAACCCAAGTGAAGAAAACTAATTCAGAGCTTGCCATCATTCGGGGTGGATTAACTAAAGAACTCCAACCGTTAGATATTGGTGTCAACAGGTCGATCAAAATTAAATTGCAAGCTGCCTGGGAATGTTGGATGACAGAAGGTGAACACACTCACTGACAGGGAGGCAACGCCGGGTGAGTTACTCCACTATCTGCTAATGGATTGTGAATGCCTGGGCCATGGTATCAGCGTCAAGTGTCGTCAGAGCTTTCACAAAGGACAGAATCATCACTGAACAGATAAGTAACAGCAATGAGACTGACTTGGATAATGACGAGAACGCCTATGTATGAAAATAGATGCATGCATTGATAGTGCACCTTATAATCCAGTGCGCCTTATAGTGCAAATACGGTAAGTAGTTTTGTTACCTGAGCCTAACCTATGTTTAATTAACTACCGTGAGAGTGTGTTGGGCAGACACAAAGACACTGTTATGCTGTTGGTCTAATGTGCAGGCCCTAAGTGCAAAAGACATGCTGAAAGCTGGAGTCTGAATAAAACACCTCGCAGGCCACCTCATTCTGAGGTGGATGTGGAAGTGGTGTTCATTTTAGCGACTGTTTTTTTATGACGTGACAAAGTTATTGCTGCAGGTGAGGACAGCACAGGGGGAGGTGGGGCGGTGGTGTGAGCGCTTGTGTCTGACTGCATGAACACAGGTTCACCCAATGATGTGTGTAAAGTCAGGCGGACAATCTTGTCGGCACCCCGACTGGTCTCTATGTTCCCACGCTGCTGGATCCAGAGTTTCTTGATGTGTCCGATGGGATGGGGTACAGTAGACCAAACTGAAGGGGGGTGGGGGGGCTGGAAAATGGACGCTGCTTTGACTAACATAAACAGATCATAAAAAGGCTCTTCAGTCTGACTGTGGGAGCCGAGTGGACTCCCAGTTTATAGATTTGTGTTTGAGCAGGCATCAGTTCTGCTGTGTCCTCTCTGATTTGGGTCACATCCAAGAGTTGGAGAGCAGTGTGTTTAGACATTAGAGCTCCACATTCACTTTATAAAACCTACATTCTCTCACATTTGATATACTAGCTAGCAGAAACCGCAGCATAAGTTAATTGAATGCGAGGAAATTCACCGGGTCACTGCAACAAGGAGGCCTCTTCCAGGACATATTACATCAGCCTGGGAGTCACAGTTCTCTGTGTCTCAAGTCTTACATGTGGATTTAGAAATGTTGGCTGCTCTCAGAAAAGTTACCACAGCCTCCACCCAACATGGCAGAGGTGTTGGCACCAGTGCCACACTCAGCAACAGGTTTCCATCTGACCTTGGTCTTACCTCGCATAAATATTATGAAGGCCTGTCTTCTTAATAAACCAATTCTGCAGAAATGTTGTGAGTTCACAGTGCGTGTCCTGGAAGTGAGGGCAATGCGGTTTGGAGGGCTCGGCTGTTGACACTGGCATGGCGAGGTGTAAAACTTGTGCAGTCACGCCACAAAATCGTATTCGCTTGTGACTCACATAGAACTTCCTTGTTCAGTGTGCCACTGTTTCTTGAGCTTCTGCGTGAAATACGACAATTTGGCAATGATGTCTATACTTATGGGAATTATAGGGGGTAGACAAAATAGCACAAACACTGAAAAAGGAGTTTAAAGTGAGATTAATGTAACGTTTGGAAGAAGAAATAACACAGTCTACTTCTTGCAAATGAAAAGCTGAACTTATGAGCAATAAAAATGCATCCGTGCTCAGTTCATACACTCAGAGATTGTACTGTTACAGCCTGACTTGGTCTGTTATGACCGGTAGCTTATGGCTGTTAGCGAATGGTAACTAACTAACTCTAACTCATGCGAGTTACTTTGTCAGACCACTAACTTTGCATGTCTTTTATGTCAATATTTACTTCATGTCCTTATATTTCATATTTTTAAGGGGACATACTGTGTCATGCTCATTCTCAGGTTTATAGTTGTATTTTGGGTTTCTACTAGAACATGTTTATGTGCTTTAATGTTAAAAAAAAAAAAGTATTTTCTCATACTGTCTCTGCTGCTCTGATTGGCTTGTGAGAAAAATATGGGACACCTTTGCAAAAGTAGTTCTCAAGCTGTGGACAGTATATTCTAATGAGCCTGCATGGGGCTTATGCTTGGGCCACTACCAGCCCCTGAACAGCGCGTGGCAGCTGCATTACCTCACGGCTGCATGATTCATGCATCCTTTGTTCACACCAGCTGCATGTCAGCTGTGTTTCTGCAGCATTTCTGCTGCTGCTCCTCTTTCTACATAGTTTGTTCAAGAAACATATGGTAATGGTAAAATAATTGTAATAATACACAATTAAAATCCCCTACTATATTTATTCATAGAGCCCTGTATATTCTACAACACTGTCCTGCACATATTTCAGAATAAAAGCCTTGTATTAACAAATGAAGGAGTTCTGTCCACAGAACTTCGAGGGCTTTATTTTGAAATGAAATCAGGAAATATTTATTTAAAATAAATAAAAAAAAAAAAAAAGTACATTTTACTTTTTCATGTCTGTGACATTTTCTACAGCTATAGACATCAAAACTGTAGTAATGCTACTGATATGAAGTCAATACATACAAAGTATCACTTCCACTGTCTGTTGCTGCTGTAGTTTTCTTGGCTGAACCTATCAAGGTTGTTTCCAGTGAAGACAGAAAGTTATGCTGCCTTTGAAAGCCGAAATAGCTCAGTTGGGAGAGTGTTAGACTGAAGAGCTAAAGGTCCTTGGTTCGATCCCGGGCTTTGGCAGTCAGGTGTGACTTTCCTGAATTTCCCTCTGGGGATTACCAAAGGTTCATGTCATCTCTTTAAATGGCGTTGTGTTTACCAATTTCACAAGAAGAGTCCATATGAACGCCCCCCTCTTGTGACCTCGTAAGAGGAAAGTTTCTGAAAGCTTCAAGTTCACAGCCTGTAACCATGTGAGGCCACATGGAAGTAAATTTTTCAGTACATAATAAGTTAATATGTTGTAATTTTATTTGTATATTGTATGCCAATACACTGACAGCATCCACTTGAACTTAACCACTTAAAAACTTGAACACCAAACATACTGTGTACACAAGTTTCCATGTTGTAAAAGCAAGCTTACAAGTTTCATTTGAAGGCACTATTTATTTTGAAAAGACCAGAGCAGAAATTGATGCTGGACATTCATAGGAAATCGCACCGAAAATGAGGACTAACCTTTCGGAGGATATCATACAAACAGTTGTGTGAGATTACGTTACATAGGAAGGGGAGTCAAATCCAGTTTGTTGGTTGGTAGGCTCTCCAGATACCCACATGTATGTACACATGTCTGAAAAGGTTTTTTGTAATTGTGTAAAATGTAAAAGCATTTGTAATTATGAATAAGTTACTTAAGAGTTAAGTTTTTTATTGTTTTATATATTCTATAAGGGCCAATGCCACTGTTCGTTTGTGTTTTTGAGGAAGTGGCTGTCTGGTGAACAGATAGAGAGGCTGGTTTTAATTATTAGTTTGGCCCAGCCCGCCTGTTCTGCTTTTGGAGGAAGGTAGAGGAGAATAAAAATGAAGGGAGGAGCTATGGCTGTGAAGTTCGCTCAGCCATATGGATAAAAAATGACAGTGAAATGTGAGATGGGAACATGTTGGGCTTTGTAATGATTCCCGGTTTGGATAACAGTAGAGACAGGAATTGGGCCATGATAACAAGGGAGCAGAAACATCTGCAGTATACTCTGTATCATATAACAGGCTTCATAGTGGATAATTTAGGGTATGTACTGTAGCATGTGAGTTATATGCCTATTATCTACACTGCTACTCTGCACTAACATAACATTACAGGACATGGGGCTGGGTTAGAAGAATCCATGTTGTGACATGTCACATTTACCTTAATAATCAATGTAATGCAACAGGAAAAGTATGGAACAGGAAGTGTAATGAATACCTTAATGGTTTCACAATAAATCATCTTTTTATCACTTTTGAATAAGGCATCATTTATAATCTATAAACTGTAATTAATGGCTGACATTACTGTCTTTCAGAGACTATAGCAGGCTCAGTCTTAGAGCTAGAAACCAGAAAAACTAAGGAATCCTTTGGTATCAACCATGTTATGCTAGGTTGTCTGGCAAAATAACACTCCAAATTTAGGATAAATTTTGGCAAGGAAAAACTGGCATGGCCATTTATCACAGGGATCCCTTGACTTCTGACCTCAAGATATGTGAATGAAAATGGGTTCTATGGTCACCCATGAGTCTCTCCTTTACAGACATGCCCACTTTATGATAATCACATGCAGCATTGTGAATGCAATAAAAATGTGTTATTTTCTCTAAAATGATATATATGAATATTTCTGCCTAAGGGAGTCCTTAAACAGTCTTGGAATTACACAAATATGACTGGAAAGCTGAGACATTTGTGGATTCAATGAGTCCAATTGTATTTGTGTGTGATGTAACCAAGTAGCAATGTCATTGTAGTGGAAACTGTTTTTGAAATTTGATGTCACTGTATAAAATAACCACAAACTAGAAACCTAGAGCATTCAGAGGATGGATGACTTTCCTAGCTAGATTGATGTTAGGGGGGGTTTCTGAGCAGTTTACACAACAGTAGTGCTCATCATCCAATTACCGAAAAATGCAGTCCTTGCAGAAATCTCAAAATGTCAAAAGTTTCTGTTACAAAAACTACAGCATTGTTTTTTTTCTGTGGTTCCTCAAAGTCTTGGTGTCTTAGTCTATCAATTCTAAAATGGTTAAATTTAGCACCAAATCTGTGTAACAAATGGTATCAACCCAAAAATTGCTGCAACAACTCATGAGACATTATAGAGCATGAGGATGCCCTTCATATAATTCTATCATAATGCTCTAAACCCTTATAGACTTTCTCAATTTATATTAATTAATTAATGAATTCATGTTTGTTTCTATGACTAGAACAACTTGACACATAGTGCAGAGCTGCATCTCAAGTTCCCAGCTTTCAGATGATTTACACCACATCTAAGTGACATCTACTGTTGACTTGCTATCTCCCCCTAAACAACCTCTGTACCCCCTAAAATAGACACAAATGGGTCTATTGTGGGTCTCGGAGGATTAACGCCCCTGAAAACTTGGGTTTCAAATCTTATTTCACTCTAAATAATCATGACTAAAATGCAGCATACAGAGTTAAAGTTCAGGGGTAAAACATCCATATTGAGGTTAACTACTTCCAGTTCTATAAAGGAAGTATTGAAATGAGGACATGAACTTCCCCACCCACCCTTCTCTATATAATATATATCATCTAGAACATGAATAGATTCCTAGTAAAAATCAAATAACACGTTATTGTGTAGGTTAAGTACAGAAGACATGAGATCACGTATGGGTAATTGCATACAGTATAGCCTTGTGAGTAATGCCTGAGTTTAAATGGGCTTCAGGCTTTCTGTTTCTTACCCCACAACATTGTGCCAAGGTCTTCACTTCAGTAGTTCCCACAAGTAAACAGAGGTTAATGTGTTGTTGAGCAAAAGCAGCTCTCTCAGAAAATTTGACAGGAAATTCCCAACGCTGATCATTCTTAATCACCAAATCTCTCATTTGACTTGAGGGAGGAAAGGAAGGAAGCTGCTCTGGTGCCAAAACCAAGTGAATTAACTAAAGGTTTCAGTTTTTTAATTATTTTTCACCTGTGCTGATGGGATGATGGGATAAGTCCTAAAAGTGCTGAAGAGCTATGCAATACTCCTCCAACCTGGCTATCATCACTAGCCAGGCGTCTATCCCTTTAGTATTTTCTTACACCTCTCAAGTGTTTATATAGATTCCATTGCATTTATTTTCTTTGATTACAATAAACACTTCTCTAGGGTGAGACACGATGGAGAAAAAAAATTCCACTCCCGGCCCAAGATGTGATGTTGATGTGTGTTAGACAGGGTTCCACAAAAAGGTCATTGTGTGGCTTAATTGCACCCAGTGGATTGTGACGGTGGTGGGGAGTGAGGTAAGGGTGCTGCCCGGATCGCGGATTGGGTCGAGCCTTGCCCTTATTTTGTGACGGTTCCACAGCTGTCATCACCTTATTGTCCTGCGAATTACCCGTAATTACTCCTGGCAGCGTGAGCACCATTCAGTGGCACTAACAAAAGACGCTACCTTCCTGCCCATCTGATCAGGGAAGCTGAGGATGTTACAATCTTCACCGGGAGGAAGAACACTGCGAATAATCTGCTTTAAAGGTCACTGCTCTTGTAAGCCTTCAAAACTAAAGATGAAGCTGAGTAATTGGAAGCGTTATGGCTTCCGTTTGGAGTCTGAGAATATTCAAGTGGGCTTTGGCTGTAGGCAGGTAAACAGTCTGTGTGGAGAGCAAAAATGGTGGAACGCATCGGTCAAAATGCAGTCTCAGAATTCTAAACAATAATACTAAACAATCCAATCATAGATGTTGTCTCTCATTTCCAACTCCAGTTGTGTGTCTAAAGTTGCTAACTGGATTGAAAACAAGTCACATCTATTTTATTTGTTTCACCCAAACTCACAAATTTGCCTCAGGGGGCTTTACAATCTGTACAGGATACAACATCCTCTGTCCTTAAGAGTATGACCTTCTCATCGGATGAGGACAAACGAAAGAAAATGGAAGAAATGTCAGGAAGAACAACAGAGGAGGGATTCCCCTTCCAGGATGGACAGACGCGCAATAGGTGTTGTGTTTACAGTGTAACAACGTAATGAAAATACAAACCAAACAATCCATCCGTCCATCCAACCACTTATCCCGTTAGGGGTCATGGGGCGACTGGAGCTAATCCCAGCTGGCATTGGGTGAAGGCAGGGTACACCCTGGACAGGTTGCCAGTTCATCACAGGGCACATAGAGACAGACAACCATTCACGCCCACATTCACACCTACGGGACATTTAGAATCATCAGTTAACCAGCATGAGGAAACCCACGTTAACATTGGGAGAACATGCAAGCTCCACACAGAAGGGACCCAAGCTGGTTTCAAACCTGCGACCCTCTTGCTGTGAGGTCACAGTGCTAACCGCTGCACCACCATGCAGCCCCCTAGACAATCCATAAGACAAAAAATGATACATATGATGTGAACATATGAGAGGATGGATCCAGGAGGATATCAAACAGCTTCCAGGCATCACCAAACAGATAGAGGCTGAGCAACACGACCTCCTCACTACCATGATGGTGTGATTATGACAATAAGCAGCACACAGAAGAGGAAGTCTTGGCCTGAATGTCCACTGGTGCTATAGCTGTGTGTGTTCCTTGTGCTATTGTCCCTTTTCCCTCTCCAGTCACTCTACCCAGGTGTGTTGCATCGCTCGATGAGGCTGGGAAGAAAGTGCTTAACCTCCTGTGCCAGTAGCAAAAGGGAGAGGCCTCTAATGTTGGGAATGCTGGTCTTGCTGCCTCTCAGCCTATGATTTTATATTGTATGTCTGTCTTCAACATAAAACTTGACTGGAATAGAAACTGACACGTCACATATTGCTGGACATTCATAGGAAAACGTACAAAAAATACATAAAAGTCATGCTGAGCGTCACCAAAAAACAGGGAAATCTATGTCTATGCACAAGAGTCAGATAGATTAATTTTTGTGAATATTTCATAGACTGAGACTGTTGGGAGAGAAGAGAGAGAGAGAGAGAGAGAGACGCTGACAGTGAGCACTGAGAGATAAAGAGTCATGAGAACGTAAACAGACTGATAGAATTAATCCACACACACAGAAAGGTCATAAATACCCAATAGCAATATCACTGTACTGATCATTCTTGTTTTACATCTTACAGATATTGGCTACATATGCTATATTTCTAACCTGCACAGTTTATTGAGCCTCTGCCTATTAGCCAATGGCATGACAATGAACTTTGGTCAGCAAACCCCTTAATGAACTTTTCCCTCTTAGATAAAACATAATGCTGATCAATAGCTCAATATCATAACAGAAGGCATTTTGAAGGCTGTTTGTTTAATGGAGGCAGCGGGGTCACACTGCGAAAGAAAAGAGTTGACAGAGAGATGAGTGGGAGATCCTGCTGAATATCACCATTACATTACTAACACCCACAGTACACACTAAAGTAATCTGCTGGTGGTATCAGGGTGCTAAAGAGCTAACAGGACATCATGGAGCCTCTTTAATAGACCCCTGTCTGTTTGTAACAGCCTATCCCAGGTCAATTGAGTTTCTATATAATACCAATTTTACACCAAAATTTGCAGATACTGTATGTGTAGATTTTCTTATACTTGAGGAAATTTGCTAAAATAGGCGATAGATGGAAGCAGTATTAGTAAGCAGTGAAAATGTTACAGTGGTTACTATTATTTTTTTGTAAGTTACTTATTCAGTCTCTCTTCTCTCAGATTGCAAATTTTTCACCGCTTCGTGTGTCAACTATGTGGCGCCAGAGAGCATGCGCTAAAATGAATTATGTTGCTCTATATCAAGTGTAGATGACACAATGTAAATTTCATTTAAATCAGATGATGTTTGCCACATAACACTAACTTCCTCTTGCCACTGAAGTATAATGACTACACACACACACACATCTCACGCACACAAGCTAATTACAAACTACAAACACTTACCAACATGAAGGAAGCATGCTGACACATGGCTTATTTCCATTTCCAGCAATGTCAATTGGTAGTAAAAGCATTTTCCCTTGGCAAAAAGCTCACTGTCTTTCGATGTCGACAGAACATTTAGTGTGTACTTGGTGTACCATTAAGCCTGTAGAATCAACATCAGCTTACATACTGTCACAATACAGTTCTTCAAGGGGAACCACCATTTCCAAGCAGGAGTACTATAGACATAAAACAAATCAAATATCATTACACAGACCATAAGAGAATGACATAATACACATATACTCTCTTTGGCGTGGAGAGGAGGTCATGTTGCTCTGACTCTATCTGTACGGCAATGACGGGAAGCTGCTTAACATCCTCCTGGATCCTCCTTCTCATGTACAGTACAGACCAAAAGTTTGAACACACCTTCTCATTCAAAGAGTTTTCTTTACTTTCATGACTACTGACATTGTAGATTCACACTGACGGCATCAAAACTATGAATTAACAAAAAAGTGTAAAACAACTGAAAATACGCTTTATATTGTAGTTTCTTCAAAGTAGCCACCTTTTGCTCTGATTACTGCTTTGCACACACTCTGCATTCTCTTGATGAGCTTCAAGAGGTCGTCACCTGAAATGGTCTTCACTTCACAGGTGTGCCCTGTCAGGTTTAATAAGTGGGATTTCTTGTCTTATAAATGGGGTTGGGACCACCAGTTGTATTGTGCAGACGTCAGGTGGATACACAGCTGATAGTCCTACTGAACAGACTGTTAGAATTTGTATTATGGCAAGAAAAAAGCAGCTAAGTAAAGAAAAACGAGAGGCCATCATTACTTTAAGAAATTAAGGTCAGTCAGTCCAAAAAATTGGGAAAACTTTGAAAGTGTCCCCAAGTGCAGTCGCAAAAACCATCAAGCGCTACAAAGAAAGTGGCTCACATGAGGACCGCCCCAGGAAAGGAAGACCAAGAGTCACCTCTGCTGCAGAGGATCAGTTCATCCGAGTCACCGGCCTCAGAAATGGCAGTTTAACAGCAGCTCAGATTAGAGACCAGGTCAATACCACACAGAGTTCTAGCAGCAGACAGACACACACAGACTGTGTGAATCCGACCTTCATGGTAGAATAGCTGCTGGGAAACCACTGCTAAGGACAGGCAACAAGCAGAGGAGACTTGTTTGGGCTAAAGAACACAAGGAATGGACATTAGACCAGTGGAAATCTCTGCTTTGGTCTGATGATCCAAATTTGAGATCTTTGGTTCCAACCACAGTGTCTTTGTGCGACACAGAAAAGGTGAATGGATGGACTCTACATGCCTGGTTCCCACCGTGAAGCATGGAGGAGGAGGTGTGATGGTGTGGGGGTGCTTTGCTGGTGACACTGTTGGGGATTTATTCAAAATTGAAGGCATACTGAACCAGCATGGCTACCACAGCATCTTGCAGTGGCATGCTATTCCATCCGGTTTGCGTTTGGTTGGACCATCATTTATTTTTCAACAGGACAATGACCCCAAACACACCTCCAGGCTGTGTGAGGGCTATTTGACCAAGAAGGTGGCCTGGCCTCCACAATCACCGGACCTGAACCCAATCCAGATGGTTTGGGGAGAGCTGGACCGCAGAGTGAAGGCAAAAGGGCCAAGTGCTAAGCATCTCTGGGGACTCCTTCAATACTGTTGGAAGACCATTTCAGGTGACTACCTCTTGAAGCTCATCAAGAGAATGCAGAGTGTGCAAAGCAGTAATCAGAGCAAAAGGTGGCTACTTTGAAGACACTAGAATATAACAGAGACATATTTTCAGTTGTTTCACACGTGTTTTGTTAAGTATATAATTCCACATGTGTTAATTCATAGTTTTGATGCCTTCAGTGTGAATCTACAATTTTCATAGTCATGAAAATAAAGAAAACTCTTTGAATGAGGTGTGTCCAAACTTTTGGTCTGTACTTATATATATATATATATATATATATATATATATATATATATATATATATATATATATATATATATATTACTATTTACTTACTAATCACGTTTGTCTTACTTTAGTCTTCTTTTACTTCACCACCTGAGCTGCTGTTATTATTCACTGTGGATGAAAAAAAGTAAGTATGAGCTTCTGTTTAGTAGAGAATGTTACTTGGGATTCAATAATGTAGTCTATAGTTCATACTTATTCACTATCTCAAATATTGTTTTACTAACCATTGTTTATATCCTACTTCACCACCTGAGCTGCTGCTGTTCACTGAGGATGAAGAAGGTGACCCTAAAATAGTCCATAATGTTAAAACAGAGACAGTAATATGAAATGAAATAATGTAAAGAAATAATGTATTATATTGTAAATCTGCTTAACCATACTAATTCAGTTATTCAAAAATAGTTTTATTAACCATTGTTTATATCCTATTCCACCACCTGAGCTGCTGCTGTTCACCAAGGATGAAGGTGAGTAATATGACATGTAAACAAAGTAAAATAGTCTATATTGTAAATAAATAGAAAGAATTGTATGTTTTTGTATTGTTGTATTGTGTTCCATTCTTTATCTCCTACTCCACCACCTGAGCTGCTGAGGATGGAAACAGTAGTAAGAGCTTCTGTTTTGTAGAGAAAGTGACCCAGAGTAGTCTACAATATAATGACTTGTAACTTTGTTTTGAAAAGTGCTGCATAAATACAGTATAATATCATGTAATATGATCCTGAGTGGTTAGCATACTCGCCTCACAGCAAGAGGGTCACAGGTTCAAATCCGGCTTGGGGCTCTTCTGTGTGGAGTTTGCATGTTCTCCCCATGTAAGTGTGGGTTTTCTCCGGGTACTCCAGCTTCCTCCCACAGTCCAAAGACATGCAGTTTAAGTTAATTGATGACTCAAAAGTGTGAACGTGAGTGTGAATGGTTGTCTGTGCCTAATTACCCTGCTGGCGACATGTCTGGGGTGTACCCCGGCTTAGCCCAATGCCAGCTGAGATCGGCTCCAGTGTGGAGCCCATGTGACCCCTAATGGGATAAGCGGTTGAAGATGGTTGGATGGACGACCGTCCATCCAACCATCTTGAGTCTGTGTATTTAAATGTGTTCCAGCCTGGCCGTGCCTCCAGCTGTCTGTCCCTGTGTGTCTCTGTTTGTAGGTGGTGTTGGCGGGGTTTCCCTCTGATAACGGCTCATTTACCTCACCTGTCCGGTCTTCACAACTGCCTTCCACAGTAGATCTGCTCCAGATTGTTGCTGCAACCACAGTGGTGATTTCTTTTCATCTCAACATTACTCCACACAATTCCCTCCCTTCACAATTCAGTCAATTTCAGTCTTCAGTGCTGCATTTTAATCACTAGATTAAGTTGCTGTATTTGAGAGATTATGAGTGTAGCAGGGAGTGCAGGCCATGGGCAAATTAATACAATGTCACTGAGGTCTTGTTGCAGCACATGGAGACCAGACAGCACCTAAAAAAACTCAACTACAAACTTAACTAGCCTTCTCCTGGTAAGCATTTTTGATGCTGATGCAGCTGAAATAACCAAAGAAAAGAAAATTGCATAAATAAATACAATACAGAAATGAATACAGAAATAAATACAAAGAAAAATATATAAAAAGAATAAATAAATGCTAAAATATACATACAGTATATGGAGATAAATAAAAGTTGATAATTAAACATGACATATACATTTAAATGTTGTTTAATTATGTTGTAAATAAATAAACAAGTAAAATATTAATAAATAAATGTTTATTTTATACATATGTCTAATAATTATTTGTCTGAACCTGAGCATTTGCTATACCTTAATAAATTAAGGTTTATGGCTGCCATGTCTCTTCAGTCTTACCCCGTCTAACACAGTGTCCACATATTGCTGACCCAGACTTCTATACATTAGGCCAAGTGTAGCCAGCTGTTTGATCTTTCTGCTGAATTTAGTTGGAGATGACAGTCTGGTGCTGCCATGCCAGTCACCATCACTATCATTCAGTCATTTAGCACACTGACAGTGAATATTCAGGTATCACATGCGCTACACAGCAGCTTTTCATTATTTTCTCCCTTGACAGCGAGTTTCTTTTCCCCAAAAGGGAGCGCAGCCTCAGAGATGACACCATGCTGGGCTGGTCTATAACTTGGAGCCTTAAAGATGTGTTGCTGGTCTTATGTACCATAATTTTAATTTAAAGTAGAAACAAAAAATAAACTTGCATTATTAAAAGTTAAGATAAGATAAGATAAGATAAGATAAGATGAACCTTTATTAATCCCAGAGGGGATTAATCCACTCTGTAGGTTTTATTTTAAGCGGAAACAAAAAATAAACTTTCATTATTAACAATTAATATCCATTCTGTATTTTTTTCATTTTAAGTAGAAACAAATAATAAACTTAGATTATTCAAAATTAACATCTGTTTTGTATTTTTTTATTTTAAGTAGAAACAAAAAATAAACTTGCATTATTAAAAATTAATGTTCCCTCTGTATTTTTTCATTTAAGTAGAAACAAAAAATAAACTTACATTATTAAAAATTAACATCCATTTTGTGTTTTTTATTTTAAGTAGAAACAAAAAAATAAACTTACATTATTAAAAAATTAACGTTCCCTCTGTATTTTTTTTATTTTAAGTAGAAACAAAAAATAAACTTACATTATTAAAAATTAACATCCATTTTGTATGTTTTATTTTAAGAAGAAACAAAAAATAAACTTACATTATTAGAAATTAATATTCCCCTGTATTTTTTATTTTAAGTAGAAACAAAAATTAAACTTGCATTATTAAAAATTAATGTTCCCTCTGTATTTTTTTATTCTAAGTAGAAACAAAAAATAAACCTACATTATTAAAAATGAACATCCATTTTGTATGTTTTATTTTAAATAGAAACAAAAAATAAACTTACATTATTAGAAATTAACATCCATTCTGTAGGTTTTATTTTAAGTAGAAACAAAAAATAAACTTACATTATTAACAATTAATACCCATTCTGTATTTTTTTTTCATTTTAAGTAGAAACAAATTATAAACTTACATTATTAAAAATTAACATCAATTTTGTATTTTTTATTTTAAGTAGAAACAAAAAAATAAACTTACATTATTCAAAATTAACATCCATTTTGTATTTTTTATTTTAAGTAGAAACAAAAAATAAACTTGCATTATTAAAAATTAATGTTCCCTCTGTACTTTTTTCTTATTTTAAGTAGAAACAAAAAATAAACTCACATCATGAAAAATTAACATCCATTTTGTATTTTTTATTATAAGTAGAAACAAATAATAAACCTATATTATTAAAATTAACAAATATAATACTAATACTAATAATAGTAATAATAAAAACGTTTACAAATTGGCAAATTCTTGCATAATATCCCTCAGGTTCAGGTCAAAGGTCATACCATCTGGTACCTACAGGGGGCGGTAGCTGCCTTAGAAAATCACAATAACATAGACACACAATACAGTTAATGACTGTTTCCAAAGCTTTTAACAGTATCTCACAGTAAAAAAAAATATGAGCACACTCATTTATGTCCATAGTCATGTTTAAAGCAGCATATATAGACTTTCAAAAAATGAGGCACAAACATATTGGGACGCAATGATTTTACATGTGAATAGTTTTATAGATAGATAGATAGATAGATAGATAGATACTTTATTGATCCCAAGTTGGGAAATTGTGGTGTTACAGCAGCAGGTTATCAGCACAATATATATGAGAGAATATACACATCTATGTACACACAAAAAAGAGAATATACACATCTGTACTAAGTGTGAAGTATATACAGAGAATCTTGTTATAACCTAATCTAATTCTAAGAAATGTAAACATTATACACTATAATAATAATAAAATAATAAAATAATTATATGATACAATGATATAGTATATAATGTAATGTTGTATAGCATAACATGATATGTATGTATGATATATATAATATAATATAAGTAGAAATAGATATATAGAGATGTGGTATAATAATATAATACAATATACACGACAATACACAATATAACTTAATGTAATACTGCATAATGCTATATAATACACCTGACCACCACTTAGCTGGGGGTCTATTAATCATACTAAATATAAAAAGATATAGAAGAAATAAAGAATAACACTCTCTATATACAGTCAGTAGTGCAGATGTTAATGTTAAATTGTGCAATGTTAGATGTCAAGGGGAGCAGAGAGCTCTCTGCCAGCCAGAGGTGATGTATTGAACAGCTTGATAGCTATTGGCAGGAAAGATTTCCTGTATCTGTCCTTGTGACAGCGGAGCTGAACCAGTCTGTTTGAGAAGCTGCTCCGCTGTCGCTCCAGTACTGGGTGAAGTGGGTGGTCCGGATTTTCCAGAATAGACAACAGCTTGTTCATAGTTCTCCTTTCCACCACAGCCTCAAAAGTGTCCATTTTGCAGCCAATCACAGAGCCGGCCTTCCTGATCAGCTTGTTCAGTCTGTTGGCGTCGCTGGCTCTGATGCTGCTCCCCCAGCAGACCACAGCAGAGTACAGGGCGCTGACTACAACGGACTGGTAGAAGATCTCATTATTTCTCACATTTATCTGCTGTATTAGTATATTAGTGTGTAAAAAAGAGTAGATGTCTCATAGACTTAATTCATTAATTCAAATAAATTGTGAAAGTGTATCAGGGTTTAGATTAAAGCAGTATGCTCTGTCTCAGCAACTTTAGGGCTGTTACAAATTATTACACAGTTTTGGTGCTAAATTTAACCACTCGAGGACTGATAAAAATTATTAATAATCCCTCTCAAATACCACATTAAGACACCAAGACCTTGAGAAACGTTATAGAAAAAGCCATGCTGTTACTTGTATCAAATTCTTTTGACATTTTGAGTTTTCTGCAAGAATTGCATTCTTTATCAAGTGGATGGTGAGCCCCTCTGCTGTATGATTATCCTTGAGGTCACCACAGGTCATTTAATATATCATCGTTTTGAAATCATAACACATAAATACAGTTGAGCTCATTGGATCCACAAGAGTCTCAGCTTTACAGTCAATTTACGTGTTTTTAAGACTGTTTAGGGACCCCAGTATGCAGTATATTCAAATACACCATTTTTGAATTGGTGAAAATAACACATTTATAATACATTCAAACAACTTCATATAATTACCATACGGTGCACATCTGTAATGGGGAAACTTACCATAGAACCCATTTTCATTCACATATCTTGAGGTCAGAGGTCAAGGGACCTCTAAAAATGTTTTTTCCTTGACATAATTTAAATTTAAGTGTTCTGTAGCCTCATTCGCAACAAAGCAACAGTACCAATGGATTCCTTGTGTCTTCTAGTTTTATATGATGTCAGTATCTGGTAGCTTTAAAACTGAACCGACTGCAGCCTCTGAAAGACACCAAAGTTGGTCAGATTCTCTGCTATGTCCATGATCAAAAATTAACCCTCCAACTCAAATACCAGAACTGTTCCTTCCTGCAGAACTGTATTTAGCACTTCTCATACAAGGTGTCATCACAAAGGCTGAGCCTGTTAAGTGAAGGTAAACCACTCTTCATGTAGCCCTCATGATCAAACATAGTCATCTCTGTATGCGGATAATACGACAGAGTGCTACTGAATTAATTCTCAACATAAAACAAATGAAAACAAAGGTGGGTGCTGTCAGTTTCTTGCCTTGGAGCAGATAAAGTATGCATGAATGCAGCAGCCTGTAACCCAATCTGTAACATCAAAGCTGCTGCGAGCAGTTTCCCTGCACGTCTACAGTATGGATCCACATAACTGCTGGACCTCTCGCTCCGACGCTCCTCCATTATCTGGAGGAGAATAAAATAGATCATGGAGGATGGAGACAGACTGCCTGTCTCTGAGTCTTCAGAGACCTTGATATGGCTCACATCAAAGAGAGGAGGAGGAAGCCGTAGAGGTGTCAGAGGAAGTCTGTCTGCTCTGGAGTGTGTCCTCCTGTATCATGGAGCAAGACGGGTTAGGGTGTACATCTTCAAAGTGGGGATATTTGGGCAAAATAGGGTCATTTTGGCTGGTTGGGACTCCTTCTAAGGGGTGGTTTAAGGTTGAATTTAAAATCCAGACTATACCAGTATACCAATTAGGTTGTCTCCACCTCCTCCCACCATCTCATTACCATTTGGGAGAGGGGGGATTGGGAGGGGTTGCATTTGTTAAGCAAAACTCTCAGTCTGTGCTGGGTCACACCTAAAAGTGGCTCCTAATGTGTGAGAGCAGACACAACCTGTGGGGTGTAATCGCTTGCTAAACGGCCACTTTACACGAACCCCCCTGAGCTGAGAGCTTGTTGACGCACATCCTCTCAGCAGGAAAAGACACACAGTTGTGTTTTCTTACTGGTGGGCTTTTACTAATCATGTTTCCCTGTCTTCCCTGTCTGGTTGGTGGTAGTAGCTACACCTCATCAACAGGTTTTTATGGTGATTGTCATATTTCTTCATCTGTAGTTGGAAAAATTGTTTCAAGGGACAGTCCAAAAATGTTATTCATCAGGCTCAGTTTACTTGTCACTACTCAGCCATGTGAAAACATTTGCATAATGTCTTGGCTCTGGAGGGAGCTTTCTGAAGTCTGAAAATATGTCATAATGATGTCATACAGGTTACGTCTGGGAGTATTTTATTTTTTAAATAAAGCCTGCGTTAGGCTGGGAACACGTCAAGCCAACATCATTGGTTACATTGCCTCAAGTCACTTTTGTCTTGGCCAAAAGTTGCACGCAAACACAACACAAAGATGACAGCTAATGGCCAACAACCATGTGCATTCTGTGCCTGTGTGACATTAAATAACTCTCCACACTAGCAAGTGGCAATAGTCTGTATTAATCTTTTAAAAAGGGAAACCAGAAGACTGAGTGCGGTGGATATACAAGCCGTTGTTATGATTCGTACATGAAACAAAGCAGCATTTGCCGACCATTTTCACTCCACTCTCTCACCACTTAGCCTCATTCCAGAGGCCATATCGTTGTGAAAACATTTGTGTATTGCAATGATCAAATGAGATGAAGATGAAAATGAGAAGAGCCTCCTGTGTTTTTCCTCTTTACATTACTTGGCTTACTTTCCTCATGTCCATTTCTCTTCTCGTGTACAGATTTGTTTAAGCTGAATAGCCAATCAGAGTGATTTCTCTCACTGATCGGTGATTCAATATGCTGAATCGACAGAAAAACCGCGGACGCAAGCAGACTAAAGCCGATTAGAGCAGACTAGAGCCGGAAGAACTAGATCGACAGATGCTCGCTGACGACTAGGCGAGGAAAGTCTAACAAAAGATATATGCATTATGGGTAATGGAGGATCAAATTTTTATTGGAATTTGATCCAACTGAGGACTAAAAGTCGGGATATTTTTTTAGAATATGCCTCTCGAGAGTCACTCATTTCTCTAATTTTATAAGGGCAATACCCATTAATGCCTGAAGTGCCTGTAATGAAGTTGTTTTGTAAAATAAAAAGCTCATACCAGTTGTGACCACCAGGTGGTAATGTTTAACCATCCACCAGCAGTAAGACCAGGTTGACACACATGGAGCTGCTGCTGCTAGTCTAGCAAAACGACTTCACTGATCATATTTAACAGAGCTGAATAAAAAATCCAATCCTATGAAGACCTACTAAAATGTCTTAACTACCTTAATGCACTGATAATAGGAACCACAGTTATAGACAACAGCACTTTATGCCATAGGCAGTTCTCAGGCCTCTCAAGAGAGACAGGTCTACCCAGTATCACAGAAACGGATTCTCTTCAAGAGGCCGTCCGGCATCAAACTGGTATTTCTGTTGACTTCCACCCTTTCCATGCATTATGTTGTAACGCCAGTCATGGCCTGGCGCCTCTGTGGAATTGCAGTTAATTACGGTAATTGCAGTGAGGAGTTTTCTATGTTCCCTGAAGCTGTATCCTGTCTGTTCCGCAGTTACAGCCTGTAGATACGTTATTCCTACACACACGTGATCCTCTGTTATTATTATTTTTTTATTATGTGTTTATTTTTTAGTTCCGATTTGTCTTACTGGCATTTATGGTAAAAAATAAAATAAAATAAATAAAATAAAAATATATTTAGAAAACATGCAAAAATATAGCCATTGTAGGTCCACCAACTTGATTTTGTATGTTCTTAAAATATTTATTTTTTGGACCTGCAAAGCACAAAAAAGCAGGTTTTGCTGATACAGATCGCGCGTACGTGTGTTTTGCTTTGCCTATTGTTAAAAGGCAATTGTGTCTGTGCGCGCGCACCACGTGTGTGCGTGTGTGTGTGAGTGTGTGTCATCTCGGTGGCGCCATGTGTCTTTTTGGATTGCTAATTTGTGTAAACGGCTGTCCGCTCCTCCCCGCAGCAGCAGCAGTCTGTAGCTTGGAGGGAAGCGGCTCAACGCGGCGTCAACCTGGCTGCCAGCAGGATGACACTGCAGGTACAGGAGCTGCTGCTGGCCAGTCTCGATTCACTTACTACTACGCTTAACTTAAAATATGAAATGTAATCAATGGATGACCACATACATAGACTATATACTGATTTATATTGCCATAAAATCCTTATATTCATTATTTCTATCCTTAAGTTACAAAGGCATAATAAATGAGTATTCTTTGTTATGAGGCGGACAAATTCTAACGTATTTGTTACATAAACAGGGTAATATGTTTAAAACATATGGATGTAAACAATCTAAATATTATATATTTCAATATTAAAACAGTTAGTAATCTCAATGTTCAAACCATATGCAACTGGCTGTTGGTCGGTGATTAAGTTTTGTATCCTCTCTGTTCAGTGTGTGAGACAGCGTGTTAACCTAGAGTAGTGACTACTGTCCCGACCAATGGAATCCAATAATGACATACTGTATGGTATATGGTGTTATGGAAATGAAGGAGGATGAATGGAGGGATTGGTCTAACCCGAGTCATCAAGTTAGAGTGTGACAGACAGATTAAATCCGGAATATGCATGATACGGCCTAAAAAATAAAAAGTGAACAATAAATGCTTTGAATGTACTGAACAATTAAATAATGTTGAAAATATTAAATGAAAATACAGCAGGGACTTAAAATAATGTATTTCCTGATAAAGCACGGGTAAACTTCAACACAGGTTTCCACTTATGCGCTACTAAATATGCCTATTTATTATTAGATTAATTGATTAATTAATTGTTCATGTTTGTTTCTTAGTTTTACAACCCACTTCACTTGGTTTGGGATACTTCACTAATTTTATTAATTTATCATATTTTAAATTAATTTCTTTGCCTTATGTAAAGCTCAGCAATTGCCTCTGTGTTTGAATGTTGCTCGGCAATAGAAATATACTTACTCTGCCTTATTTACAAATAAAACCAAAATTTTTTTCATTTTTTCATTTCTTTTCATTTGTACGATTTGTCTGTTTTTATTTTATTTAAAGTCTATAATGAAGCGCTTTAATTTGAGTTTTGATTAGTGCTCTGTGATAAAAATAAATGTTCCCTGTCTTATTTTGAAAAAAAAAGTCCCGGATGAACTGTAATTACATAATGTGACTAACTTTTCGCTTGGTGATCTGACCAATCAGCTCTGAGGGGGAGGAGCTCCGACAGACCACAACTATTCCTTCTGCTAAATCTTGTGTGTCCAGAGTCTGCGTGCAGTCGTTCCTATAGCGGAGTCGTCCGTCTTTTTCTAACATTTCTCCGTCCAGGAATACAAAAGTGATGCTTCACCGTGACCGGCCGCTCATACAGGCAGAGGAGGACCAGCGGTGACAACTTTATACCCCATTTCACTCTCTTTCCTGGAGTATATTTCTCTTTTTTCCCCTGTCTTTGGGCTTGAAGAAGAAGAAGAAGAAGACGCTGTGTTTTGCGTAATGTCGGACCGCTTTTAAAAACTTTTCTGTCTCCATGCGGGAGAGGAAACATTTTGGGGTGTTTTTTAGCTACTTTTGTGCCATTAAGGATTGTGAGCTGTCGTGTTTCACTACAGGAATGGCTATTTTTTCGGCGTAGCTCCATGTAAATCTTTTTGTTGTCCAGCTCTTCGCCCAGCGGACTCAGCCGCTGCTACTACTGGGTATACGAGGACTTTTTGCGCAGTAATTTGGTGTAAATGGATCGCCAGTCCAGTTTCATTTCCATTTGGCTACAACTGGAGCTGTGTGCCATGGCTGTTCTTCTTACTAAAGGTATAAACTTAAGTGTGGGGGACAGGGACATATTTGTTAGCGTCTTCAAACTGTATTTTACACGGATAAACTACTCGCATCTCTCTCAACGGACCGACTTTATTGCGTTTTTAAGCTAGCTAGCGATGCCCAAAATAGCGCTTTAAGCTAGCCAACAATGTAGAATTTAGCCCATAAAATTTTATTATAGAAAACACGTGAAAAAACTACTGAAAGTTGAGATAACTCTACTTGTCTCCACTGGAAACAAACCTAATTTACTAATTTAAGTGGTTTCATGTTTGTTGTATGCCCATAATTCATTAAACTTTACCATTATTAGATCAAAACCATCAATAACTGCAGTGTAAACATCTACAATTATTGACTTGTTTGAAGAAAAGTGCTTCCCCGTGCTAGTCCTGCAGATAAAATTCCAGCTTTAATAACCAAACTCTTTGAAACATTGCCATTAAATACCAGCCATTATTACATATTATCCAATACAGAGAATACATAACCCTGACTCCTTTTGGTTGGTGCGTTTCACTGGTATAACTAGTGTTTAACTCAGTTTTGAAGCTGCCATTCATAGCAGACTGAGCAGGGCTAAAAGGCTTCAGTGCGTGGCCTGTTTCTCTCCCTACACTCCCCGTCCTCCCCCTCTCCCTTTAGCCCACAAAGGGGCCTCTCCTTTCTAATGAAATATTCTCCAAATGACCTGCCCGGGCCCTGCTGCTCCAATCATTCACAGGGAAAACACTGATCTGATGAATGTGCTCCTGCATTCAAAGAGGCACCACCACTGAGGGGAGCACAGACTTTCATGCTGGATTTTTAGTTCAGTTTTGGAGTATAGCAGATGGAAAGACAAGGCAAGACCTTTTGGTTCCTTTTTTGTAGCTTTGTTTATGGAGCTATTTACAATAATTTCCTGTTTTTTTTTCACGTATGATATGGTCCCCAACCCAATGAAGGTTATAGGAGCCCTACAAAATGTGTTAAATGTGTACACAACATTCATAGTTGTTGTCCTGTGAGTGCTTTAATGTCGCCACAGGACACAAAGCTCACAAATAGAAGCTCTCAAAATATTTTTTTTTTTTGTTAGGGCAGATCCTGTGTTTTGAAAAGATTTTAAAAAAGAAGCCACGGATGGGAGTAATGAGTGGGCCTGTGTAAGAGCAGGCAGCCGTAATGATAAGGTTGCTGGAAGCCCTTTAGATGGGACCTCGGTGCACCCTGCCCCCCCAGGCAGTCCATGACCACAAGTAAAGCATTGCGTGCAAACGGTGGAGAAGAGACTTTGGCCCCCCCCTCCCTCTCTCTCTCTCTTTACGAGTTTCCATTTGGGTTGAAAGAAATTGACTTTGGCAAACAAACCACTAATTATAAGCTACACGGTTCCTGTTCTATAATACGGACAAAAAGGGCCATTTTGCATGAGAGGCTCCTAAATGAAGGCATGTTTGCTGAATGGATGCAAAAGTGGAATATTCCCAAGAGGTCTTTTAAATTTACCTGGCTGTTTATTGTGGGGCAGAGCAGACACGTTGAAAATAAAAGTAGAGTAGACCACAGACTGCACTTAATGGGGTGAAGTAGCTTTATCGTGGGATGTGTACATATACAAACTGACATAGCTGTAGGGATAAAACAAAGCTTGAATATTTATTAATATCTTATATCTTGATATTGGTGACCCAATTGAACCCCTATGAAATCCCAATAGGGTACTGATAACACGTCAGACTTCCTTGCTTAAGTTTAGAACATGTTACAGTGAAAATATCAGCCGACCTGAGAGCCTTGCCAGGAATAAAGTAGTGATTTATAGCTAGAAAACTTGTTTCCCAAATCCTGCCCTTTTTTGACTTTCCAGGAGAAGTAAGGTGTTACTGTGACGCGCCGCACTGCGTGGCCACTGGATATATGTGCAAGTCCGAACTGAACGCCTGCTTCACCAAGGTCCTGGACCCGCTCAATATAAACTCCCCCCTCACCCATGGGTGTTTAGACCCCATTGCCAATGCGGCAGACATCTGCAGCAGCAGTTCCAGGCCCGCGGACGTCCTCGGCGGGGCCTCGACGCTGGAGTGCTGCCACGACGACATGTGCAACTACAGGGGCCTGCATGACCTGGCGCACACCAGGGACTCAACAGGTAAAGAGGAAGAAACCTCGCAATGGCGCTGAATTGCTGGCTTTGTGTTTTTCACTGAAACTGAAACATGAAATTCTCTGTAACTGGTTTTAAAATGATTGGGCTCAGTGGGGGGATTTTACGATTCCTCTTCAGCAAATATTCAATATTTTCCTCCTTTCCTGTTCCAGGAGCAATACGTTGAGCCGTAGGGTTCTTCAAACACTTTTGCTGTTTATGGACATGCAGGCCACCCTTGCCCCCTCCTACTATTTTTTTCTCTACTTCCCAGCTTTACAGAACTTCAATTTGACTTTTAATGGGCTCCAGCTCCACGCCTGGGAAGCCAGGGAGCAGCCAGTTTACCTTAAGCACTTGGAAAGAGATCAGATATATTCATGTTTTTTTTTTTTTTATTATTATTATGTGTGCACCATGTAATTTTCCCACTGAGTAGGAATGTGCCTTGTAGAATGAATATTCCCTGACAAGCCTGCATGTTGAGAAGTGTGAGCTCACAGGGGTATGAAAAGGTACACAGCGAGGAAGGGGAACTGTCCTCTCTGCCGTGACTCAGACCAGACCACACTACAGTTTATTAGCTCAAATTAATTTCTGGCTCTCAGTCGTGACAGGCTGACTCCCTGACACCCTTTCTCACTTCCCTGCTCTCGTCTTTGTGTCTTATTTTCTCTCTCTGTGGTTACTGGCATGTAGCTTCTCGTTAGGCCACAAACTGCAATTCAGAGATTACTGTTTGCTTTAAAAACAATGCACTACCGTACAGTATAGTGACGGACTGATATTGGGCTGATACTGACTCAGATAGCTGGATCGGGTATCAGTGACAACAAGGCTGATCTATTAAATAAAATTCTATGTTTTTATACTGTATACATTATATACTTACAATTCCTGTTTTATGTTTTGACCAATTTGTTGTTGTTTTAAAAAGGTTCACAAGACTTATATTGGATGCATACTTAACTGATACCCAAAGCCCACGTATCAGTATCAAGACTGAAAGAGTGGGATCGGTGCATCCCTAGCACTATATAGTATAATAAGGTGGATCATTGTGATCATGCAGTTAATCAGATGATTGTCTCTCTCTGTGCAGATCATAGTCGGTATCAGCCAGACAGCAGCAACCGGAACCTGGTGACTCGGGTCCAGGAGCTGGCCTCGGCCAAGGAGGTGTGGTTCCGTGCGGCAGTGATCGCTGTGCCCATCGCTGGCGGCCTCATACTGGTGCTGCTCATCATGCTGGCGCTGCGAATGCTGCGCAGCGAGAACAAGCGACTGCAGGACCAGCGGCAGCAGATGCTGTCGCGGCTCCACTACAGCTTCCACGGCCACCACACCAAGAAGGGCCACGTGGCCAAGCTGGACTTGGAGTGCATGGTGCCCGTCACAGGTCACGAGAACTGCTGCCTGACCTGCGACAAGATGAGGCAGGCCGACCTGGGCAACGACAAGATCCTGTCTCTGGTGCACTGGGGGATGTACAGCGGCCACGGCAAGCTGGAGTTTGTATGATTCCCGCCAGGAGATGTGATTGTCACCTTTCCACAAACAGCCTCCATCATGGCTTTTTTCCTTAAAAAACATTCCCGTTTTTCGTCCATTGGACATTGGGGTTTTCAGTTCTTTTTAACCAGTGGCGAAAAAATACAAGACTGATCTCATGCCGTGTGGTTTTTTCTAGAGGAGCACTTTACTTGAAAATGAAAGGCAAAGCAACAAGGAGCTGTATTTAAAACTTGAGAGGGCAGAAACTGAGGTAGAGTGAGAGCTCTGTCACTGCTCCCGAGGATCCTGGACTTTCACACTGAGCGCTGAAGGATTCCAAATCTGTCTTATTTGCACATTTGTTAAAAAAAAAAAACAACAAAAAAACAAAATGTCGCTTAAAACAAGAATTTTACACTGACACCAGGGTACAAAAATGAACTTGTTTGAGGAGTAAAAAAAATCCAGTGTTTGACTGTAGGTGTGCACACTCCTCCTGTGTACGTTTCATGATTCAAGCTTATTGTAAAGATTTTAAATATATATATATATATATATATTTTTGTCTGATAAAACTGACCGGTGTGTGTCTTGTTGTGGGTGAATGTCCAACATCTCTCTCTGTGATCAGACTATAAGCTTGATTGTGAGTGTGAAAGAAAAACTTCCATTAAAATGACTTTTTATTTATTTGACGGTTCATTCTTGTGTTATTATTTTATATATACAACAGTGTATAAAAGGTGTACGCCACGCTGTGTTGTTGTGGTCAGAGCTGTTTGGCACACAGAGTGTTAGATGTTGTTAAAATCAGGATACAGAGGCGTGAGTGTGACAGGAGCATCCTGCTTTGGGAGTGTGATGTTTCAAAGCTAGGTCGCAGTGTGACCTTGGCGTGCTCTGTGTGTGTGGTGGACCTGACAGTGAGGCCTTGTTGTACAGTAGAGCTGCTCCATGTGTCAGTTGTTCTTGAACCCTCTCCAAAGGTCACGTTTTCAGCTTCAAATAACTTCTTCCTCTCTTTCTGCGTCACTGGTTGGATTTATGCTGGAAGTTATTTCATGCTCACTATAATGCCTCTAAAGCACCTCTTCTATTCTGCCTGTCTGGATGTCAGTGAATAGTCATGTTTTGCTCTTATTTAAAAACTCATAGCTGATGGTTTACATTTTTCTTGTTAAAGAATCCCATGAAAAAAGACAAACAACAAGTACTGTCTATTTCTTTCTCTGTGCCATGAGTCCTATTGTTGTCCAGAAACTGCTAAATCCCAGGGCTGTCAAAGTTAACACAATAATGCTTTTACACAAATACGGTCTTTGCGTTGCAGTGGGCCCAGTTTTAAAGCTAGAGTGAAGATACTGGCATCATGAAACTAGAAAAATCCAGAGGTACCAACCATGGTATACTAATTTGTCTCAAAGGAGGCTAAATAATGCTCTCAACTTGTACTAAATTTTATTGAGGAAAAACTGGCATGGCCATATTCAAAGGGGTCCCTTGACCTCTGACCTCCAGATATGTGAATGATGTTAGGTGATTGAGTTCTATGGGTACCCACAAGTCTCCCATTTACAGACATGGCCCCTTTATGATAATCACATGCAGTTTAGGGCAAGTCATAGTCAAGTCAGCACACACAGCTGTTGTTGCCTGTTCGACATGTTATGATATGAGCATATTTTTTATGCTAAATGCAGTACCTGTGAGGGTTTCTGGACAATATTTGTCATTGTTTTGGGTTGTTAATTGGTTTCTAGTAATAAATATATACATACATTTGCACAAAGCATATTTGTCCACTCCTCATCCCATGTTGATGAGAGTATTGGGGGTATAATGTTGAAAAAAGGGGGGGTCAGATGGACTGACATTGTTGGTTTTGTCCTTTTCTTGGACAGAAGAACAGCAGCCTTGTTCTTTGCCCAATTTTATTTGTTATTAAAGGGCTGTTTTACCCAAACCACTAAGCAGTATCGAGCCATGCAGAAAGTTTTGTTTTTTTGTTGTGCGGGTTTTGAGACAATGCTACTATTATAATAACTCTGGATAATACACATAACACTGTCAACCAGGGGTGCCCAAAATGTTTCCCGTGGAGGGGGGAAACTGGAACTTGGGGCCACGGGACTATTTTATTTTGCTCCTATGTTATTAGTGAGATGCAAAATGGGAGTTTGGAATGTTATTTAGCCTCCTTAGCGACAAGCTAGCATGACATGGTTGGTACTGATGGGTTCCTGGTTTCATATGATACTAGTACTTTCACACACAACTCTAAAACAGCCTGTGTAGGACAGTAAAGTTGGTTAAGATCAAAACAAGTTTCACAGGGGCTACTTCTTAGGTAGAAAGTGGATTATCAAGAGTAAATGACAACATTCATTCATTCATTCATCGTCAACCGCTTATCCCGTTAGGTGTCGCGGGGGGGCTGGAGCCGATCCCAGCTGGCATAGGGCGAAGGCAGGGTACACCCTGGACAGGTCGCCAGTACATCGCAGGGCACACACATATAGACAGACAACATAGAGACAGACAACCATTCACGCTCACATCCACACCTAGGGCAATTTAGAGTCATCAATTAACCTAAACAGCATGTCTTTGGACGGCGGGAGGAAGCCGGAGTACCCGGAGAAAACCCACGCTTACACGGGGAGAACATGCAAACTCCACACAGAAGAGCCGCAAGCTGGAATCGAACCTGCGACCCTCTTGCTGTGAGGTGACAGCGCTAACCACTACACCACCGTACAGCCCTAAATGACAACATATTTAAGAAAAATATGTTTTTGGTTATTTACATAAGTGAACTGACCCTTTGAATACACAGATTGTTAAAGAACATAGAGTTGTTTTTTAGCAGAATATTACAGTTTCTTGAAGCTGTACTACCACGGGTTGTGCAGCCAGCCACTGAAAGAGTATTTAAACCATTATGGACCTCTGTGTATGCAAACAGCAACAAGTAGAACGGTAAAAGCTTGATTCTGACAGTTTGTTTAGAACCTGGGGTTAGGTTTCTGTCCAGCTCGTTTGTCTGGAGTTTCTAAACTCCTGCTGAATATTTACATTTGTAGAGGTCCAAATGTCACAGTAATCATGACAGGACTGCAGTGTATTATATACCGTGTGCGTCACACAAAGCAGGACGGGGATGTTCAGGTTGAAAAGTTCACAACCTACGGTCTCAACGGTCAGCGGGGTAACGGCGAATAAGACATTCTGTAAGTAGTCTGAAGTCGAGGTCTGCTTCAGTGAAGTGTCTCCGTGCTGAGCGGTGACCCTTGTTTCTTTCCATTAGGAGGACAGGAAAACACTATTAGCAGCTAACCACTTAACGGCAGCTTGCATTAGCGAGGCTCGGCCCATGCTCAGGGCCTCCCCCAGGACTATTACCCTTGCAATAATAACAATGTCCTCTGCCTGGCCTGCCTAATGTGACTGCTGTTTTCTTTAGCCTGATTCCACTTTGCCGGCTCACCCGTGGGTGTCAAGTGGCCACGAGAAGATTGGGAAATCACTGCATGTGAGTCTGAACATCGAGGGTGTTTGTTTTGATCTTTACAGGAGACATCAGCTAAATGTAGGGCTTCATTTCCACCAAAACCTTCCAAGATTTTTAGTCCCTGGAACTACATTTCAAGGAAATAAGTTCCTGCAGCCTACTGTTGTCCACGTTTTCACAGGGTTCTAGAGACCTGAGAAGATGAGGCAATTTCGTCCGCTGACATATGAAAAAGCAGCATGATGTGACAAGGGCTGCTGCTGAACTGCCTGTTTCAGTATGTTCACCTGTTTCATCTAAAAAATACAGGAGAAAAAAGTTAGATGATATTTACTGCTACATGTATTTGCTGATACACGGACATAATGAATGAAATACAGCAGAGGAAAATGAAACTAAGCATCCTCAGTAAACCATCTGTTGGGTGTTTGAAGGTTATTTAATATACTTTAGAACATTAACACCATGAAACAATCAGAAAAGATCTTTTCTTTCTCTCATTCACAGCAGTCTCTTCTAATGTTACAGATCGCCCTCGCCATCTATCTCTTTTTTTTATGCGTTGGCAAGCAGCATCAGAGCTTAACTTTACTTTCAGTGTTACCAAACAAAGAGAAATGCTCACTCCTCGTCCTAAAATAATCCTAAATCGATACAAAAGTACTTATTTGTTTATGAACGAAGTGGTACACAAGATGAAGCTGTTAGTAGCGCCTCTGTGTGTTTGACCAATCGATGACCATCATCCCCGCAACCTCCACCCTAAAAATTCCTGTACTTTGGCATGAAAAATGTCCCCGGAACTTAATTTAGACACTGGTACCTGTGGTGAAAACGCCATGAGTTCCTCAACAGGTTCTTAGTTCCTCAAATGTTCTTAGTTCTGAGAGAAAGCTCCTGTGGTTGAAACAGGGTTTAAGACACAGGGACACACATTTGTCATTTGTCTGGCTGCTTTGTGTATTAATTACATGCACACACCACCTGGACCACCACACACACAACCACACCAGTCAGGCCTCCTCCTGCCATGCCAACATCCAGCTGTCACAACCTCGGCCTGGACAATAGCTGGAGCCAGCAGCGGCGGCACGGTCATTAGTGTCGGCCATTTTGCTCAGCACTAGGCGGTCAAGCTGTTTGTATTCACATGCAAATTTAATGAGGTGGCTCGCCGGCCTCTATCAAAAGAGCCCCAATTTGTTTGGAAGCGACTGCAAGCCGACCCCCACGATCATACGTTTTTTGTTGATGCTTATTTCCAGCACAGACTTCATGTACTTTTTTATTTCAATCTGCCTGTACAAGTTTGAATGTCGTCCTTCCTCAGGCAGGTGACATTCCTGAACCAATGTTCACAGTGATTTAAATTGGTGTGGTGTTGCTTCTGTGCCGCCACCCCACCCCCTTACACCCCCCACACCCCCCACATGGTACTCTCACAATAATGCGGTAACAGTGCAGGAAGGCCTCGTACCCACTGTGGTGGCAGCAGCGTGTGGAACAATATATGAAGTGTAAACACACATGGAACCTGTTAACACCTGAGTGCAGTAATGGATGCACACCTCCCAGGGCAGTAACAGACTGCTCTAAACCCCTGTATGTTTTTCTTGGTTTTCTTCCCCCCATGTCCTCACATTCACTATGTTCCCCTGGTGCAACACACACTTTGCATTGCTTTTTAGTAGGGCAATCAATTGATTCAAATATTTAATCACCATTAATTGCATGATTCTCCATATCATGATTAATTGGAAATTAATGACACATCTGTTCAAAATGTACCTTAAATAAGATAAGATAAGATATTCCTTTATTGGTCCCACAGTGGAGAAATTCACACGTTACAGCAGCAAAGTGGATAGTGCAAAAACAAGAAGGATTGATTTTAAGAAACGGTATTAATACAGATAAAATTAAATAATATATACATAATAGAAAGTAAAGCCAAAAATCTGTCCAGCATATCAATAAATAAATAATTGTCCAGTTCCTATAATTTGAGCAGATGATACAATTGCATGAGTTCTTATTGCACTTATGTCCAGTGAGTTTGTTGTGAATGTGACTGTGTATGTTGTCTACTGGGAGCAGTGCTGGTTGTGGAGTCTAACAGCTGCAGGCAGAAAGGACCTTCTGTAACGCTCCTTCGTACACTTAGGGTGTAACAGCCTGCCATTGAAGGAGCTCTCCAGAGCTCTGATGGTGTCTCTCATGGGGTGGGAGTCCTTCTCCATCATGGATGACAGCTTAGCCATCATCCTCCTCTCTCCCACCACCTGTACTGTGCACTCCAGTTTATTGTTCAGGTGAACACCCAGGTATTTATAAGATGTCACCATCTCGATGTCTGATCCCTGGATGTTCACCGGTGTTGGAGGGGGATGAGTTTGCCTGCGGAAATCCACCACCAGCTCTTTAGTTTTCCCCGCGTTGATCTGGAGGTGGTTCCGCAGGCACCAGTCCATGAAGTCCTGGGAAAGTTCTCTGTACTCCCTATCGTCCCCATCAGTGATGAGGCCGACGATAGCAGAGTCATCAGAGAACTTCTGCAGGTGACAGGTTGGTGAGTTGTAGGAGAAGTCTGCAGTGTAGAGCGTGAAGAGGAACGGAGCCAGAACCGTTCCCTGCACTGCAGACCACCGTGTTGGAGGTGAAGTCCCGTGTCCTCACATACTGTGGCGGTCTGTGAGGTAGTCCAGTATCCAGGATGTTAGATGGTTATCTACCCCTGCAATCTCCAGTTTGTCCCCCAGAAGTGTCGGTTGGATGGTGTTGAAAGCACTGGTGAAATCAAAGAACATGATCCTCACAGTGCTCCCAGGTTTCTCCAGGTGAGACAGAGCTCGGTAAAAACAGGAAGATGATGGCATCATCCACCCCAATGCCAGGTCGATAAGCAAACTGTCGTGGGTCCATGGATGAACTCACTACAGGGCGGAGATGTTGGAGGACCAGGCGCTCCAGGGCCTTCATCAGGTGGGATGGAGATTTGTCAAGTATTTAAAGGTCTAATCAGCATGGGAGTGGGGAAATATGCTGCTTTATTCAAATATGGGTATATATATATTATTAGAAATCAATTAACAACACAAAACAATGACAAATATTGTCCAGAAACACTCACAGGTACTGAATTTAGCATAAAAAAATATGCTCAAATCATAACATGGCAAACTGCGGCCCAACAGACAACAACTACTGTCAATTTGGCAGTGTGCTGACTTGCCCCAAACTGCATATGATTATCATTAAGTGGGCATGTCTGTAAAGGGGAGACTCGTGGGTACCCCAGAGCAGCTGCTGCTGACATTTTGGACTGAAAACGCTTATTAAATGTATATTTAATATTTTGTCATTCAACACTGGCCATTTCAGTAGACTCTGACAAATGAATTGAAACACTTCATTTTACAGGACAGCAAATTTCATGGTTATTATGTAATAATCAGCAAGTAACTTCTGGATTTTTTTGGAATTACGGCAAAATTACCCCAATATTAACCTGAAATGTATCAAAAATTACATTATTATAAACATTGTTTAATAAATATATTCTGAAATAGCATATAACGGTTAAAATAGGGCCCTTAGGCTTGAGAAGCAGCTGTTCGCTGCTCTTCTTCAGAGGTGGAAAACCAACTTGTGACATATTGTCTACACTTATGTAACCTGGTAGCTCATGTCATGATTCAGGGAAGAAGAAATTTCACACACATAATTTGCTAATTATTATCTAGCAGACATGTAAATAAAGCCTACCAATTAGCTTTGTATTGTTTTTCTGGAAATGTATTAAATACATTACAATTACAAGCTATCAGGAAATAGCGGAATATATATTTTTTTATATACCAGTAATTTTTGAGAAATTTTGAGGTAAATATTTGGGTAATTTGACAGTAATTTCAAAGAAATTTCAAATAGGTTACTGGCTGATTATCACCTAATAGTCGTTTCAGTCCAAAATGGTGGAATTGTAGCTTTGCTGCTGGGCACTGACATTGCAATGGAATGAACAATTGGCTTTTTCTGACTGACTTTTTCCTCACCAAAATTTTACATAAGTTAGAGCCTTATTTAGCCTTTAGTATGATATGGTTAGTACCAATGGATTCTTTAGGTTCTAATTTTGTATGATTACCTACAACCTAGAAATCGCACGTTGCATTAATACATTAAAGAATTTACTGATGTTAAAACAAATTTGTGTTAATGCGTTATTGTGTTAACTTTGACAGCCTTACTTTTTATATAATACAGTTCTGAAGCGATTCATTGATTAGCCGATCAACTGAAACTTAATTGGCAATAATACTGTGATAGCCTTAATGTGCTATACTTAGCATGGCGAAGCCTTGACAGACGCTGCTGTATCGGCTCCAGTGTGAGGCAGTCATGGTCTAAATCATACCACTGATACTTGAAGGCTGTTTACCAGTCCCCAACCACAAACAAACACAGACATTCCAACAAACAAACACAACTCATCATTCCAGAAAACACAAAAAAAGAAGATTTTTAATTGACAAATGTGCATGACTGCATAGACAAATCATCCTCTGTGGTGACAGACATCCGCTGGAATAAGATAGGAACTAAATATTTAGCTAAATCATTTCCTTCCATTGGATAAAACTCCAGCTCCAGTGCATGTCCTCATCTATCAACCCTGCTCCCCATCTAAACATTTACCCCAGTGTGTTGTTAACATTTAGATATAAATCTGCCCCAAAGAAAAATAATAATGTTGGGAATGTTTACAGGACGGGACGGGCTTCTGAAGCTAAATGTCACCGTCTGAAAATAGCAAAAGAAGTTTACTAGCAAGAAAGTGCAAACAGAATGGCTCATGCGTACGCACTCATGCATGGCAGCATCACACACACACACACACACACACACACACACACACAGAGAGAGAGCTTGAGGCCGTGGTGATGAGCTGTCTCTGTCAAGTGCAGGTCCACTTTCTCAGGAGCTTCATGGATGACGGAGTGTCTCGTGTTGTCCTCCTTATGCAGCCATGGGCACTCATTGGCCCCTGTCTGTCAGCTGGCAGCCCCTGAGGACAGATGGCAGAACAATGTCCCCCCCCGACTGTCCTAAGAGGCACCAGTCCCTCCAACCACTCATCCACTCATAGATGACATGAATAGGATCACGTACTGTACACATATGGTAGAATTTCTTGAACGTGTGTGTTCTTTGACTGAGATTGCCCGATCAGTACCTGTAGTCCATGTTGGATGTGACGCCCTCTAAATCAAAGTTGAGCAGGTCTCCGCTTTTTTCAGCACTCCAATGATGCAGTGAAGCGTCACCCAATCGTATGTTTTTATTTCACCCTGTTCTGTTCCATCTAAAAAATGTCATTAGCCAGTTCCCAGTTATGTTAAATGGCATAACTGTGACGAGTGCTTGAGCAACACTTCAACAGTAACTCGAAATAGCATTAATATACTTTGAATAAACAAGCAGGTCTGAGTCAAGCATGTCGCTTGCAATGGGTCATTCACTGCAGTTCTCGTTTGCTCCTGGATGCTGGGTATACTAATACAACCGAACTCCTCTTCACTTCCTGGGAGTTTATGTATGATGGTTCTCAAGAACAGCATAAACGGCATTACCGGGGACCAACCATTTAGATCTGAATGGCTATGCATTCCAAACAGGCACTGTACTTTAGTTTTAACAATTTTAAATACATTTTAAGATTTGTTTTATTAGACCAGTGATGTCTGTCAACTGAGAGCTACCATAGTAACATGATGAATAAACATGAATCTGCGGGGTACCCAGAGGTGTGGCAGCCTCCTAAAACTTGCGTGCATGCTGAGGATTGATCATAATGGTTTCCACAAAGCCATTTGTCTTGGCAGCAGGCCAATCCTTGCTACCTAACAGAGAGGTGTACCTTGAGCTGCTGGCAGTGTAGCCTTGGGACCCAATGCTTGCTGGCTGGCTCTGATGTGTGCTCATTGTGGGTGTAGATCCCAGGGATTACCAGGCTGAAAGCAGAGAAGCTTGTCTCTCTGACAACGACTCTGTGTGAGTGAGGCTAAACCACTATCAGAGTTTAAGAAGTGGACGAAAATAACATAGGGAAAGTTATATGCTTTTATCCTAATTCTATACTACATACTACTGGTAATAACAAACAGGTATGTAGTGTGGAAAAGTATAAAGAAATAAATAAAGTAAAGTAAAGTATTTATAAGTGTATTGTTATTTCTTTCTCTTTTTATTTTCTCACTATTCAATACAAACTAAATGAAAAATATAACACTAATTTTAAATTGTGTTAAAAGTTTTGGAGCAATATCAGGACTATCTAAAATGAATATCTTAACACCTTTTGAGAGTTTTATGTGGACGTTTTATCACCTATTGTGATCTGCTCTGTTTACCAGGAGAAAAGACCTTCAAGCTACAATGCAAATGTTGCCCAAACTCAAACACTGTTGTTGAAATAAACCTGGTAGCTGAATCTGAAAGCTGCTCACCACAATATTTAATTTTTCTGCGGTTGGGAGGCGTATACGTGTTTCAGGCGGGAAGAAATCCTTTGTATCATAGGTTGTAGCAAATCATAATGTAATAATTCGAATGTGAAACTGTTATATGTCATGCACTGATGGTTTTATTAGATTATGTGCTGATTATTCCATTTAAATTCTGATATTATGTGCAGTTATTACTTTATAAGTCGCTATATAGGTCAACATGTCACAAGATCTGTTGGCTGACTGGCGATGTCCTCTCACTTTGCCGCTAAAAGTTTTCCCAACTTTTGTTAGCTGCAGAAACAGCCACAGCTCACCAAGTTTAGGAGCAGCCACAACAGCTTTTCAAAGACATTGCATGTGTGTTTGGTTTATGCTGCATTCTATGTTGATGGCCTTAGCCTCTGTGTGTTTTTTATTATTACTATTTTTTAAAAATCAGAGAATAGAGAGACATCTGTTACTATTGTTTAAAAAAGGCCTAGTGCTGGCTGCCCTGATGCACTTAATGTTGATGGCCTGAGCCTATAATTTGTTTTTATTTACTAATTATTTTTAAATAACACTGTGGCACTCGTTCCTTATGTTAGCCATTTCTACTGTTGTTCAGGCAGACAGTTTACATATTTTGGCAAATAAATGAAAAGCTGTTCAAACTGAAATTGAAATTGGCCTCCTTGCTACATAAATACTGTTTATCGCTGTACCGAACCAAATCAAAAACTGTGACCCCAAACTGTGAACTGAACCGAACCGTGAATTTTATGAACTGAATTTAATATTAATGAATCAATGGTACGGAAGTTGAGGAAGCAAAAAAATGACCTCCGCCATGTAAAGAAGACCAAACAGTTTCTGAAGGAACAAAGAACAGTGGGTTATTCAACAGAGAGAAGCATCTCTACAGTTTCTATTCGACTCAAGGCAGCAGCGGTAGTGCTTGACATGAAAATCAGCGACTTTCAAGGAGGAGAAATCAAGAGACCAAACGGCTTTTTCCGCAGCTCTCCATCCCTATTGATATGCGACTCCATGCCTGCCCATCTCACCGACACTGTCAAAATGAAAGTGAAGAAAACTACTTTGGAGCTTGCTGTCATTCCGGGTGGATTAACTATGAACTCCAACCACTAGATATTGGTGTCAGCAGGTCGTTCAAAGTTAAACTGCGAGCTGCGTGGGGGCGTTGGATGACAGAAGGCGAACACACAGAGGAGGAGGACAATGACAGGGAGGCAATGCCGGGCGAGTTACTCCACTATGTGCCAATGGGTCACGAAGGCAGCAATCATAACTGAACAGCTAAGTAACAGCAAGGAGACTGACTCGGATAATGATGAGACAGATTCGGGAATGCTTAATGCCGAAGTCGCCCAACTGTTTAACTGATGATGAAGGATTTGATGGATTTGTGGACGAGGAATGAACTGAAACAACTGAAAGTAAGTTTATTGTTTTGTATTTCGTGTGTTCCAACTGAAAAATGTTGAGTTATTGAAGTTATTGAGTTGTTAAAGTAATACAATCAAGTTTGACTTATCTGACCGTTTTGTTTTCTTATAATCTGAAAAATCTGAAATATTATGAAAAAAGACAGCAATATTGATATACACCGATAGTGCGCCTTACAATCCGTTGCGCCTTATGGTGCGGAAAATACGGTAACTTGAGTCATACTTCCTTGATTTACGTCGTTTGCAGCTAGCAGGTGCCGTCGAGACTTCATGGGCTGCTAAAGTAGCTGTTAGTACTTGTGCTTAGTTTACTGTCATCAACTTCAGTTTCTACAGGGCTGCTCGAAATATTCTCCTCCTGATCTGCACTTCTGTTCCTAATAATTACAGTTTGGAGCCATGATTGCAGTGTTTTTGAAGCCTTCATCTTTACGTCTGCTACACACTACCAGCCTACTATGTAGCTGCAGCTATGTGACCAAGGCCATGGAAAGGGGGTAGAGTCACATGTGACTTGACCGCAGTGCCAGTTACACTGCACATATGTTATAAACAGTCACTGTTTATCTTTACTAACTGGAGCTGTGGTCAAGTCCCATGTTTGCTGTGAATCTGTCTCATTTCATAGGCCTTGTACGTGGCAGGGTTTCAAAACAGAACTTTTTTTAGAGATTCCTCATTGAAATTTACTTTCAGAGATTCCTCCTCGTACTCCGAGGGAGCTCGCACCACAGTTTGAGAGCCAGTGGTCTATGTAAAGATATGGAGGACTAATGTCTACTTAAGCAGAGAATGAAGTCACTCTCCCTCTATATGTGTTGGAATCAGAGCTTCCTTATGCTTTGTTGACATAGCCAGGCCAGCTTTGCTTGCTTTTAATGCACATTAGTGCATGTGAGTGTGCCACACAGGCTACCTCACAACCGCCATTCTACACTGCGGTTATAGCTGATGAAGCACCATCATGGCAGCATAGCCAAAGAGTATTGAAGCAAAGACACGACAACAGCTGCTGCTGCCATTTTGGACTGAAAACTTATAATATTTATAATAATTAATTGTTCAACATAGACCATTTCTGTAAAATGTTTTGTTTTACATTTATATGGAAGTTTTTAGATGTCCGTTTTACTGGTGTAACTACTCCAAAATGGCAGATGTGTAGCTTAGCTTGGCGCTGATGTTGCAAAGGAACGAACGAACAGTTGACTTTCACTTCTCATTAATTTAACTGTAGACTGTAGTCTTTGGTGTAGCACGCATCCTAGACTGTAGTCTTTGGTGTAGCACGCATCCTCCAGTTCTCTGGCGATTGTTCACTGAGTGACGGACAGACTGTGTGGTGGCGGTGAGTGTGGATTTGTTAGTGGTGTTTTAGCTGTGAACATAGACAGTGTGTGTACAGTTTATTTGTCGGTGAATAAATACTACATAGCTACAAGCTACAACTCCTCAGCTGGAAGTCCCGAGCCGACTTCCTGTATCTGCACTGGCTCTCTCTTAAGGTGAACCAGCTTTTCTTCTTAAAGTGATGAGCCAATACTCTGCACTTTTCGCAGCTTTTGAATTAATTATCTTGTAAACATTTAACTGATAGTTAAATGTTAAAATGTTTAATTTCGGTTAATGGGTAGTTATGAGCATCCGTATTTTTAATGGATTTCACATAATTTTGTTTGTTTCCCATTGACAGTAATGACAGTTGGTTAGATGCTTCCTGTCACACAGGGTTGACCTCTGGTTTTGTGGTTAGGGGACAGTCTCCTAATTTCAACTCATGTCAGGATGTAGGTTCCAGCTTTAAATAGAACCAGCTGAAGGGATACTCATGTGAACTGTATCCTTGAGGAGATGAATAACTTAGAGCTGTATCCCACTTCACAGACATGAAGAGACGCTAATCTCCTGCAGCTCACTCTGATAAATGTGATTACATGAATCCCACAGACTAAATACTGTGGGCCGACTGTATATCCATACATATTTTACTACTCCCTCTTCATCTTGTGTTTATTCTGGCTTCGTCAAGTGGAGCCGTCCAACATGTTAAGGAAAAATGCTCTGGCTTGTATTTTGAAGACCCACCACTTCACACCGCCAAAGGAGTCTGTGAGTGATAAAAGCAAGTGGACCGGTAAAATCCTCTCCGCCTGACAAAATGAATTTATCTATTTGTTTATGTTTGAGCACTCGCTAACTGACACAGCTACCACATGTTGAGCATAGCGCCTCTGGGCCTGTAAAATATGACATTTAGGAGCTGCTGTATGTTGTGGATCACAGGGTAATTATTCTCTTTATGATGGTTCCTTCAGAATGTTAAACACCGGAATTTGTTGATGGGAAGATGACTATATTAACCATGAGAAATCAGGACAGACAAGTTAATAATATGGTGCTGAGTGAGACATTGGCGTGGCAGAAAGTGTGGGAAATAAACAGATTTTGTTATGAACAGGGAACAAAAGTGGATGAAATTTGACTGTGCATTTCAGTGATAAATTACAAAGCAACATCTCCACCACCTCTCTGTCCAGACCAGCCAAGCTCCCTTGGGGAATGACCGGATACTTATTAGCCAGTGATCCAGCACATGAGGCCCTTAACCTGCCCCCTGTAGCACAGACACTTAGGGGTCAACGCCTCCCCCGTCACATCCTCATCTGCTTCCTCCAAAACACTCACACAGGCATGTGCACACACACCTGATTAGACCAGAAAAATACTGTCAGTGTCAAGGGTCGACCCAAGAAACTCCATTCCACTTGGTTTTCAGGTCACTTTTGGTGAGAATGTAAACTCATCTGCTTTAAATGACTCTTCACTGTAAAGACAAACTAAGGATACACTGACATCTTGGAAATCACTGTCTCATTGTCCAAATTATTATATTTTGTACATTAAAAAACGAAAGTGAGTGAATCTTTGTGATTCAGTAAAAAAGAAATTTCATCTTTTATTGACTTAATTGAATAGGTTTTCAATTCCAAGTCAGGTCTAATTGAATTATTTAGTTTTACCCTTATAGTTTTAGTTTTCCCAACGTATAATCACAAGTTCAGTCATAAGTTTAAATCCTTAAAACTGAAGTTATACTTTACGCAAGGATCTGTGTGACGTAAATTTCATCATCAATTGGTGTACGTGCACTCTCTGTTGGCAATCTGAGTACTGCCAATCTGTTGTGACTACAAGTCTGCAGCTGTCCATATTCACCTATATTTGATAGTATAACCAAGGCTTAGGATTTTCCCTAAATCAAACCCAGCTGTTGATTCAACCTTTTTTCATTTAATGTCTTTACATCCTTTAAAAGGTGCTCTACACTATATTCACAGCATTGATATAGCAGCAAACTGTTGTCTATGTAAAGATATAGAGGAGTGATGTCTGCCTGAGCAGACAATTAAGTCTCTATCCTTCTGTTGTACTCTGAGCTTCTCCTTGTGTGTGCAAAGGTAATAGCACAAGTCTGTGCAAATGAGTGTGCCTCATTGGCTAGCTCAGGGCCGCCACTCTGCACTGCTCTCTTACTGTGGTTACAGCTGATAACCTGACTAATGGCGTCGTTGCGGAAGTGTAGCACCCAGCCTCCAGTTACCACTCAGGTTAACACTGTTAGATCTTTCTGCACTTCACACTGTTAGCACTGTTAGCTACGAGCCACCACGTTAAGAGCCGTTTAGAGGCAATAGATATGCTCTGAATTTTGAATTCAGCACCTTTAAGTCAGATCTAATTAAATTGTTTTCACCCTCATAATTTATAAGTACTAATTAACTAATAATGAATTATACCCTTAAGATTTTATACCCTTAATTTTCCCAAACCCTCTTTTAATACTATTTGTCGTTGACTGTTTTCAGAGATCAACTTAATGTATTTAAGATAAGATAAGATAAGATATTCCTTTATTGGTCCCACAGTGGGGAAATTCACAATTTACATTCTTTAATTACTTCTATATATAGCAGTTTTCATAGTGGTGGAGTCCGCCACCCAGCACTGGATTAAAGGGATTGACATGGAAGGATGCATGTATGTAATCCCATGGTAACACCTCAGTGACTACTCTTTTTCTATTCTGTTTTCTTTTTTTAAAGTTTGAAGACATGATGTCTTGTTATACTTGTATACTAAAATAATTTCACTTCTTTGGATTGCATTTACCACTTTGCATAAGCTTCTCTACTATGAATATTCTGGCATAAGTGGTGAATACTCAAAAATACTAAAATACATTTGCATCACTCTTTCTCTTTCTATAATGCTTGACCACTACACAGAAGAAGAAGAAGATATTCCTTTATTAGTCTCACAGTGGGGAAATTCAGTTTTTACACTCTGTTGTTCACACAGTACATATACATGTCAATGGAGAGATGTCAGAGTGAGGGGGCTGCTTCTGACAAGCGCCCAGAGCAGTTGGAGGTTCGGTGCCTTGCTCAGGGGCACCTCGGCAGTGCCCAAGAGGTAAACTGGCACCTCTCCAGCAACCAGTTGGTCTTGGTCCATGGGGGACTTGAACCGGCGTCCTCCGCGTCCTAACAGACTGAGCTACTGCCGCCCCAAATAATATCTATCAGTCAGATGTCTTATTCAGCCAAGAGGCTTGTCCACCCAGAAAGTTTACTCAGTCCATCAGCTGATCCCAGACCAGCCCCAGGCCTCTCTGTGGTCTTACAAGTCTGTGTCTTGTTTGGAAACTGGAGTGTGCAGAGATATACAGCAGTGCCTCTGCTTATCTGGCCTCTCTGTCTCAATATATGAGGCGCTATATACCTAAAGCCCTTCAGGGTCAAACTGGCATCCAGAGGGGAAACTGGTGTGGCAGGACACGTTGTTTCTTTACTCTGTGGTGCTTCGGGTGTTTTTCTAGGCAGGTTTGGTGTGGCTGGTGGTTTTAGTGTTAAGTGACCTCATCCTAACCTCAGTGTTTGAGGCTCTCAGCAGGGAGCCGAGTGTTGTAGCTGAAGACAATTTTCAGTTTTCACACACAATCTAGATTTGTAAAGTTATGGTAACCATGGCAACTGCCCACAAAGCATTCTTCACATCCCTTATTTTAAAAACTAGTTACTTAGACCTATCACGCTCCATGGGCATCACACTAGCTGCAGTTATGGGCAAATATTTTCTGCATTTATGGGCATTTTAAGTCCCGGCAATGAAATTTTGAATTAATTTTACAATTTTCAGTGCGATGCTTGATAAAGATATACTCTGTGTTATTACCCATCCTGACATAAAAAATAATTACTAAATAATGTGATTGAATAAAACATTTTATGGGTCTTCATGTGACACAACTGTGGTTTCAATGTTGATTTACACAAAAAAATAAGATCACCTTTTCCTCTGAAGTATTTGTTCTGCATCCTTACCATGCAGCTGAATAATTGTGTTTTGAAGTACATTTATGAAAATAACTTAATATTGCTGTTGAATTCACATATATTAGACGCTAAGAGTCAAAGCTAACATAGCAGACCTTGTTAGCTGCCATTTATCTGCAATATTAGCAGAAAATATCATTTCTGGAATATGTGCTTGTTACAAGGACATTGTTACAAGGACATTGGACCTTCGAATTGCAATATCTGTCATAAAACACAACATATTTTACATTTTTTGTGTTTGAAGACTAATCTCTATGGTTACTGTCTAAATTTTCAGGAAATCAGTAAACCCTATTATTAAAAGATGTTTTTATATCAGTATATCAATATATCAATGGGGGCGGCAGTAGCTCAGTGGGGGCGGCAGTAGCTCAGTCTGTAGGGGGTTGGGTTGGGAACGGAGGGTCACCGGTTCAAGTCCCGACATGGACCAAAAACTGGGTGTGAATTGGTGGGTGGGGGGGGGCCGGTTTACCTCTTGGGAATTGCGGGGGTGCCCCTGAGCAAGGCACCAAACCCCCAACTGCTCGGGGCGCTTGTCAGGAGCAGCCCCCTCACTCTGACATCTCTCCATTAATGCATGTATGTGTGTTTCAGGTCTGCATGTACCATGTATAAGTTAAACAGAGTGTAAATTGAATTTCCCCATTGTGGGACTAATAAAGGTTGATCTTCTTCTTCTTCTTCTTATCAGTACAATGATGCTCAAAGCTTGATGAAAATGAATTTAAATGTCTTAAAAATACTTTAAAATTTGAAAAAGTAAATGTATAAAATTAACATTCTAATATTGCAATCGGAGATTTAGTAAGTAATGAACAAATCCTAAAAAATATAAAAAAATAAACATGTTACAGATGTTACAAAATCCTAACCCTATATGTAATTTTGTGTTTATATGTTTCGCATACTCTGATGGTTAAAATTAAAATGCATACAGGTTGATTTCAAAAGTGACCATAGTTGCAGAGAAACAAATATGAAAAAAAAATAGCTCTTAACATAACACTTCCTCTTCCCTGATAGGACAAAAGAAGAAATTTGGCTTCCAAACATAAATATGTCTCTGGGGATTACCTTTTAACAGGTCAAACAAAAAACAACACACTCACTGAGCCAGGAATCAGGAGGCTCCCTGTAGCTAACACAGCCTCAAAGAGTAAATACAGTATTCTGAGCTGTATCCTTTAAAACAAAGGTAAAAAGTAAAGAGGGAGAGCAACAGGCCTCTCCTCTGCCCAGCTCTGTTATTCATCATCAGGTGGAAAGACTGTTTACTGCCGGGGTTAAGGTCCCAGGCACATGTTTACGGTCTCTCTCAGATGAGCCATTGTTGGTAAAGTGCACCCCATGCATGAAACAGTCACACTGAAGATCATATCTAACAGGGCCCCTGTGCCCCGGGGGCCAAAAGAAGCCCATTTTAACCAGATTCATAACATCGAGCCACAAAAGGGCATTTAGAAGCCATTTAGAGTTTCAGGATAAGACATCCGCTAAGCATCTCCTGTGGCTGTTTTCCTTCTCGACCCTTTATTATCCCTCCATGTTAATGTCATTATTTGCCCTGAGACATGCTGAATTAAACATTACATTATATCTCCATGGCCACTCTTTATAATTCTATAACCTGCGAGCTGGAAGCAGGAGCTCTGGTTTTCATTTGCTCTCTCTTTTCAGTGTGGGAGGTTATGTGACCGCTGTAACCTTTTTAACATTAAAGTTTTTCCCCTCTCTCAAAAGATCTTTGTGATAATCCTCTCCTTCCAGCCCTTTGGTCCTCTGACTCCACTCCCCTGTGGGGTGTACAGGAAAATGCTTTTACTGCGGTCCCACTTCTCCGCTCGCTACCCGTCACTCTCTTCTCCTTTCAAGCCCGGTAACACCACACTATGCCTAACCCAGGAGCAAGGAACGTCCTGTGTGGTGGAGGCGATGGACGTCCCTCATCTGTGTAACATTAAGAGTGAGAAGTAGATTAAGGCTGTCTCCCCGTTGGACACTGGGCAGACCTCTGCAGTCTGCAGTCAGAGTCAGAGGGGGGGATGGAACAAACTAACTCTTTTGACTAAGGAGAGTTTTTGCAGTCTACTAATTGGTTGTTTCAATGTTAGTAAATTTACTTCTTCTACTTTTGTTGATTTTACAAAAGGGCTGTAAATCGCTTAAAAGAATTAATTGTGATTAATCGCATGATCCATAGTATTAGTAGTAGTCTTTAATAAGATAAGATAAGATAAGATAAGATATTCCTTTATTGGTCCCACAGTGGGGAAATTCATGGAAGTGGACAAATACAGTGTGCTTGCTGTATGCAAATGTACTCCTCAAAATGTATCTGAAAGGGAGAATTGTCAAGTATTTAATACTCTTATCAACATCAGATAGGCAAATATGCTTTATTAAGTACTAGAAATCAATGAAGAATACAAAAGAATAACAAATGTTGTCCAGAAATCCTCACAGGTACTGCAATTAGCATTGTAAATATTCATAAAGTGGGCATGTCTGTAAATGGGTGACTCGTGGATACCTATATATCCCATTTTCATTCACATATCTTGAGGTCAAAGGTCAAGGGACCCCTTTGAAAATGGTCATGCCAGTTTGGAGTGTTATTTAGCCTTCTTTGTGACAAGCCAGTATGACATGGTAGTAGTTAGTCATAGTTTCATATATCAGTATCTTCACTTTAGCTTTAAAACTGAGCCTCCAATGCTAATGCGTTAACGGTATTATTATTATTATTATTATCGTATAAACCTTGACAGCCCTAGTTTAAATGTATTGTTACAAAATACACATTTGTAGACTCTCCATAGGTTTGGCACTGGACACATTCTAACAGTTAACAGCAACTGTATCAAACCTGCAAAACAGAAAAATGTTGAGCTAACGCTAAATGCTCCATGATAGCAGCTTGGATAACATTAGCAAAAAAAAAAAAAAAAAAAATTAATTAATCAATTATACACAGTGTTTGCAGTGTATTACGCAATTTAGCACTCCTATTGATAATTGTAGGATATGATCAGAATTTTTCAAGAGAGAGTGTGTCACGGTGTTTCAAGTCTTTGTGCTAAGCTAAGCTAATTGGCTGTTGCTTTATACTGAATGACCAAATACAGCAGTGGTATTATCTAAAGGCCTTTGTATATCAAGTGTGTATTTTTCGTCCGAAATTGTCACACAGTTAAAAATAAATATGTCTTAAATGGTCGTCTGTCAAGAAAGTTTTTGGAACAGGTTTGATTTTCTCTGTTTTTTGTCAATAGCGGGAAAAGCGGGAGAGTGGTTGTTTGACCACTCAGACCCATCAAACGCCATCACTCCAAATCACTTCATCTCTTGGCACAAAGCACTTTACGATAAAGAAATAAATAAAAGAATACAGAGATTACAGAGAAGAGTGGAATTTAAAGTCATGACAGGTAATGGCATATCAGCTTTGAATCGGGGATGATTGCAAAACAAATGATGTAGGACAAACAGTAGTGATTGAGCTCTAGGCAGATAAACAATAGCTTGTTGCTAATGTCATTAAAAAGAAAGAAAGATATTCCTTTATTAGTCCCACAGTGGGGAAATTCAGTTTTACACTCTGTTGTTCACACAGTACATATACATGTCAATGGAGAGATGTCAGAGTGAGGGGGCTGCTCCTGACAAGCGGCCAGAGCAGTTGGGGGTTTGGTGCCTTGCTCAGGGGCACCTCGGCAGTGCCCAAGAGGTAAACTGGCACCTCTCCAGCAACCAGTTGGCCTTGGTCCATGGGGGACTTGAACCGGTGACCTCCGCGTCCTAACCCAAGTCCTTACGGACTGAGCTACTGCCACCCCCTAAAGCACTATCAAATAGCACTATCCATCGCACCTTCATAATTAGTTCAGTTTTGGCTTGTGCTGCAAATTTTCACAACAAAGAGCAATAAAATGGATTCAGTGTGCATAACATTTTTATCGGATGATAAAAAAAAAAACTACAAAAAATACAGACTTGACGTGTAAAACAATATATTCTCAACAGTTACTTTTAACACTTGATGTACATTGAAAGAATTCCTTTCTAAAGTTTAGTAATATGATGCTTGAGCAGGCTGAGTTTGCCAAATCAAGTGGGTATTTTCCAAAGTTACAGTCATTTAGCACAAAATTCTCTCTTTGTGTAAGTATTGTATTATGATTGACTAAGAAAAGCCCAAAGCTATACTTTAAGCTATTTTTTAACCCTGTAATTTTACCTTCACTGAGGTGAATTGTCAGTGGTGTTCCAGTACGTCTCTACTTTCGCTGTGTGTCTGGTACTCTTTCCAGAGCAGCGTTGGGGGAGTAGTGACAGGAAAGAGAGGGATGTGGGCACTGGGATGATGGTGGTGGTGTGGGGAGGGTTAGTGTGGCAGTCTGGGACAGGCAGGCATAATTTAGACCAGAGGTGGAACCTGAGAGCCCTGCAGTCTGACAGGAAGTGCTGGCTTAACTCCTGTCCCATTTAGATTACAGGAGGCCCGGCCTGGCCTGGTACGAGTCGGCTTTGATGAGACCTGGACTAGCCTTCGCTCAGACCAGAGAGTCAATTGGACTATTAAAAAAAATAAATGTTTTCTGCATGTATGTATTTATTCATATACAGGCCTACATGCTGTATATAATGTATTCAATCACTGACACAAGTACTTTAACATTTATAAGGAAAAGTTGTTGAAAAGTCTGACAAACAAAATATTCAATCAATGTAATCCTGAACCAGAGAACACAAAAAGCGAAAAACACACTGCTTGGAGAGGAGGTTGTGATGGATGGGTGGGTGAAAAAACAGGTCAATAGATTTGTGTCCCATGTGAAACCAGAAGTCAGCAATGATTTGTTTAAGTAACTTCCGTACTTAAGTAACGGCATGCGTTATTTTAACCCAAACATCGACTTATTTGTCACCTAATTCTGTACTTTATTGATACCACGTCCATAGTTATGATGACCCAAACTTTTTCTAAACCTAACCATGCTGTTTCCTGTTAAGATGGGAGTTTATTAAGATAAGATAAGATAAGATGAACCTTTATTAATCCCCGGAGGGAAATTCAGGTGTCTTAGCAGCATCAACAACAGTACAGATAAATACAGTACAGTAAAAAGTAAAAGAGAAGGTGCAGTGAATGAAATAAGGTGCAATGAAGAAAACTGACAATAAAATAAATAAGTAACAGTAACGGTAATAAGTAAAGTGCAGCAGGTGGTGGGTATTGTATATGCACAGCATATGTATGTGTAATTATATAATTATATGTAATTATATACATTTGGAATAAATACGGAGCAGATGATCAGAGTCACATGGGGGTCAGACCTTGGTTATGGAGCCTGATGGCCACCAACAGAAAGGACTGACCCAGACGGTTTGTAGTGTGCCGAGGGGGGGATCAGTCTCTGGCTGAATGCACTGTACATTCAGTACTGTACTGAATGTACTACTTATTTTGTAACATGCTGAAAATGACACGCGTTGCTGGACATTCGTAGGACAGTGTGTAAAAAATAAGGAATTATTTATAACCATATATATAATGAACGACATACAATGTCTACAAGTCAGGCTTATAGACATTGTATTGTATATCACTGATGTTCTTGTTAATAAGTCCATAAACACTGAGAGCTGGCTGACTAACAGACTGGTGCCATGTTAGAGCCTCTGTCTGGCATAGTGGAAAAAAACATGAGCACATTTAACTGTCTCTGCTTTTAATATGCTGTTGCAAAGAGAATCTGCTCCTATTAAAATAAAATGCTGCATTTAAAGTCGAGCTGTGTCAAGTTTAAAGAACAGTCTAGTCTGGCAGCCTCAGAGACACGGAAGCCATGTAAAGTTAGGTGTGTGAATACAGCTTGAGCTTTCATAGTTCGGTTTTACCACAATGTGACGTTTCCTTGAGTTTTAACAGGTGAGTCTTAGTTATTTTATCATGGTACCGAAGTACGATTTTATGTTTCCTCAAATAAACATGAGAAAATTAAAGGTTAGAACATACAAACGCATGCGTAAAAGCACACACTGTATATACACATATTAAAAGATACAAACATCACCTCAGGTCAGCAGAAATTCACTCCCAATTTGCAGTTGAACTTACATAATGTCAGTATGTTTAGTGAGTTGTGTGTGTGTGTTTTTAGCATTTTGGACATTTTGTCATTCACAGAGTGGGTCTGCTGTGTATGTGTGGATGAGAGAGACACAGTGTGCCCCTACCACTGGATTAGTGTGTGCGTGTGTGTGTGTGTGAGAAAGACATATCCGCTGTTGGCAGGACTTTTCCGTTCTCACAGCAGCGTCCAGGAATTTTTCATCGTCCGTTTCCCTGTTTTTGTGACCAAGGGTATGTGATGTCATCTCCATGAATTTCAAACACTATGCCGGCTATTCCTCCTGATTTCCCCTCTGGTGCTTTTTGCATATAACTGTCCTGTAAAAAAAAATCTAATTAATCTCCACATTTGCTGCTTTTAAAGGATTATGTTGAACCTGTACCTATTAACAGCAGCCTTTTGTTTCTATCATATTGTATCCTAGTTGTGTCCAATTATGTGCAGCTGCAGCAATCCAGCTTCACCACAAGGATCATTAAAGTTTCAGCTAATCTCATCTAAACTCAGTGACGACCGCATTGTCACAGGAGGTAAAGCATGTGCGTTGTTTTGGCAGCAGGATGGAAACTCCACAACAGCGCTGTGTCCTGTTGTCCTAGGATTTAGAATGAGAACATATTTTCATACGATGGTTAGTATATGTTACGAAAAGGTTATTCCTTCTTTTTTGTTCCTTTTCCTATGAATGTCTTGCAACATGTGTTAATTTCCACTCGTTACATGCATAGTATTTTCACTACGGTCTCACAGCAGTTCCTACAATTTAATCTATTTGATTCCTGTACAAAGACAGGACTTTCCCTTTTTTGTGATGCTCAGCATTACTTTCAACATTTTTTTTTAAATTTTCCTGCATATGCCCAGCAACATACGACACATGTCAATTTCCACTCCTTCCATCCATCTATCCATCTTCGACCACTTATCCTGTCAGGGGTCAGGCTAAGTCAATCACAGGGCACATAGAGACAGACAGCCATTCACGCTCACATTCAGACCCATGGACAATTTAGTCATCAGTTAACCTGCATGTTTGGACTGTGGGAGGAACCGGAGAACCCGGAGAAACCCCACACTTTCATGGGGAGAACATGCAAACTCTGCACAGAAGAGCCCTAAGCCGGCTTCAAACCTGTGACCCTCTTGCTGTGCTGCAACAGCCCTCACCACTGCAACTACAAATAAAAACTTTGACTTGTGATTTCATTCGGGACACAAACTCTGGTCTGGGTGATATTCTGTTTTTTTTCCCACCTGGAACTCCTCCCTATGCCGCTTTCACTGCTTTTTATATTTCCTGGGTCATTATTGTGTGAATTGATCATGTGGGATATACACACATTACAGTGCATTACTGTTTGTAGGTATACCTCCCAACAGTATATGAGAACAGTCTGAAAACTACGGAGGCCTTCAGGTAACATAAAAACGTGAAAGTCTCTCCAGAGCCAGTGTGTAGTTTGTCTGTTCTGGGCTACTGTAGAAACATGGTGGAACAACATGGTGGACTCTGTGAAGAGGACCTGCACCCTATGAAGGGCTCATTCTAAGCTACTAAGCTAACTGCAAACAGGAACCAGATGAGGTGCTGACAGGCAGGCTTCCCCTCTCTCTCCCCTCTGCTGAGGAGAGGAGCGCTGTTTGGTCCGACCATAGACCCAAAACTGTCCTGGCGAGATGGTAACCTTACATTAGATCTCCCCAGTGAGGATCATATTTAGTAAAAATGGATTGATTACAAGTCACCAGTCACCTGGTCAACTTTATAGGTTGGGATGTGACGGAGCGTGAAAAATTGCCTGTGAATATATAAGATAAGATAAGAGATAAGATGAACCTTTATTAATCCCCGGAGGGAAATTCGGGTGTCTTAGCAGCATCAACAACAATACAGATAAATACAGTACAATAAAAAGTAAAACAGAAGGTGCAGTGAATGAAATAAGGTGCAATGAAGATAATTGACAGTAAAAATAAATAAGAAAGAAAGAAAGAAAGATAGTCCTTTATTAGTCCCACAGTGGGGAAATTCAGTTTTACACTCTGTTGTTCACACAGTACATATACATGTCAATGGAGAGATGTCAGAGTGAGAGGGCTGCTCCTGACAAGCGGCCAGAGCAGTTGGGGGTTTGGTGCCTTGCTCAGGGGCACCTCGGCAGTGCCCAAGAGTAAACTGGCACCTCTCCAGCAACCAGTTGGTCTTGGTCCATGGGGGACTTGAACCGGTGACCTCCACATCCTAACCCAAGTCCTTACGGACTGAGCTACTGCCGCCCGCCTGTAAGTAAAAGTAACAGTAATGAGTAAAGTGCAGCAGGTGGTGAGTATTGTATATGCACAGCATATGTATATGTAATTATATAATTATATGTAATTATATACATTTGGAATAAATGCGGAGCAGATGATCAGAGTCACATGGGGGTCAGACCTTGGTTATGGAGCCTGATGGCCACCAACAGAAAGGACTGACCCAGACGGTTTGTAGTGTGCCGAGGGGGGATCAGTCTCTGGCTGAATGTATTCCTCATCTGGACCAGTTGGTCATAGAGGGGGTGGGAGGGGTTCTTCAGAATTAGACTCCAGCTTCCTCCTGGTCCTCCCCTCTGCCACCACCTCCAGACTGTCCAGCTCACATCCAACCACAGACCCAGCCCTCCTCACCAGTTTGTTCAGTTTGGTGGCATCCCTGGTGCTGATGCCACCCCCCCCAACATACCACGGCGAAGAACAGAAAGCTGGCTACTACAGACTGGTAAAACATCTGAAGTAGCCTGTTGCACATGTTGAAGGTCCTCAGCCTTCTCAGGAAGAATAGTTTGCTCTGTCCCTTCCTGTAGAGGGCCTCGGAGTTGTTGGACCAGTCCAGTTTATTGTTTAAGTGAACCCCCAAGAACTTGTAGTTGTCCACCACCTCCACCTCCTCCCCACGGATGGTGATGGGAGTAGTGGAGCCCTTCCTCCTCCTCCGGAAATCCACCACCAGCTCTTTGGTCTTACCAATATTGAGTTGGAGGTGGTTGGTGTCGCACCACCTTACGAAGTTCTCCACAAGGGTCCTGTACTCCTCCTCGTTGTCGTCTGCGATGCAGCCGACGATGGAGGAGTAATCGGAGAACTTCTGCAGGTGGCATGTTCCGGAGTTGAAGCAGAAGTCGGAAGTGTAGGTGGTGAACAGGAACGGTGACAGGACAGTTCCCTAGGGAGCACCGGTGTTGCTCACCAGCACGTCAGACAGGCTGCCCTGCAGTCTGACATACTGTGGTCTGCTGGTGAGGTAGTCCGTAATCCAGTCCACCAGGTCGTGGTCCACCTGCATAACTGAGAGCTTCTCAGCTAGCCGGTGTGGTTGGACTGTATTGAATGCACTGGAGAAGTCAAACAACAGGATTCTCACTGTGCTCTGCGGCTTCTCCAAGTGCGTGTCAGCTCTGTGGAGCATGTAGATGATGGCGTCGTCCATGCCAATGTTTGCCTGGTATGCAAACTGAAGGGGGTCCAGGGAGTCACTCACCAGGGGCCTGAGGTGCTGCAGGACCAGTCGCTCCAGGATCTTCATGACGTGTGACGTCAGAGCGACTGGCCTGTAGTCGTTGAGGGTGCTAGTGAGTCCTTTCTTGGGCACTGGGACGATGCAGGAGGTCTTCCAGAGTTGTGGTACCTTCTTCAGCCTGAAAGAGAGGTTGAAGAGGTGTTGGAACGCTCCTGCCAGCTGCCTGGCACATGCCTTGAGCACCCTGGGATTGATGTTATCAGGCCCCCTGGGCTTGTTAGTGTTCACCCTGGAGAGCTGCTTCATAACTTGACTAGAAGTGATGATCAGGGATGGTGCTGGTGTTGTTGTGCTGAGAGTGAAGGAGGAGGGGGATGAGGGGTGGGAGAGGTGAGGGCAGGAGGGTGGGGGAAGTGGGGAGATGAGGGTGGGAGGGGTGCTGGGGTTGAAGGGAGGGGAGGGGGCAGGGAGGGTGTTGTGGGATGGAGAGGTTAGGATAGGAGAGAGAGGAAGAAGAGGGGGAGGGGGGCTCCAGAGTTGGTGGGTGGAGGCTCAGGATGTCCTGCTGGGCTGTTGGGGGCTGGATGGTCAAACCTGTTGAAGAACAGGTTTAACTGGTTGGCCTGTTCCAGCGTCCCCTCCACTGCAGGGCCTGGCTGTTTGTAGCCCGTTATCCTCCTGAAGCCTCCCCACACCTCCCTGGAGCTGCTGGCTTGTAATTTCCCCTCCAGCTTGTCCTTATAGGCGTCCTTAGCCAGCTGAAGCTCCTTCTTCAGCTCCTTCTGGACAGCCTTGGTCCCCCTCTGTGTCCCTGGCCATGAAAGCCCTCTTCTTCCTGTTCAACAGGGTTTTGATGTGCCCTGTGATCCAGGGCTTGTTGTTGGGAAAGCAACGTACCTTTTTGGTGGGTACGATGCTCTCCTCACAGAACCGGATGTAGTCCGTTATGGTGTGAGAGAGGCCCTCAATGTCCTCACCGTGGACCCTCTCAAACATCCCCCAGTCTGTAGTCCTATAACACTCCCTCAGCTCCTCCTCAACGTCTGCAGACCACTGTTGTACAGTCCTGATGGTGGTGGGCTGTCTCCTAACAACAGGCTTGTATTTAGGTACCAGCCTGATGAGGTTGTGGTCTGATCCTCCGATATAAAGTCTGAATGCCAAACTGTTGGGTCCCAGCTGGATTATGGGTCATAGGAACAAATTGTCAGTGTTTGTAAGCATCTGCAGTATCACCTCTGGTCCAAGGGGCTCCTGCAGCATTCATTCACACTTTGAAGAGCATCAGCAAATGGCCTAAAATGATATTCATGTCTGGATCAATGTCCACATTTTCTCTCAGTTCCCATGGCCTCACTGCAGTGAGCTTATTGAACTCCCTACTGAACAGTGCAGCAAGTTGCACAATGAGGAGAGCTGTAGTGTGGTCAAGACGTCAGGCCCCGGGCTGGACTGAAGGCCTGAGCTCCCTCACAGCTAATATATTAGATTTTAGCGGCAGACACCAACGTGACCAGGATAGGACTTTCTCACGACCTGTGGAGAACTCCTCTGTGACACAATCTGCTGGTGTATAATCAAATTTGGGATGTTATTACCCCTTCAAGAGTACAGGATGTGACTGGCACCAGTGAGCTGCAGCAGCGTTTCACTCCCAAGTATAACAACGTTGGAAGTAAAGCTCAGTAAATGCTGGAGAGATAAGTTGACTTACTATTCTAAGGTCAAGGGAGCTCTTTAAATGGGATTCAGCATTGCACACATTATATGTGTTTTTCATTTCGATTGTAAACTGTTGGCTTGTTGGCAACCTGTCTACTTATCTGACTTTGTGTTACTTGCCCCATAGGATTTCATTACAACAATGTCACCATGTTCCTAGTAGTGTTCCTAGCTTTTAATAAAAAAAAAAAAAAAAAATTCAGTCTTAGTCCTGTGCCAAATGTCCTTGATAGCTTTGAACATATTTAGTGAACCTCATTCTGTTTTTTTAAGTCTTCTTTTAAAAGGCATTTTCGTCCCATCATAGTCAGAGAGAACCAGCTATTCTAGAAGAGGTGTAGTCAATGAAAACTGTTTTAGTCATTAGATTATATTGACCATTTTGGTCAATCTAGTCAAGACAAAATATCACAACATTTCTTTCTCCCAAACCCTGTTGTTGACTTTGTTACGAGTCCTCTTGACTATGCTCACTGTGTGTTTGTTTGCATGAAAAGGCATATATATCAGGCAATCAAGGCATTTAGTGTGCAATAAATAAATTTCATCTTCTCTATTTTGTCAGTGATAATAATATTTTGGTAAAGTTTTTCTTTTTTTAAACTACATTTTACTCTTTTTTTTTGTCAACAGTATTGCATGTTGATGTAGTCAGTGTTGGTGTTTAGTGGTCAGTGCTGCCACGTCACCATCTTGTTTCAGTTAGAGAAAAAAAGGACGTTGTACAATGGATTTAGTCATAATTATTACAATTAATGCTAGTTCCCAGATACCACCAATGAACTTGGTGAGTTGGTGAGTCAAGACAGAGCCTTAGGAAAGAGAAGGGATGTTTTCTTCTTTTTTTTCTCAGACTGATAAAAAACAGTGTTTTCCAGACATGACACGCATCTCAAAAATGACTGCCCAAAGAATGCAGTACAAGTCTGGAACAGATGCATCACAGTAGGTGAATGCTGGGTTGTTTAGACAGAGTCACAGGCATAAAAACAGGCATTAATTAAGGACAACATCTCAGAAAAATATTGACACCAGAATTTAATCATGTTCTCAGTATTATCCTGATATAAATTCAGATCCAAACATAATATTGATACACCAATGGCTTTTAATTGTAAGGTTCAAGTTTCTGTCCTTGTGCGATGACTCACCGGCACTGAGGCATCGCTCCTTTCTTCACCCTTGACTCATATCCATTGACAGCTACGTCCGCCCCACCAGAAACAGTTGTAATATTATGTTTGCCATTAACAGAGGTGCTGACAAAGCTCATGATTGATTAAGCCACAACTTTATTTTATTTTTGTCAAAAATATTGTATGTTGATATAGTCACAGTGTGTAATGACGTTGCCATCTCGTCATCGTCTCGTTTTAGTCCTGGATAAAGGGTCAGCGACAAACATATTTGTTAAGAAAATTAACACTGGTTTCCAAATACCAACAATGAACTTTGTGAGTTCAGTGGTATCAAAACCCCCAACACAGTTTCATGGTAGTTTGTGAGATAATCCCAAAACTTAATCAGTTTGATTTGTGTGCATAAACATGAATTTCAATTTTTTTTTTCCGAGATGTTGCACACGAAAACAATATATTTTTCAAGCATTTTCCTACAAATGACGTAGTGATGCATGTGTCAATTTGATAAGAAGATCACAGTTTGGGTTTAAAAAATACCAGTTTAAAAAATACCAGACGTGACGTACGTGAAGTACAGTAGCTGACAAATCAACTTTGACTTGTGATTTCACATGGGACACAAACAGCAGTGGGCTAAAGTCTTGTGTTTTTTGACCCAACCATCCCCGACCTCCTCTGTACGTGGAATTCTCTTTAGGCTTCCTGGTTCACAATTACATGGATGTATACGAAACAAAACATTAAATTTTGTGACTATTTCATAGACTGTTGTGTGACTGAGCATATAACATGTTGGTGAAAACTACAAAAATTAAATGCGAAATTGTAATAAAATGAAGCATAGGCTCAACCATCAGTTATTTGACAGCTTACTAATAATTACTTTTAACTACATATTCATGGAGGCGTACAGTGCAGCTATGGTTACTACCCATAACCTTGCAGAAAATTAGGGTGATTTTCTGCATTTACTTATAATCTATAAAAATATATTGCATTTTGATGCCATGTATGCTGCTTATTAGACTTTGACATACTTCTGTGTAGCTGTGCTCCAGTAGTGAGTGGCAGGGGCCTGCTGAGTGCTCTGCTAATGAAACTCATTCCCCTGCATGTCTGTCTCCACGGTAGCTTTACCTCCACCCCCCCAACCAGCGCCCCATGTCTGCTGGCTACAACACACATCACAGCTCCAATCAGCTCCTACCTGCTCCTCATAAAGCAGGGGAGTGCTTGTACCCCATTTTATTTTCTCTACAGTGTACTGTATATTCTACTGTTTCCTTGTTTTGTCCAACTGCAGGAAAAAGAAAAGGAAAAGCTCCAGTCAGAGAGGAGGCTGAGTAAAGTCTGCTGGGTGGGTGGGCCTCGCGTGGAAGGTAATGGAAATAACATTACGCAGTCTCTGAAAAATACCAATCCTGACAAGTTGTTTGAGCCAGTATTGTATGCATAATTCTCCATATATTTTTAAAATACTTAAAAAAAACACACACTAACAAACACATTGAAATTCAAACTAATTTTGCGTCAAGTTTTTTTTTTTAAGCAGCATTGTCACTATTGCTTTTGCTATTGCTACTGATGGAATAAATTTATCTTACTGCCATGAAAGTTAATGATTTAGTTGTTTTTGTGATCTCAAGATATTTGTTCTTTTTTAATTTTTTTGAATAATTCATTCTTGATCACAAGGAAGCAATTTGTCTTATTGTTATTCCATGATTTCAATGTAACAAGCTGTCACACCTTTTTTATTATTGCTGAATAAATATTCAGTGTGTATCATAATACTTAACTGTGCAGTTTTTTGTTTCTTTCTTGCTGTTGCTGGAGAAGCATCTCCAATAAAACCAAAACAAAATATTCTGTCTTTATTTAAAAAAAGACACTATTCCTACTAAGCTGTTTACATGGATAATGATAATTATGCTCTGTATTTCCAAAGAATGCATCCAAAAGCCCAAAATATTGCCAGAATCCACGTCTTAATCAGAAAATGCTCCATTCAGAATAAGGCCCAACTCGGAATCTCCAAACAGAATATGCTGTTCAAACCCAGTTGCACAGCAGTTTGTTGAAATAGTGATCAAATTTTATGTACTGATGTGTGTACATAATGAATTTTGCATTTTTCTCAAGATTTATTGCCTAATCCAGCATATGGAGGAGGCCTGGGTGAATCATAAAACAAAGGAGTTTTGCCCAGAAGACCAGTGTTTGTATCCAGTGTGAACCCACAAGTCAAAGTTGAATTATTTGACACCTAACTTTCATATTTAAGTTACAGCACTTCCAGAGTTACTTTAACCCAAAGTTCATTTTTTTTCTTTCAGCTAAGTAATTTTGTCATGTAATGTCTGTACTTAAGTACAGTATATAGTTTTGTTGTCTTAGTCAATCTCTTCCTAAACCTCTATAGTTCCATTGCCTTAGTCGATCTCTTCTTAAACGTAAGTAGTTTTGTTGCCTAAGTCAATCTCTTCCAAAACTTACATAGTTTTTTTTGCCTTAGTCGATCTTTTCCTAAACCTAATTGGTTTTGTTGCCTTAGTTGATCTCTTCCTAAACCTAACTAAGTAGCTTGTTGCCTTGTTGACTGGAGCAGAAATTGACATGTGCATCACGTGTACCTGGACATTCAATGGAGACATGGAAAATATGTTGTTGAAAGTCGTGCTGAGTGTCATGAAAGGAAAATTTGTGACTATGTACACAAATTAAATACATTAAATTTTGTGACTGTTTCACAAACTGCCGTGAGCCTGTTGCTTAATTGCTTAAAATGTTTGCCTAAGTAAGGCCAGTAGTGTACTTGCTTCAGGTTGACTGTCTCAGGAAAGGCAGAGACAGAAATTCACTGCGGGGGGCGGGGTGTGGTAGGGTGGGGGTGCTGCTCATTATGATATCCTGTTTCAGCCTGGAGCAGCCTACCAGCTACAGTTAAGAAGACATTACAGACTCCCTCCCTCTGCTTGTCTCTGTCCTCCATGGGACAGTTGGAGGGACACAAACACTCAAACTAGAATGAGAAAGATGCCGAGGTCACTCTTTGCTCATTTAAATCTGTTAACCTCTTTTCCAGGGCAGTTTAGTCTCTTTTTCATCTATTGCAGACTGCTCTTCGCTTTCAAAGACACCCCTCTTACACTCACACACATACAAACACTCCCTCCTGAGTAGTGTCCCTTCTCTCTGTTTTTATTGCACACAATGATTATACATCGTTGAGGCTGTCTTACCTTTTCATTTCCATGCAACCAACTCCCAATTACACTCATCAAAGATGGGGACTGGAGGAAGGGGTGAGGGGTGGGGTGGGGTGGGGGGTACAAGACTTCCTGTTGCTGAGAAAGAGAGCCTTTGGAAAGCTGCAGGGATGTTTTCTTTTTATCATCCAAATGATAAAAGCCAGTGTTTTCCAGACATGACATGCATCTCAAAGATGGCTTCCCAAAGAATGCAGTAAAAGTCTGAAACAGATGCATCGCAGTATGGTGAATACTGGGTTGTTTAGACAGAGACACAGGCATAAAAACAGGTTACGGTACTGACATCTCAAAAAAATACTTAACTACAGTGGAAAAAACACCAGAATTTACTCATGTTTTCTATTTTATGCTGATATAAATTCAAATCCAAACATAATATAAACACACCAATGGCTTTCAGTTATGAAGTTTGTGTGCTGTTATGACTCACCAGCACTGAAGCATCACTCCTCTCTTCACCCTTGACTCATAATCTCATTGGCTGCTACCTCTGCCCCACAAGAAACAGTTGTGATTTTATGTTTACCATTAGCAGAGGTGCTGACGAGGCTCAAAAATGTAACGAGTTTTTCAACGAAGCCGCAACTTTATGAGTTTTCAGGAGAGGAGGTACCACACAGTGAGATGCTGGGGGATGCAAGGACGGTAGTTGCAAGTTTTTGTTTCTTTTTTTTTTTACTTGTGTGAGTAAATTCATATAAATTCCAAGCCCTGATTTGTTACCACAGACGCCAAACCAAAGTGTAATTGCATGCAAGTTTATGAGATCCATTTGGTGGGTGATTTGGCAAAATGTGTGTCTGGGGGTGGGTACGGTATATCCTTTGCAGAAACACACTCTCTCATATGCACACATGCCCACAGACATATTGACATTAAATGAAAAGCCTACATTGTCCATAGTTCATCGTGGTAATTCAGTAAAGGTTACAGTATGTGGGAGGCGTCAGAGCACAGCGAGATTATGTCTGCCCTGTCTGTGTTTTCCCTCATTTAACTACTAAATTATGTGTTATAGTTCAGGGCTTAATTGAATCAAGTCATTTAGTTTGTGGATTCATAAAATCTGTTCATGTCAATAAAGATCTGATCTTTGTATGAACTCTACGAGCTAGCAGTGGATGGAAAGTGTTGGAAGTGATCTACTGGTCCATGGTGCGGTATTCTGACCGCATAATGCTGTGACATCATGTGAATCAGGGTGGGGTCAGCAATCCCATCTGAAGGACTCATATAGTACCTCACACTATTGCCATGTCCTAAGCCTGTTTGTGTAACTGCAGACAGAAGTTGTCTGTTTGTACACTCCTGATCAAAATCTTAAGACCAGTTAAAAAATTGCAAGAATTTACGTTTTGCACTGTTGTATCTTAAGAAGGTTCTAAGTTTCAAAATGCAAAAAGAAGAAATGAGAGCAAGAGACTAAATGTTTTGAGCAGGCAATTTATTGAAAAGAACAATTTAACTAAAATAGGCTGTTCATCAGCTGATCAAAAGTTTAAGACCATAGCTCAAAAAAAACCCTAAAACAGAAATTAAAGTCTCAAAAACAGACTCAGTAATGAGTAGCTCCACCATTATTGTTGATCACTTCAAAAATTCGTGTTGGCATGCTTGATGCGAGTGTTTCCAAAAGGCTTGTAGCTTGTTGCTCCAAGTGGTGAAGATGGCTTCACGAAGGGCATCCACTGTCTGGAACTGATGTCCATTTTTGTGAACTTCCCTTGCCATCCATCCCCAAATGTTCTCAATTGGATTTAGATCAGGGGAACATGCAGGATGATCCAAAAGAGTGATGTTATTCTCCTGAAAAAAATCCTTTGTCAGACGGGCATTGTGAATTGCAGCATTGTCCTGCTGAAAAACCCAGTCATCACCACACAGACGAGGGCCCTCAGTCATGAGGGATGCCCGCTGCAACATCTCCACGTAGCCAGCTGCTGTTTGACGCCCCTGCACAACCTGGAGCTCTATTGTTCCATTGAAGGAAAAAGCACCCCAGATCATGATGGCGCCCCCTCCGCTGTGCCGTGTTGAAAAAATCTCAGGTGGCATCTCCTTGTCATGCCAGTAGCGTTAGAAGCCATCAGGACCATCAAGGTTACATTTTTTCTCATCAGAGAATAAAACTTTCTTCCAACTTTGAATGTCCCATGTTTGGTGCTCCCTTGCAGAGGCCAAACGGGCAATTTTGTGGCGTTGAAGGAGACGTGGCCTTTGAAGACATTTTTTGTTTTTGAAGCCGTTCCTTTGCAGATGCCGTCTGATGGTTATTGGGCTGCAGTCAGCACCAGTAATGGCCTTAATTTGGGATGAGGATCGTCCCGTGTCTTGACGGACAGCCATTCGGATCCTCCGGCTCAGTGCCGGTGAGATTTTTTTGGGTCTACCACTTGATTTTTTTGTTCCATAAACCTCAGGATCTTTTAAGAAATGCAAAATGACTGTCTTACTGCGTCCAACCTCAGCAGCGATGGCACGCTGTGAGAGGCCTTGTCTATGCAGCTCAACAATCCTGCCACGTTCGAAGGCAGTGAGTTTTTTTGCTTTTCCCATCAAGAGGTCTTGACAGTGTGATTACTTGACAGAAAATGACATGGAATCCAAATTTTTGCACAGATTTGGGCTTTTAAAGGATGTGGTCTTAAACTTTTGATCAGCTGATGAAGAGCCTATTTCAGTTAAATTGTTCTTTTCAATAAATTGCCTGCTCAAAACACTTGGTCTCTTGTTCCCATTTCTTCTTTTTGCATTTTGAAACTCTACTTAGAACCTTCTTAAGATACAACAGTGCAAAATGCAAATTCTTGCAACTTTTTAACTGGTCTTAAGATTTTGATCAGGAGTGTATCTGATGAGGACGCATCAAAATGGTGGCTGCTTCCTACAGTAAAAAGCAGTAGTGGGTAGAAATGGAACAAATATGATTTTAAAAAGTTATTGTTATAAAACATCTCTATATCCTGCATGAGACAGGTAATCTAAAAAAAAAAAAAAAACTTTTCCTCTGTGTCCTCCCGGCGAGCCTAATGACATCTGCAAGATTTCACAGACCTGAGGAAAACAACCAATCATAGCTGAGCTGGAGTCTGATGTCCAGCTGCCGTCTATGACAGCCATGAGCCAATCACTCAAACTAGGCAGTGCTGATCTATCCCTATTTCTCGCCCCAAATGTTTTCAGAATGAAATGCCATGGCAGCCATGTTGAGCTCTCTTTAAGAAATACCAAACACTGCCCACCAGTTGGAGCACAGCCAATAGGAACGCTCTCTCCCTGGAATGACCTGTGATTGGCCAAAGTGTTCTGTCACGGGCTAGATTTTTTAAAGCCTGAAAACAGAGCCATGAGGAGGCACAGAAGTCTAGTTTTCTCTTAGAACACTTGAATTACTATATGCTGAAAGGTATTATGGATTTTTTTCCCAGCGATGCCAAAAAAATTGTTGCCTATTGCAGCTTTAAGGGTTTTCCTAAGATGCAAGAAAACACAGACACTATCAGCCGTTCTCATTTCATATGCAACACACTGTTAACTTTTCCTGCTTGGGCCTGAATCAATAATGCTACTTGCTCCCATCCCATCACACTCTCTCTCTTTCCCTGGCTTCACCACTCACTTCCCACATACACACACAAGCTCTAAGCATTCTACTCTTCCATCAACTGGCTTTAGAGAGGACCATTCTTGTTTTTGCAGTGGGATCCGCAGCAATCCTACACACTTGGCACATGGGAGAAAAAAAGTTGCAATCTGCAACCTCACTGCTAGACTGCCAGATTCTGTGCAATGTTTCTTTAAGTGTAGTTCACTTGCTCATTTTTAACAGCAACAAATTGGGATCAGTTCATTACAACGCAGTGGAAACTGCTTATAGTGATAATGGTTACAGTGATCTGTCGCTTACATGGATCGAAAAGCTTGATAGATAGATAGATAGATAGATAGATAGATAGATACTTTATTGATCCCAAGTTGGGAAATTGTGGTGTTACAGCAGCAGGTTATCAGCACAATAAACATGAGAGAATATACACATCTATGTACACGTAAAAAAGAGAATATACATATATATACATACATACATATATCTGTACTAAGTGTGAAGTATATACAGAGTCTTGTTATAATCTAATCTAATTCTAAGAAATGTTAAACATTATACACTATCATAATAATAAAATAATAAAATAATGATATGATATAATGTTATAGTATATAATGTAATGTTGTATAGCATAACATGATATGTATGTATGATATATATAATATAATACAAGTAGAAATAGATATATAGAGATGTGGTATAATAATATAATGCAATATACACAACAATACACAATATAACTTAATGTAATACTGTATAATGCTATATAATACACTTGACCAACACTTAGCTGGGGGTCTATTAATCACCCTAATATAAAAAAAATATAGAAGAAATAAAGAATAACACTCTCTATACTACAGTCAGTAGTGCAGATGTTAATGTTAAATTGTGCAATGTTAGATGTCAGGGGGAGCAGAGAGCTCTCTGCCAGCCAGAGGTGATGTATTGAACAGCTTGATAGCTGTTGGCAGGAAAGATTTCCTGTATCTGTCGTTGTGACACGGAGCTGAACCAGTCTGTTTGAGAAGCTGCTCCGCTGTCTCTCCAGTACTGGGTGAAGTGGGTGGTCCGGATTGTCCGGAATAGACAACAGCTTGTTCATAGTTCTCCTTTCCACCACAGCCTCAAAAGTGTCCATTTTGCAGCCAATCACAGAGCCGGCCTTCCTGATCAGCTTGTTCAGTCTGTTGGCGTCACCGGCTCTGATGCTGCTCCCCCAGCAGACCACAGCAGAGTACAGGGCGCTGGCTACAACGGACTGGTAGAAGATCTCCAGCATTCTGCTGCACACGTTGAAGGATCTGAGCTTCCTCAGGAAGTAGAGGCAGCTCATCCCCTTCTTGTACACAGCATCATTGTGACAGAATCATTCTCATACAGACACTTTCAATAATTTGCCTAGAGTAATCAAGTAGTCAGATTATTGTGTTCATTTTGGGTCTTTTCATACATGAGAACATATAGAAAAGTACTATAACTGAGGCTGCGTGCACACTGGTCACATAACAGGCAAAGAAAAGTTGTTTTCTCTGAATAAAAAACAAATACACTCAGGGAAATCACCCTCGCCGAGTGGATTGATAAAGCCTGGTCACACAATGCCCCCATAGAGAAATGTTTTCCGATCCTCAACTGGCGCTGCGGTATACATGCACATTGGCGCCCATCTCCTTCTACGCTGTTACAGGGTGAGAGAATAAGGAGCCCCAGCAAAGGGGCGTTGCACGTCGGCATGCACTGCAGAGCTGGCCGAAAAACAGCAATGCCTCATTCTTGATAGGGAAAATGCAGAAAAATCAGCAGCAAGGTAGTAAAAAGCAAAGCCATCCATTTCATTACGTTGTTTTAATGTAATAATTATACAACTGTCACTTAGATAGTAATCGGCATGAAAAATAATGCACAAAATTTTTGCTACAATAACCATATACTACTTGTAGTAATAAATTTGACCTGGACAGTGACCTGGACATGTGATCATTATAAGCAGTTTCCACAGTGAATTATGGAATAGTGCCATTGGTGCTTGTCAGGTATGTCAGTACTACAATAGGTCTACCCACCCCTGGTTGGCTCATGGACTAATCAAACATCTTGTAGTTTCTGACACCTTTGCTGGTCACATTTCTCTCCCTTGTGTTGTAGTTTGCTAGAGGCACTTGTTGTCATGATAATGTGTACCCGCTCGGGCTGGGAATGGTTTACCACAGTAATTAGTGTTTGTAAGCAGCACTGACGAAATAAGAAGAAGCACCTGGTGACAAGGCTGCATTCACACACTCACATACACCTGGGAACCTGAGGAACAACTGGTTTTCAGTGCTGAGTTCAAAGTTTGGGCTGCATTTTTCCCTCTCTTCACAAACACACAGGCGTGAGAACAGAAACAGGTTGACCACTATCTCGTTAGGGACATTCTCTCTGGAGGGTAAACCGAGGAATAACACTGCTCTGTACACCCTCTTCCAAAACACAAAGGCGTTTAAGCAATGAAGTTTTATTTCTGCCAAAATTTTCTGAGAACAGAAGCTTTCTACGAAACTGTGTAATTTCAGCAGCTCCAGACCTGTCATTTAACCCCCTAAACTGGTTTCAACCAGCTCAACGGGACTTTCTGACTACTAAGAGACAACAGAGAAATGCTGACTAAAAGCAGAAGCTCTGCCTTCTCAGCTCCACTGTGGTTTCAGGGTTGAATTGGATTTGTCAATAGGACACATATATGAACATTTCAGACCTATGCTTACACTATCAGGAGGGTTGACATCAACACCTTTAAAGCCAAACTGAAAGAGGCAATGTACGCCCTTAACTGTGAAGCATTCAAATAAATCCATCCTGGAGTCTAGATGCATTACAGTAACTGTACTGGAACAACTAAAGTAGGACCTGATGGTCAACTGAAAATATCAGCTCATTCTCATTCCCAGGGCATCAAATACCAATGCTTTATCATACCCGTCGGCATGTGATACCAAAAACAAAGCACTGGTATGAAACACATCAGACGTTCCATTAACTACAACATAAACCCATCCGTGGCAACAGTAAACACACAGGTGAAGTGCACTGGGAGCATAGTGATGTAGTATAAACAGCTTAAAGACATATATTGTGTACAATTAAATGATCACTTTCACTGGCTGCTGCTAAAAATAGGTGAGACCTGGTATCCCTAGAAGATGCAGCTTATATGCAGCCGAGTGCGGCTCAAGCAGGCTGTGTTGCTGCTCAAACCTGTTAACATGAACAGGTAACGCAGCCGCCACATGCTGCTGACATTCCTAAGTTTCAGTGGTGTGCTCCTGACTGGAGCACCAACATTTACAGAGATCTTCCTCTATTTCATCAGGCCCACCATTCATCCATTAGAGATTAAAGCTATCTGTCACTTTACAACGTTAAGTTCATTCGACAGACTTCCAGATATAGCAGTAAAAAGAAAACATGCATACAAACAAAAACACAACATGACTTATTTCTATCGTGGTCCCTGTTCCCTGCACATAGAAATTAGAAGCTTTTCGTTCATGTTATTTCATCCCCTGCTGATCATTAGCAGCTCCTACATGTTCAGTACTGTTTGATTCACACTACAGGAGGGAGTCTAGCTAGCGTTAGCTCTTGACTCTGTAAGTTTTGGTGACTGCAAATGAGATGCCAACAGAAATATGTTAAATGACCATGACATCTGATTCAGCGCATTCCAACGTACTGCCAACATGGAATCAATTTAAGTTTAGGCAACAGAAGAAATTGGTTAGGTTTATGAAAGAAAAAAAAATCACGGTTTGGGTTAAAATAATTGAACTTTGAAATAATTGACTTTGAACCTGGAAATCTGTATGTCCGCCATGACAAAGGAATATATATATATATATATATATATATATATATATATATATATATATATATATATATATATATACTAGTGAATGATGCTATCTTTGCAAAAAGGAAAAAAAAAATCTTTTCTTTGTTGTGAATTACAATTCTAACCAAAAAAAGGACATGTTAAAACCACACAGCAAGGATGTAGTATACTTTTAGAATTTAAACTTAAATTTGACTCCAACAGAGAGAGGAAGGACAACATGGTAAGGCCAGATTCTGTTCTCTGCTAAAAGCACAAACTTACATCAAGTATCCAGTGCCACCACATAGACAATGGCTTTCTTCTTAAAACATTACACGTCAACTGTGGACAAACTTCTATCCCTCACCGCCGCTCACACACTCTTAAAGTGTCTGGGACAGCTTTTGTAGGTCCCATCACCCTGTCATTTGAGCTGTTCCAACTTCTGGAAACCTCTCATCTTCCCCTGGTTTCTCCATTCATTTTATCCTTAGGGCTCTGTTCCAGTGCCAAGTCATAATGGCCGTGCCACTAAACAGAGATCTCTGATGTTTACATAGACAGAGACGGGTGAGTATTTGCATGTGGTGTAGAGTGAATGGTATTAGGGGGTTAAAGTGTAAGAGCAGCCTGCAGGCCCTTTGTATTGTTAAAAGAAAAAAATGTCCTGGACCATTACGTTTGTTGAGGCCTATTTAAGGTTTAAGAAGTGTCATTACTTGACATTAGAAATCGTTATGGAGTTTGTCAGCCACAATCCCAGTTTGGCATAAGCTAAGCATTAATGGAATTTTAGTGAATGATATGCTGTACTGCTGTTGTACTGTTTGTGTCACACTGCTGTTGTGATGTTTCATGCACCCAGACTAATTACTTTGACAGACAAGATGGCTGAAGAAAGAGGAGCATATGCGTGGTGAGCTGAGTAATGGTTGAGGGTAGTTTTGCTTTTTTGTTGTCATTTCCACAAAAATTTTAAAACATTAGTTATTTTCAACAAATAAATGTTTGCACTGTGAAAAAAATGAAAACTTTTTTTTTTCCAATTTACAGTAATAAGATAAAATAATTTTTGGAATTTGCCTTTTAAAAGCGTTCTGTTTTGAACATACATGTGATAAGTAATTAGTGCCATGAGGCAAAGTGCCCAGTCACTGTGTAGTAAAGCGAAGCCCCAGGCACTATTGTAATCCTGCGCGTTTTTTTTTTTCTTATTATTCTGTTTCATCTTCCGCCTTTTGTTGGATTCGCTACTCCTCCTACAGCTTTGAGAGGACCCAGGCAAATTATGTATCAAAAATTGCAGCTCGATCGGGAATGGTGTGCTATGTAACAGAATTCCAGTACGTAAATTTATCGCGACGTAAATTGCAAAAAACTATGAAGATTTTTGCATTGGTGAAGAATTGAAATTCAATTTCTCATCCATTTTCAAGTATTTTGAACTCAGTCATACTTTAACTTAGAGAGTCAATTTTAACTTTCCGTTGGTGCTAATTTTTGATAGAATTTTTCCATAAATCTATATATTTTTTATCTTTTATACTTTTTGAGATACTTGATGTTAAAAAATGGGGTTTTGCATTTTTTGGCATTTTCTTTGAGTGTGTGACATCACCGCTAGAGTGGAGACGAGCCTCAACTCCTGACTGAAATTTTTTTTTCTAACTTCTATCTCCCATTTCCACAATTTTCACTCTACAGACATGATTTTTACATCCACTCGTAGGTATACTTGCCGTGGTCGTAGACATGTTACTCTGGAGTCTGTCAGATTTATACTTTTGGCTAAAAGTGCCTGGAAGTGACCAGAACTCCAGCAAAGCTCCCCATTAGACCCCATTGTAATTTTGGCAGAGTTTTTTGGAGAACAGCAAAAGTGAGCAGTTTCTAAAACTGCTCTGGTGGACACAGTTTTGACACTACACACACAAAACCACCACAGGCGTGGTAATCAGAGTCTTGTGGCTCATCAGATGTTCATATTTAAGCGATAGGAATTACGGTTTTTGATTTATAAGCATTTGTTTGGAACAATTGCTTGAGGCTTTTTCAATGCAATCCTGTCTCCTCTAACTGCAGCTGTGAGCAGTTAAAGGTTACCGTAGTAATGCTGGGGCCGCTCCGCACCTGGGCAGGCTCACTAACACACACAGAGACAGACATACATGCGCGCACACACACACACACACAGGGAGACATCTCCATATATGGAGAATTTGCTGAATCATTCTGTTTTCTGCCCAGTAACTGCCCAGAAGTGGCTGATTACTAACAGGTGATCCACATAAGCCAATCAGATCACACATGCCAGTTGCCCACCTGTGATTGGAGGCCTCCTTGATTGCATATTGTGAGATTGGAGACAGAGACTTGCCTTCAAATCCTTAGTCAATATGGCTGCTGTGAAAAAGCTTTATTGTGAAGACTGAGTTTTTGTTGAATGGCGTTGCCATAGCATGGTGGCCATTTGGCGTGATTTGCCATGTAACAGGAAGTTGTTGTAACTTTAGCATACTTTGTCAGATCTGCTCCAAATTTCTCATCCATGATGGTGGTCCAGGCCTGATGTCATTTGCATGCAAACATAGACTCAGAGCCCCACCACTTCACATTAGCCACGCCCCCTTTCATAACTAGCTCACTCACACACACGCACACACACACACACACACACACAGCCATACACACATACACATGGGGACATCTCCATATAAGGGGGATTGACTTACTGTTGCAGCAGGGTTTATGAAGTGAAGTACAGCTTTGTTGATTGTTGCGCATGTGTGCTGATTACAGGTAACTGGCAGGAGTGTTAATTGCAGACTATGTCCAGGTGAGTCGTGAGAAGCAGAGCAAGGACAAGAGGGAGAGGGAAGCAAGCAAACAACATTGTTTCCTGCTTCCCAATTCACCAATCCCAGTGTGTCAAGGAGGCACCTCTGCTTCATATTAGGCCGAGGATCATGTAAGCCCTCTCTGACAAGCTCTGCCCCAGCTAACCTCCCAGCAGCAGCAGGTTGGAGAGGGAGCTTACAAAACAAACATGGTGATATAAGCAGACTTCTGTTCTGCGAGCGGGATGGCCCTTAAGGCCGAAAACGACACTCCGCAGACATTTTTGATTTAGAGGCAATCCGTGTGCCTTTAGTGTACTTCACTTGCACAGACACAGGACATGGGCAGAAGACAATTGCACCTCACTGGACTGTACCTTTGCATTCTCAATGTACAGAGAAAGGGCCATGTGGCACTGGACTCAACATTTGCACAGGAGTTTTTCATGGATGATCCCACTTTGTGCTCAAAGGCACCACAGGTGCGCTAAGTTAGCCATCTTGAGGAAAACACATGCGTGCATACATATGAACTTGCAATACCCTCGAGGGCCCGGTTTGGAGGTTTGGAAATATGGTAAACAGCCAGTTAGCTTAGCTTAACAACAGGGGGAAACAGCTTGCCTGGCTCTGTCCAAGGGTAACAAATCCCTTCCAGCACCTCTAAAGCTCAATGAATAACATGTTATATCTCACTTGTTTAATCTTTATTAAACCCACAGCTAAGCTAACCACCTACAGGATCTGGGTACAAATTTACCATACACATTTATGGTATGTTCTCATCTAATTCTAGGCAAGAAAATGAATAAATGTTTCTTAAAATGTTGGAACAGGCCATCCGTAGCTACTGAATATTATTAGGGTGTGGCTTCTCAACTCAATATATATATATATATATATATATATATATATATATATATTATGATTATATAGCACCTTTTATAAAAGCATGCATCTTTCGTCAACTCTTTAAAACTCAATAAAACACAAGGGATAAAAAATATATAAAAACAGAAAATTAAAAACTAAGGCTATAATAGTATTCCAAATTAAAAGCCAGATCAAAAAGATTTAAAGATTTAATGTCTCTTAAAAATGCTGAGAGAGCTAATATTAAGAGGCAGCGTGATACACAGTTTAGGGCCATACTGTAAAAACAGAAAGCACTCTCACCAATACTTTTATGGGACACATTTTCTAAAAAAGGTAGTGGAGGACCATAGTGACCTGGTTGGACCATAAAATGAATGGCCTGATGTAGGGAGGAGCAAGGTCATCTAAATCTTTATAAACAGGTAAAATAACTTTAAATCAGTTCTAAAAGATACAGGTAGACCATATACCTTCACCGTTCATAGCTATACCTATGAAAACTGACTGTAATTCATATCAACTCAATTCATATCAAAATCAACTTGCAGGTAATCAAAGGAATTGTGAACCAGAAAGTGTAAAGAGTGACAAACACTGCAGAGTGGAACAGAAGAATAAGCAGACTTTGGCTTTCACTACACAGGCAATACTGGTTAAGAGCAATGCATTACCGGTCTGGGTCTTAATGTGTTAACACAAAGTTGTTTTAACGACACTCTCTGTTTGACAGCTAGAGTGAAGGTATTAAAGTAAGGAATCCATTGGTACCAACCATGTCATACAAGCTTGTCACAAAGGGGCCCAAACAATGCTCAGAAATTGCGCTAAATTCTAATGAGGAAAAGCTGCCAAGGTTATATTGAAAGTGGTGAAAATGGGTTCAATGGGTACCACCGAGTCTTCCCTATACAGACATGGCCACTTTATGATAATCACATGCAGTTTGGGGCAAGTCATAGTCAAGTCAGCACACTGACAGCTGTTGTTACCTGATGGGCTGCAGTTTGCCATGTTATGATTTTAGCACATTTTCTATGCTAAATACACTAGCTGTGAGGGTTTCTGGACAATGAGATAAGATATTCCTTTATTTTATCCTTTATTTTATCCTATATTTATTTATTATTCCTGTTCACATGGAATGACTGAGACTGAATGGTAAATATTTAAGGTAGGACGAACAACATTGTAATATTGTTAAATTACTTTTGATTCTTTGTCTGATCTGTTTAGTTAAAATGGATGGAAGTGGAAACGGACCCCAGAACAATGGCAGCCTCCGTAAGTACTTGGTTCATCAGTTTACACAGAACTCTGAGGAACAGTCTCCAAAAGCTATTTAAAGGTGGAGTCTTTGACTGTAATCCAACACGCTTTATATAAAATCCAGTAAATATCTCTATAAGGTATGCTAGCTGTCTGCTCTGTGTGCATTGAAAAAGAATGGGATGTTCATACAGACTTCTGTAATCTCTGTAAACTAGGAATGTATTGAATGTTTTTTTTTTGGACTGGATCACAAGTGGACAACTTTAAGTGCTTCTGTTCACATCTGGTATTAGAATGCATCTCTGCATGCGCCTTCAGTGGTCTTTGCCAGGAAACTGTGGGTACAGAGCTTTCGGGTGGTTGGGTGAGCAGGTGTCAGCTCCATGCAAAGCAGCGGAACAAAAACACAGACACATCTTTGACAGTATGATAATAATGCACTTCCTGTGCATAGTTTGATTGTCTGTAGGTATGTAGCCCACACATAAGTTATATTTTAATGAAATACAGTTGTACTGATAGAATACAGTAGAGCACAGAAGCCGTTTCCATGACACGAAACAGCTTCTGTGACAAGCGCCTGTGTCTGCCTGTCTACTAAGGAGCGCAGTGATCCCGCGGATCGCAGCATGACATCAGTTGAATAGGCAGTCCTTCAGTGTGGCCCAGGTCACATTCCTACTAAAACAATATGGCCATATGTAGCCCAGACCACCTGTGAATGTGGTCTGAAAGATCCAGTCTCAATGCATCCTCAGTGCGTTGACTGCATTCACACCTGTACTTAGAGTTGTCCACCTGTGATCCGATCACTGAGGATGCATGTTAATCCGGTCTGGACAAGGCCCGAGAGAGAGGGGTAGAAAAGGTCAAAGGTGAACTATTGCACACAATGTTTCTGTACGTCTGAGTGTCCACGCTGTCAGGGCACTGAGGAGCACAGAGCCTTTCTGAAAGGTTCAGAAATTTTCAACTAAAAGCGCTTTGATCGGCCACACAAAAAGTTGGAGCACTCTGAAAAAAGTTTTTAAAAACAATTAGAATGGCAATGAATGAAGCTTGAAACTATTTGGTACAGATCTATGAGTCACCCAACACTATTCCCACATGAGCCATGGATGTATGGAGAGAAAGGCAGTGAGAGTGAAAGGGCTGATATTTGTTTGGGTGTCGAGTTTAAATATCAACTATCTTTCTCCAGAATAACAGACTCCACTTTTAAAGGGAACTGATTTAAATTTAAATTAAACAGTATAACATAATTTTCTACCTGATCTTGCAGGCTTGGTGTTCAGCATCGATTTATTTCGTGAAACACCACAGGATGTACTACATGACGCTTTTGGTGATTTAATTGACTGGGAGCAATTAGAATTGGATCTTGCATCACCCCGGCCGCCCATGTATGTGGAGGTGTTTCTACACCCTGGATTCCAACATGATGATGATGAAGATGGAAACAACCATGTAGTCCTTGAAGACATTCCTGAAGAGGATGAAATTGAAATCAACATTGAAAACCAGGATGATGAAAACCATGAAAACAATGGTAACATTGAAAACCTGGACATCGTTGAAATCCAGGATGATGAAAACAATGGTAACATCGAAATCCTGGACATGGTTGAAATCCAGGATGATGAAAACCATGAAAACAATGGTAACATCGAAATCCTGGACATGGTTGAAATCCAGGATGATGAAAACAATGGTAACATCGAAATCCTGGACATGTTTGAAATCCAGGATGATGAAAACCTTGAAGACAATGACATCGAAATCCTGGACATCGTTGAAATCCAAGATGATGAAAACCATGAAAACAATGGTAACATTGACATCCTGGACATAGTTGAAATCCAGGATGATGAAAACCATGAAAACAATGGTAACATTGAAATCATAGACATTGAAATTCAGGATGATGAAAACCATGAAAACAATGCTAACAGTGAAATCCTGGACAACATTGAAATCCAGGATGATGAAAACCTTGATAATATTGTCAACAATGACAACCTCAACAATGACGGCATCCACAACGACATTGAAGAAGACAACATTGAGGTTAGAGTCGAGAAGGGTGTAATAGAAGACGACCCCCTACCTGGAGGATCCAGGAAGAGGTCAAGAGAGGAGGATGAAGAGGACTCTGAAGAGATAATCAGGAAAAGACACAGACGGTGGTATGAGCATACTGAAAAAAACTCTGACAGTGACAGTACAAACTGTAACAAAGTTGCTGAAGAAGACCCTCTGCCTGGTCCATCCAGGAAAAGGTTAAGAGAGGAGAACGGAGAGGACAATAAAGAGATAAGCAGCAAAAGACGCAGATGGTGGCATGACTATGCTGAAAGGAACTCTGACAGTGACAGTACAAACTGTGACGACGTTGCTGAAGATCAAGTAATGTTGCCTCATGATATAGATGAGCCTGGGTTTGTGGAGGTGTTTGTAAACTCTGGGTTGGGTGCTGAAGATGGAAACAACCATGTTTTCCTTGAAGACATTGCGCCGTCTTCGGAGTGGCAGCACCTCTTAGCAGCTCTCGGTCTGTTTTCACTTGTTTATCTTTTTATCATAACTTTTGGCTACTTCCTACTACTTTGATTGGGTGTTCCTCTCACTTAACAATAGAACTACCCACCAGTGTAAATAGTTTGTAGAAGTTGTCCTTTTTCTATGCATTTTCTTCACTTTTTCATTGAACATGCCACCAAGGAACAATAACAACAACAATAACAATGGAGACGGCCGCCGGCACTCGGACAGTCTATTTGCGTGGAGTGCGCCTCTCCCTTCGGGACCGAGTAGCGGCACCACCGGCGGATTTACCTGCCGAACTACGGCAATGGAGACGGGGAACCAGAGCGCACTGGTGAAGGCAAAGAGGGACAGATGGAGGACCTTTAAACCCGTCCTGCCCTCGGTCATCATGGGGAATGTCCGCTCACTCGCCAACAAAACGGACGAACTTTCAGCCCTTGTGAGGAGCCAGTGGGAATACAGGGAGGCCAGTTTGCTGTGTTTTACGGAGACATGGCTGAACGGGACGACACCGGACTGCTTAATGGAGCCAACCGGCTTCATTTTAGTGAGAGCGGACAGGGACAAGCAGAGCAGTAAGAGGAAAGGAGGGGGGCTCGCTGTCCTTGTTAACTCTCGATGGTGTAATCCTAACCACGTCTCCGTTAAACACCGTATCTGCACTCCCAACATTGAGCTGCTGGCTGTGAGTTTGAGGCCTTATTATTTGCCACGGGAGTTCTCACACGCCATCACAGTCATTGTTTATATTCCCCCGGGCGCCGTGGCTGCACAGGCGAGTGACGTCATTAACTCCACCATTGCCGGTCTTCAGACCAAACACCCGGACTCATTCATTATCATCGATGGAGACTTTAACCACGTTAACTGAAGAGAGAAGCAGCAAAAGATACAGATGGTGGCATGAGTATGCTGAAAGGAACTCTGACAGTGACAGTGACAGTACAAACTGTGACGACGTTGCTGAAGAAGACCCTCTGCCTGGTCCATCCAGGAAAAGGTCAAGAGAGACTGATAGAGCAGAAGAGGAGAGAATCAGCAATAAATCAAGACAGTGTTATGAGTTTGCACACAGCAATTCTGACACAGTTACCATCACACCTGAAAATGATTTTGCCTGCAGTAGTGGCAATATTGATGTGGCCAGTGATGGAGGTGCTAGGGGAGGAGGAGGGGCCCAGGGCCAGAAAACTCTAGGAAAAGATCAAGGGAGGAAGATGAGGATGAAGATACAAGAGGCAGCAAACAATTCAAACGGACGAGGAGGACATAGTGAGTGTCCAGTTGGGTTGTGTCAACACATCGTTTGGGAGGGGGGGGTGGGGGGTTTTGGGGTGGGGGAAAAAAAGGCGGGGGTTGCGGGGCGGTCCCTGGGGTGGCGCGGGGGCCCGGGTGTTGTTCTGTGCCGCCTGCCCGAGTGGCTGTTCTCGGTGGTTCTCCTTAAATTTGCTTCTGTTTTGCCTTCCCTTTGCTGGTGTCTCGGGGATAAAGAATTCTTTCTTTCTTTCTTTCTTTCTCTCGTCCTGGGGGGGTGGTGGATTGGGCAGACTGCCAAGTTTGGTTGTGGGTGGGGGTGTGGGCGTGGGGGGGGGTTGATAAGGAAGTGTGTGTGCGTCTGTCGTGGGGGGGGGGGAATGCTGGGCCCCACGCTCCGGCCCGCCCCCTCGGGGGGTGGGGGTTTAGAGAGGGTGGTGGGGGTTGTGGGTGCGGCGATGGATTTCTGTTGCTTCCGCCGTCGCGTTTGGGGGAAATTTTAAAATGGGGTGGGATGGGTGTTTTAAGGTTTGGGTTGAAAAAAAATGTGAATGGAAAAAAAATTCAGTTCTGTTTTGGTCGTGGTGTTGGGGTTTAATTTTTCGAATTGGAAAAAATGGGGGAGGTTGAGTGTGTGTTCGTGGGGGAGCGAGCTCCGCGAAAAAAATCGCCAACCGGTGTGGTTGGGGTGTGTGTCCTGGGTTGTGTTTGGCTAAATGCGGAAGTGCGGCTCGGCCCTGCCCAGGGGGGAGAGGAGAAAAGTGGGTAAACTGCGATGGGGATTGCTAGACAAAAAACGGTGGTGGTTGTGGTGTAAATGCTTTTTGCTGTGGGTTGGTTTTGTTTGGGTTGTTGGAAATTGCTTGGTGCTGTCGGTGTGGGGTTGGGTTGGGGGGGCGGGGCGGAGGAGTGGCGGGAAAAGGGGTTGGGTGGTGTGGTTTTGGTGCGAAGTGGTGTTTAAGGTGGTTCTCTTAAATTTGGTTGCTCTGGGTTGTACTTTCTCCAGTGTGGGACAAATAAAAGAATACTCATTTTATCTTATCTTATCTTATCTTATCGCCAATCAGATCCCGGAGCCCGGGGTTCTTAGGGAAGGAAAAAGACTAAACAAATGAGAAACATAATGAAAAAAAGATTGAAGGCTGGACCAAAAATGTAATTTACTTTACAAATTGGAAATATTAAAACCCACCCTTTTAACTATTTGTGGGTGGGGGTATGCCTCCCCCCCCCCCCCTTTTCTAGTTTTATTATTTTGTCTTTTTACTCAGTTATTTTTAAGGCTTTTGTTACCTTTCAATGAATGAATAAATAAAGGCGAAACCTCAATCAAGTTGCACGTTCATTGTCATTTCTTTCAGAATCCAGACCATGAAAACCTTATAAAACAGGAGAAGTCTCTGAAACCTTTACATGGAGTATGTTTTGTAAACCACATCTGTGTAGACAGAATAGGTTTTATAACCTCAGTCACTGAAATATGATTCAGATACAAGCATATTATCTAACAGATGTCACAACAGTGCTTGAAGTACAGGGACTCACTTATGGTATGTTTTCATCTAAATCTAGGCAAGAAAGTGAATAAATGTTTCCTAAAATGTTGAACAGGCTATCCATAGCTCCTGAATATTACTACGGTGTGGGCTGTCAACTCAACTTAACTGTATTTATAAAGCACCTACATAATTATGACTGTATAGCACCTTTTATAAAAACATGCAGCTTGCTTCAAATAGTGAAATTAAAACACTTTGAAAATCAATAAAATAGAATAAACACCGGAGATAATAAAAAAAATATATATATATATATATATTTGAAAATTAAAGAGGCAACGTGTTACACAGTTCAGGGCCATACTGTAAAAATAGTACTTTCATGGGAAAAATTTTCTAAAAAAAGTTGGTCGAAACATAAAATGTAAGAAGGCCTGATACAGAGAGGCGTAAGATCATTAAAAGCTTTATAAACAAGTAAAATAACTTTAAATCAATTCTAAAAGACCCAGGTAGACCGTGTAACTACACCGTTCATAGCTATACCTATGAAAAGTAACGCACTGTAATTCATATGTATCCCACAAAAACAGTTTGTAGGCAATCTAAAGAATTTTAAACCAGAAAGTTTAAAGACCGACAAACACTGTGTAGGAAGTGGAACAGAGGAATAAGACATGACTTTGGCTTTGGGTACATAGGCAATACTGGTTAAGAGCAATGCATTGCTGGTCTGGGTCTTAAGCTAGAGTGAAGATATTAAAGGAAGGAATCCATTGGTACCAACCATGTCATACAAGTTTGTCACAAAGGGTAATGCTCCGAAATTGCACTAAATTCTGACGAGGAAAAACTGTCAAGTCCATATTGAAAGGGGTGAAAATGGGTCCTGTGGGTACCAGCGAGTCTCCCCTTTACAGACATGCCCACTTTACGATAATCACATGCAGTTTTAGGGCAAATAATAGTCAAGTCAGCACACTGACACACAGACAGCTGTTGTTACCTGATGGGCTGCAGTTTGCCATGTTATGATTTGAGCATATTTTCTATGCTAAATACAGTAGCTGTGTAATCACGATTAAACATTTTAATTGACTGAGTGCCCTTATATATATATGTATATACATATCCATCCATCACTGGCACTAACATCGCACCTGATGAAGGCCCTGGAGCGCCTGGTCCTCCAACATCTCCGCCCTGTGGTGAGTCCATCCATGGACCCACTACAGTTTGCCTACCAACCTGGCATTGGGGTGGACGATGCTGTCATCTTCCTGTTGGACCGAACTCTGTCTCACCTGGAGAAACCTGGCAGCACTGTGAGGATCATGTTCTTTGATTTCTCCAGTGCTTTCAACACCATCCAGCCGACACTTCTGGGGGACAAACTGGAGACTGCAGGGGTAGATCACCATCTTACATCCTGGGTACTGGACTACCTCACAAACCGACCACAGTATGTGAGGACACAGGACTTCACCTCAGACAAGGTGGTCTGCAGTGTGGGGGGCCCCACAGGGAACGGTTCTGGCTCCGTTCCTCTTCACGCTCTACACTGCAGACTTCTCCTACAATTCACCAACCTGTCACCTGCAGAAGTTCTCTGATGACTCTGCTATCGGAGTACAGAGAACTTTCCCAGGACTTCGTGCACTGGTGCCTGCGGAACCACCTCCAGATCAACGCTGGGAAAACTAAAGAGCTGGTGGTGGATTTCCGCAGGCAAACTCATCCCCCTCCAACACCGGTGAACATCCAGGGATCAGACATTGAGATGGTGACATCTTATAAATACCTGGGTGTTCACCTGAACAATAAACTGGACTGGACAACAAACTCCTCTGCACTCCATAACAAAGGCCAGAGCAGGCTGTATCTGCTCAGGAGACTGAGGTCTTTTGGAGTGCAGGGGACACTCCTGAAAACATTTTATGATACTGTTGTGGCATCAGCCATATTTTATGGAGTGGTTTGCTGGGGCAGCAGCATCACAGCTGCAGACAGGAAGAGGCTGGATAAGATTATCAAAAGGGCCAGCTCTGTCCTGGGATGCTCTCTGGACCCAGTGCAGGTGGTGGGAGAGAGGAGGATGACGGCTAAGCTGTCATCCATGATGGAGAAGGACTCCCACCCCATGAGAGACACCATCAGAGCTCTGGAGAGCTCCTTCAGTGACAGGCTGCTACACCCTAAGTGTACGAAGGAGCGTTACAGAAGGTCCTTCCTGCCTGCAGCTGTTAGACTCCACAACCAGCACTGCTCCCAGTACAGTCACATTCACAACAAACTCACCGGACATACGTGCAATAAGGACTCATGTGCAACTATGTCATCTGCTTGAATTACAGGAACCGGACAATTATTTATTGATATAATGGACATACTTCTGGCTTTATTTTTCTTTCTTTTTCTTTCTTTTTCTTTTCTTTTTCTATTATGTATATACTAAATTATTATTTTTTTTTTATTTGTATGAATATTGTTTTTAAATCTATGCTTGTCTTCTATTGCACTATCCACTTGCTGCTGTAATGGGTAAATTTCCCCACTGTGGGACTAATAAAGGAATATCTTATCTTATCTTATCTTATCATCGACTGCTTATCCCGTTAGAGGTCGTGGGGGGGCTGGAGCTGATTGGGATTGGGCGACGGCGGGGTACACCCTGGACAGGTTTGCCAGACCATCGCAAGGCACATAGAGACAGACAACATATAGACAGACTTTGGACTGTGGGAGGAAGCCGGAGTATGCTGACCACTGCACCACCATACCATATATATATATATATATATATATATATATATATATATATATATATATATATATATATATATATATATATACACACACACACACACACACACACACACATAGTACACACGTGCACATGCCACACACACACACACACACACACACACACCAGGAGAAACTTCAAAGCCATAGAATCTTTGTCCTTTGATGCCATCACAGTACAAAAACCATAGGGTCTACAATATATATTGTACATTGTAGTATTGCAGCATATTGTAGGAGACACTTTTTCAGATATACGTATTTCTGTGACATACAGCCTTCAATTTCTAACTAAAATTGCAAAGCAGTTCTCTGGAAGTGAGGTAAGTCTGTAACCCTGTACATAGGTTCATTCCTCAATAATTCAGTCTATAGTTAAATATTAACATGACACTGCTGGTGTCTTCTTAATTATCATGTCTTAAATGTGTTATTTGTGTTAAATTATGTTAATTACATGTTAATTTCACAATTTTTCTTCACTATTTAAGAGTTGCATTAATCTGCTGGTAGGGACTTGGTTCCTTGAAAATCATATTCCTGTTCACATGGAATGACTGAGACTGAATGGCAAATATTTAAGGTAGGACGAACAACATTGTAATATTGTTAAATTACTTTTGATTCTTTGTCTGATCTGTTTAGTTAAAATGGATGGAAGTGGAGACGGACCCCAGAACAATGGCAGCCTCCGTAAGTTCTTGGTTCATCAGTTTACACAGAACTCTGAGGAACAGTCTCCAAAAGCTATTTAAAGGTGGAGTCTTTGACTGTAATCCAACACGCTTTATATAAAATCCAGTAAATATCTCTATAAGGTATGCTAGCTGTCTGCTCTGTGTGCATTGAAAAAGAATGGGATGTTCATACAGACTTCTGTAATCTCTGTAAATTGGACCGATCCACTAGGAATGTATTGAATGTTTTTTTTTTTTGGACTGGATCACAAGTGGACAACTTTAAGTGCTTCTGTTCACATCTGGTATTAGAATGCATCTCTGCATGCGTCTTCAGTGGTCTTTGCCAGGAAACTGTGGGTACAGAGCTTTCGGGTGGTTGGGTGAGCAGGTGTCAGCTCCATGCAAAGCAGCGGAACAAAAACACAGACACATCTTTGACAGTATGATAATAATGCACTTCCTGTGCATAGTTTGATTGTCTGTAGGTATGTAGCCCACACATAAGTTATATTTTAATGAAATACAGTTGTACTGATAGAATACAGTAGAGCACAGAAGCCGTTTCCATGACACGAAACAGCTTCTGTGACAAGCGCCTGTGTCTGCCTGTCTACTAAGGAGCACAGTGATCCCGCGGATCGCAGCATGACATCAGTTGAATAGGCAGTCCTTCAGTGTGGCCCAGGTCACATTCCTACTAAAACAATATGGCCATATGTAGCCCAGACCACCTGTGAATGTGGTCTGAAAGATCCAGTCTCAATGTATCCTCAGTGCGTTGACTGCATTCACACCTGTACTTAGAGTTGTCCACCTGTGATCCGATCACTGAGGATGCATGTTAATCCGGTCTGGACAAGGCCCGAGAGAGAGGGGTAGAAAAGGTCAAAGGTGAACTATTGCACACAATGTTTCTGTACGTCTGAGTGTCCACGCTGTCAGGGCACTGAGGAGCACAGAGCCTTTCTGAAAGGTTCAGAAATTTTCAACTAAAAGCGCTTTGATCGGCCACACAAAAAGTTGGAGCACTCTGAAAAAGGTTTTTAAAAACAATTAGAATGGCAATGAATGAAGCTTGAAACTATTTGGTACAGATCTATGAGTCACCCAACACTATTCCCACATGAGCCATGGATGTATGGAGAGAAAGGCAGTGAGAGTGAAAGGGCTGATATTTGTTTGGGTGTCGAGTTTAAATATCAACTATCTTTCTCCAGAATAACATACTCCACTTTTAAAGGGAACTGATTTAAATTTAAATTAAACAGTATAACATAATTTTCTACCTGATCTTGCAGGCTTGGTGTTCAGCATCGATTTATTTCGTGAAACACCACAGGATGTACTACATGACGCTTTTGGTGATTTAATTGACTGGGAGCAATTAGAATTGGATCTTGCATCACCCCGGCCGCCCATGTATGTGGAGGTGTTTCTACACCCTGGATTCCAACATGATGATGATGAAGATGGAAACAACCATGTAGTCCTTGAAGACATTCCTGAAGAGGATGAAATTGAAATCAACATTGAAAACCAGGATGATGAAAACCATGAAAACAATGGTAACATTGAAAACCTGGACATCGTTGAAATCCAGGATGATGAAAACAATGGTAACATTGAAAACCTGGACATCGTTGAAATCCAGGATGATGAAAACAATGGTAACATCGAAATCCTGGACATGGTTGAAATCCAGGATGATGAAAACCATGAAAACAATGGTAACATCGAAATCCTGGACATGGTTGAAATCCAGGATGATGAAAACAATGGTAACATCGAAATCCTGGACATGTTTGAAATCCAGGATGATGAAAACCTTGAAGACAATGACATTGAAATCCTGGACATCGTTGAAATCCAAGATGATGAAAACCATGAAAACAATGGTAACATTGACATCCTGGACATAGTTGAAATCCAGGATGATGAAAACCATGAAAACAATGCTAACATTGAAATCATAGACATTGAAATCCAGGATGATGAAAACCATGAAAACAATGCTAACATTGAAATCCTGGACAACATTGAAATCCAGGATGATGAAAACCTTGATAATATTGTCAACAATGACAACCTCAACAATGACGGCATCCACAACGACATTGAAGAAGACAACATTGAGGTTAGAGTCGAGCAGGGTGTAATAGAAGACGACCCCCTACCTGGAGGATCCAGGAAGAGGTCAAGAGAGGAGGATGAAGAGGACTCTGAAGAGATAATCAGGAAAAGACACAGACGGTGGTATGAGCATACTGAAAAAAACTCTGACAGTGACAGTACAAACTGTAACAAAGTTGCTGAAGAAGACCCTCTGCCTGGTCCATCCAGGAAAAGGTTAAGAGAGGAGAACGGAGAGGACGATAAAGACATAAGCAGCAAAAGACGCAGATGGTGGCATGACTATGCTGAAAGGAACTCTGACAGTGACAGTACAAACTGTGACGGCGTTGCTGAAGATCAAGTAATGTTGCCTCATGATATAGATGAGCCTGGGTTTGTGGAGGTGTTTGTAAACTCTGGGTTGGGTGCTGAAGATGGAAACAACCATGTTTTCCTTGAAGACATTGCGCCGTCTTCGGAGTGGCAGCACCTCTTAGCAGCTCTCGGTCTGTTTTCACTTGTTTATCTTTTTATCATAACTTTTGGCTACTTCCTACTACTTTGATTGGGTGTTCCTCTCACTTAACAATAGAACTACCCACCAGTGTAAATAGTTTGTAGAAGTTGTCCTTTTTCTATGCATTTTCTTCACTTTTTCATTGAACATGCCACCAAGGAACAATAACAACAACAATAACAATGGAGACGGCCGCCGGCACTCGGACAGTCTATTTGCGTGGAGTGCGCCTCTCCCTTCGGGACCGAGTAGCGGCACCACCGGCGGATTTAGCTGCCGAACTACGGCAATGGAGACGGGGAACCAGAGCGCACTGGTGAAGGCAAAGAGGGACAGATGGAGGACCTTTAAACCCGTCCTGCCCTCGGTCATCATGGGGAATGTCCGCTCACTCGCCAACAAAACTTTCAGCCCTTGTGAGGAGCCAGTGGGAATACAGGGAGGCCAGTTTGCTGTGTTTTATGGAGACATGGCTGAACGGGACGACACCGGACTGCTTAGTGGAGCCAACCGGCTTCACTTTAGTGAGAGCGGACAGGGACAAGCAGAGCAGTAAGAGGAAAGGAGGGGGGCTCGCTGTCCTTGTTAACTCTCGATGGTGTAATCCTAACCACGTCTCCGTTAAACACCGTATCTGTACTCCCAACATTGAGCTGCTGGCTGTGAGTTTGAGGCCTTATTATTTGCCGCGGGAGTTCTCACACGCCATCACAGTCATTGTTTATATTCCCCCGGGCGCCGTGGCTGCACAGGCGAGTGACGTCATTAACTCCACCATTGCCGGTCTTCAGACCAAACACCCGGACTCATTCATTATCATCGATGGAGACTTTAACCACGTTAACTGAAGAGAGAAGCAGCAAAAGATACAGATGGTGGCATGAGTATGCTGAAAGGAACTCTGACAGTGACAGTGACAGTACAAACAGTGACGACGTTGCTGAAGAAGACCCTCTGCCTGGTCCATCCAGGAAAAGGTCAAGAGAGACTGATAGAGCAGAAGAGGAGAGCATCAGCAATAAATCAAGACAGTGTTATGAGTTTGCACACAGCAATTCTGACACAGTTACCATCACACCTGAAAATGATTTTGCCTGCAGTAGTGGCAATATTGATGTGGCCAGTGATGGAGGTGCTAGGGGAGGAGGAGGGCCCAGGGCCAGAAAACTCTAGGAAAAGATCAAGGGAGGAAGATGAGGATGAAGATACAAGAGGCAGCAAACAATTCAAACGGACGAGGAGGACATAGTGAGTGTCCAGTTGGGTTGTGTCAACACATCGTTTGGGCACTCATTTTATTATTTTGTCTTTTTACTCAGTCATTTTTAAGGCTTTTGTTACCTTTCAATGAATAAATAAATAAAGGCGAAACCTCAATCAAGTTGCACGTTCATTGTCATTTCTTTCAGAATCCAGACCATGAAAACCTTATAAAACAGGAGAAGTCTCTGAAACCTTTACATGGAGTATGTTTTGTAAACCACATCTGTGTAGACAGAATAGGTTTTATAACCTCAGTCACTGAAATATGATTCAGATACAAGCATGTTATCTAACAGATGTCACAACAGTGCTTGAAGTACAGGGACTCACTTATGGTATGTTTTCATCTAAATCTAGGCAAGAAAGTGAATAAATGTTTCCTAAAATGTTGAACAGGCTATCCATAGCTCCTGAATATTACTAGGGTGTGGGCTGTCAACTCAACTTAACTGTATTTATAAAGCATCTACATAATTATGACTGTATAGCACCTTTTATAAAAACATGCAGCTTGCTTCAAATAGTGAAATTAAAACACTTTGAAAATCAATAAAATAAAATAAACACCGGAGATAATAAAAAAAAAATAAAAATATATTTGAAAATTAAAGAGGCAACATGTTACACAGTTCAGGGCCATACTGTAAAAATAGTACTTTCATGGGAAAAATTTTCTAAAAAAAGTTGGTCGAAACATAAAATGTAAGAAGGCCTGATGCAGAGAGGCGTAAGATCATTAAAAGCTTTATAAACAAGTAAAATAACTTTAAATCAATTCTAAAAGACCCAGGTAGACCGTGTAACTACACCGTTCATAGCTATACCTATGAAAAGTAACGCACTGTAATTCATATGTATCCCACAAAAACAGTTTGTAGGTAATCTAAAGAATTTTAAACCAGAAAGTGTAAAGACCGACAAACACTGTGTAGGAAGTGGAACAGAGGAGTAAGACATGACTTTGGCTTTGGGTACATAGGCAATACTGGTTAAGAGCAATGCATTGCTGGTCTGGGTCTTAAGCTAGAGTGAAGATATTAAAGGAAGGAATCCATTGGTACCAACCATGTCATACAAGTTTGTCACAAAGGGGCCCAAGTAATGCTCCGAAATTGCGCTAAATTCTGACGAGGAAAAACTGTCAAGTCCATATTGAAAGGGGTGAAAATGGGTCCAGTGGGTACCAGCGAGTCTCCCCTTTACAGACATGCCCGCTTTACGATAATCACATGCAGTTTGGGGCAAATAATAGTCAAGTCAGCACACTGACACACTGACAGCTGTTGTTACCTGATGGGCTGCAGTTTGCCATGTTATGATTTGAGCATATTTTCTATGCTAAGTACCGTAGCTGTGTAATCACGATTAAACATTTTAATTGACTGAGTGCCCTTATATATATATGTATATACATATCCATCCATCATCGACTGCTTATCCCGTTAGGGGTCGTGGGGGGGCTGGAGCTGATTGGGATTGGGCGACGGCGGGGTACACCCTGGACAGGTTTGCCAGACCATCGCAAGGCACATAGAGACAGACAACATATAGACAGACTTTGGACTGTGGGAGGAAGCCGGAGTATGCTGACCACTGCACCACCATACCATATATATATATATATATATATATATATATACACACACACATAGTACACACGTGCACATGCACACACACACACACACACACACACACACACACACACACACAGACACACACACACACCAGGAGAAACTTCAAAGCCATAGAATCTTTGTCCTTTGATGCCATCACAGTACAAAAACCATAGGGTCTACAATATATATTGTACATTGTAGTATTGCAGCACATTGTAGGAGACACTTTTTCAGATATACGTATTTCTGTGACATACAGCCTTCAATTTCTAACTAAAATTGCAAAGCAGTTCTCTGGAAGTGAGGTAAGTCTGTAACCCTGTACATAGGTTCATTCCTCAATAATTCAGTCTATAGTTAAATATTAACATGACACTGCTGGTGTCTTCTTAATTATCATGCGTTAAATGTGTTATTTGTGTTAAATTGTGTTAATTACGTGTTAAATTCACAATTTTGTTCACTATTTAAGAGTTGCATTAATCTGCTGGGGACAAATTGTTCACACAATCAGTTATAGGGTATGTTAAGGGTTTAGATGAGCTGTCAGTGTCACACGCTAAATGTAAAATCTTAGGGTTTCAAGTTTCCTAATGGTAAATATTTGAGGTAGGATGGACAACATTGTAATATTGTAAGAATTTTGATTCTTTGTCTGATCTGTTTAGTTCAAATGGATGGAAGCAGAGACAGACCCCACAACTATGGCAGAGTCCGTAAGTACTTGGTTCATTACTTTACACAGACACAATCCCTCCAAAAGCTATCTAAAGGTGGGGTCTTTGACTGTAATCCAACACACTTTATCAAATTCAGTAAATATCTCTATGAGGTATGCTAGCTGTCCACTCTGTGTGCATTGAAAAAATGGGATGTTCAAACAGAGCTCTGTAATCTCTGTAAAGTGGACCAAGCCAATAGGGCTGGATTGAATGTTTTTCTTTTTTGTAGCATTCAAAGCTTCTATTGAGGTTTTCAAAAAAAGTTTTGAATGTCTGTTAGCACAGTTGTGAGTGTCCCTTTGTGTGCTTCAGTCCTTCAATGCGGCCCAGGTCACATTCCTACTAAAACAATGTGGCCATATGTAGCCCAGACCACCTGTGAATGTTGTCTGAAAGAGCCAGTCTCGATGCATTGAGTGCATTCACACCTGTACTCAGAGTTGTCTACATGTGATCCGATCACTGAGGATGCATGTTAATCTGGTCTGAACAGGGCCTGAGAGAGAGGGGAAGAAAAGGTCAAAGTTGAACTATTGCACACAATATTTCTGTACGTCTGAGTGTCCACGCTGTCAGGGCACTGAGGAGCGCAGAGCCTTTCTGAAAGATTCAGAGATTTTCAACTAAAAGCTCTCTGATCGGCCATACAAAAACTTGGAGCACTCTGAAAAAGTTTTTAAAAACAATTATAATGGCAACGAATGAAGCTTCAAACCATTTGGTACAGATCTATGAGTCACAAAACACTATTCCAGCATGGGAAAGGCCATGGATGTATAAAGAGAAAGGCAGTGAGAGTGAAAGGGCTGGTATTTGTTTGGGTGTTAAGTTCAAATAATTACCTTTCTCCAGAATAACAGACTCCACCTGTAAGAGAGGTTGATTTAAAGGTAAATTTAACAGGATAACATAATTCTCTATCTGATCCTACAGGTTTGGTGTTCAGTATGGATATATTACAAGAAGCAGATTGGCATGAACTACAAGGCATTTTTGGAGATTTACCTGACTGGCATCAAGTAATGTTGCCTCATGATATAGATGAGCCTGGGTTTGTGGAGGTGTTTTTAAACCTTGGGTTGGATGCTGAAGATGGAAACAACCATGTAGTCCTGGGTAACCTTGAAGACAGTGATGATGATGATGATAGTGATGATGATGAAGATGGAAACAACCATGTTTTCCTTGAAGACAACCTTGAAGACAATGACATTGAAATCCTGGACATTGTTGAAATCCAGGATGATGAAAACCATGAAAACAATGGTAACATTGAAAACCTGGATAACAATGGAAACCAGGAGGATGAAAACCATGAAAACAATGTTAACATCGAAATCCTGGACATCATTGAAATCCAGGATGATGAAAACCTTGGTAGCATTGTCAACAATGACAACCTCAACAATGACGGCATCCACAATAACAATGTAAATGACAACATTGAGGTTAGAGTCAAGCAGGGTGTAATAGAAGATGACCCCCTGCCTGGAGGATCCAGGAAGAGGTCAAGAGAGGAGGATGAAGAGGACTCTGAAGAGATAATCAGGAAAAGACACAGACGGTGGTATGAGCATACTGAAAAAAACTCTGACAGTGACAGTACAAACTGTAACAAAGTTGCTGAAGAAGACCCTCTGCCTGGTCCATCCAGGAAAAGGTTAAGAGAGGAGAACGGAGAGGACAATAAAGAGATGAGCAGCAAAAGACGCAGATGGTGGCATGACTATGCTGAAAGGAACTCTGACAGTGACAGTACAAACTGTGACGACGTTGCTGAAGATCAAGTAATGTTGCCTCATGATATAGATGAGCCTGGGTTTGTGGAGGTGTTTGTAAACTCTGGGTTGGGTGCTGAAGATGGAAACAACCATGTTTTCCTTGAAGACATTGCGCCGTCTTCGGAGTGGCAGCACCTCTTAGCAGCTCTCGGTCTGTTTTCACTTGTTTATCTTTTTATCATAACTTTTGGCTACTTCCTACTACTTTGATTGGGTGTTCCTCTCACTTAACAATAGAACTACCCACCAGTGTAAATAGTTTGTAGAAGTTGTCCTTTTTCTATGCATTTTCTTCACTTTTTCATTGAACATGCCACCAAGGAATAATAACAACAACAATAACAATGGAGACGGCCGCCGGCACTCGGACAGTCTATTTGCGTGGAGTGCGCCTCTCCCTTCGGGACCGAGTAGCGGCACCACCGGCGGATTTACCTGCCGAACTACGGCGATGGAGACGGGGAACCAGAGCGCTCTGGTGAAGGCAAAGAGGGACAGACGGAGGACCTTTAAACCCGTCCTGCCCTCGGTCATCATGGGGAATGTCCGCTCACTCGCCAACAAAACGGACAAACTTTCAGCCCTTGTGAGGAGCCAGTGGGAATACAGGGAGGCCAGTTTGCTGTGTTTTACGGAGACATGGCTGAACGGGACGACACCGGACTGCTTAGTGGAGCCAACCGGCTTCACTTTAGTGAGAGCGGACAGGGACAAGCAGAGCAGTAAGAGGAAAGGAGGGGGGCTCGCTGTCCTTGTTAACTCTCGATGGTGTAATCCTAACCACGTCTCCGTTAAACACCGTATCTGCACTCCCAACATTGAGCTGCTGGCTGTGAGTTTGAGGCCTTATTATTTGCCGCGGGAGTTCTCACACGCCATCACAGTCATTGTTTATATTCCCCCGGGCGCCGTGGCTGCACAGGTGAGTGACGTCATTAACTCCACCATTGCCGGTCTTCAGACCAAACACCCGGACTCATTCATTATCATCGATGGAGACTTTAACCACGTTAACTGAAGAGAGAAGCAGCAAAAGATACAGATGGTGGCATGAGTATGCTGAAAGGAACTCTGACAGTGACAGTGACAGTACAAACTGTGACGACGTTGCTGAAGAAGACCCTCTGCCTGGTCCATCCAGGAAAAGGTCAAGAGAGACTGATAGAGCAGAAGAGGAGAGAATCAGCAATAAATCAAGACAGTGTTATGAGTTTGCAGACAGAAATTCTGACACAGTTACCATCACACCTGAAAATGATTTTGCCTGCGGTAGTGGCAATATTGATGTGGCCAGTGATGGAGGTGCTATAGAAGAGAGTGACGAGGAGGAACAGAAGCAGAGGGAGGAGGAGGGCCCTGGGCCAGAAAACTCTAGGAAAAGGTCGAGGGAGGAAGATGAGGATGAAGATACAAGATGCAGCAAACAATTCAAACGGACGAGGATGACATAGTGAGTGTCAAGTTGGGTTGTGTCAACATATCCTTTGGGCACTCATTTTATTATTTTGCCTTTTAATTTCAGAGTAATCCTGGGTGGAAATTTATAAATGATATTATTTCATTCATTTTTAAGGGTTTTGTTACCTTTGAATGAATAAAGTCAAAATCTAAATCAAGTTGCTCGTTCATTGTCATTTTTTTCAGAATCCAGACCATGAAAACATTATAAAACAGTAGAAGCCTCTGAAACCTTTACATGAAGTATGTTTTATAAACCACATCTGTATAGACAGAATAAGTATTATAACCTCAGTCATTCAAATACTGATGTAATACAAGCATATTATCTAACACACGTCACAACAGTAGCGCTTGAAGTGAAGGTACTCCCCACATTCACATGCTGTCGTTTCTCTGTTGTCTGGCAAATATCCTGCCAACAGACTTCCATTGCCATTTTGGGGATAGTGATGGCACCCTCACATCTGCACCTTCTGCTAAAGTGTACATAAACATAACACGGCTTACACTGTATTATCTACAAGATGATTTACTTCTGTGCTAAATTCCAGGACAACCAATTATAAATGCCTGCTACAAACAACACTCCTCAGGAACACCTTTGTTGCGAAGAAATATCCACAGACCATCATCTTGTGGGAGGCCGGGGGTTGAGGATGTAGTCATTGCTGGCACTGCAAAAATTTAGGAAAAAGGCAGAATCTATATAAATATTTGTTGAACCAACACTTGACAGGTTTAAAACTGTCAAGGCCAATTGTATCATGATATTGTCAAATTATATGAAAGCACAAAATAATTCTGTTTAAAATGGATGTTTCATGTCTTCACTATTGACCCATAAACACTCTGTCAATATGTATAATCATTTGAAGGTCAAACTGATTTGTGTAGTGTCATTTTGTAATGAAAGCCTTCACTGGGTATTCAGAAAATAAAACATTACTCTGATAGTACAGAAGACTAAACTCAACAGCTCAGACTGGGCTTTTATTATTAGTCTTCTTCTTCTTCTTCTCCTTTCGGCTTTTCCCTTCAGGGGTCGCCACAAATCACAGCAAATCACTTGCCTCCATCTAATCCTGTCTCTTGTATCCTCTTCTCTCACACCAGCTGCCTTCATGTCCTCATTCACTACATCCACAAACCTCCTCTTTGGTCTTCCTCTAAGCCTCCTGCCTGGCAGTTCAAAACTCAGTATCCTTCTACCAGTATATTCAATATCTCTCCTTTGGACATGTCCAAACCATCTCAGTCTGGCCTCTCTGACTTTACCTCCAAAACCTCTAACATGTGCTGTCCCTCTGATGTACATTCCTGATCCTATTCATCCTGGTCACTCCCAAAGAGAAGCTCAGCATCTTCATTTCTGCTACCTCCAGCTCTGCCTCCTGTCTTTTTCTCAGTGACAAACAACATCGCTGGTCTCACCACAGTTTTGTATACCTTTCCTTTCATTTTAGCTGAAACTCTTCTATCACACATCACACCTGACTCTTTTCTCCACCCGTTCCAGCCTGCCTATACACACTTCTTCACCTCTTTTCCACACTCTCCATTGCTCTGGACTGTACTTAAACTCCTCCACCTTCTTTATCTCTTCACCCTGTAACCTCACTCTTCCACTTGGGTCCCTCTCATTCACACACATGTACTCCGTCTTACTGCGGCTAACCTTCATTCCTCTCCTTTCCAGGGCAAACCTCCACCTTTCTAGCTTCTCCTCCACCTGTTCCCTGCTCTCACTGCAGATCACAATATCATCTGCAAACATCATAGTCCAGGGAGATTCCTGTCTTATGACCTCGTCTGTCAGCATGTCCATCACCATAGCGAACGAGAAGGGGCTCAGAGCTGATCCCTGATGCAGTCCCACCTCCACCTTGAACTCCTCTGTCACACCTACAGCACACCTCACCACTCTAACGTACTTCTCTGCCACTCCAGACTTCCTCATACAATACCACAGTTCCTCTCTGGGCACCCTGTCATAAGCTTTCTCCAGGTCTACAAAGACACAGTGTAGCTCCCTCTGACCTTCTCTGTACTTCTCTATCAACATCCTCAAAGCAAATACTGCGTCTGTAGTGCTCTTTTGGCATGAAACCATACTGCTGCTCACACATGCTCACCTCTGTCCTTAGTCTAGCTTCAACTACTCTCTCCCATAACTTCATTGCTCATCAGCTTTATTCCTCTGTAGTGGGGCGACAGTAGCTCAGTCTGTAGGGTGTTGGCTTGGGAACCGGAGGGTCACCGGTTCAAGTCCCGACATGGACCAAGAACTGAGTGTGAACTGGTAGCTGGAGAGGTGCCAGTTTACCTCTTGGGCACTGCCGAGGTGCCCCTGAGCAAGGCACCAAACCCCCAACTGCTCGGGGCGCTTGTCAGGAGCAGCCCCATCACTCTGACATCTCTCCATTATTGCATGTTTGTGCATATGTGTGTTCTGCATGTACCATGTATAAGTTAACAACAGAGTGAAAAAATTGAATTTCCCCTCGTTCGACTAATTTTTTTTAACTTCTTCTTCTAGTTCCTACAACTCTGCAAATCTCCCTTGTTCTTAAAAATGGGCACCAGCACACTTCTCCATTCCTCAGGCATCTTCTCACTATCTAAGATCCTGTTGAACAACCCTGTCAGAAACTCTACTGCCACCTCTCCTAGACACTTCCATACCTCCACAGGTATATCATCAGGACCGAGTGCCTTTCCACTCTTCATCCTCTTCAATGCCCTCCTCACTTCATCCTTACTAATCTTTGCTACTTCCTGGTCCACAACAGTCACCTCTTCTACTCTTCAACTGCTCGGGGCGCTTGTCAGGAGCAGCCCCATCACTCTGACATCTCTCCATTGTTGCATGTTTGTGCATGTGTGTGTTCGGGTCTGCATGTACCGTGTATAAGTTAACAACAGAGTGAAAAAATTGAATTTCCCCTCGTGGGACTAATAAAGGACTATCTTCTTCTTCTTCTTCTTCGTTCTCTCTCATTTTCCTCATTCATCAACTCTTCAAAGTACTCTTTCCATCTTCCCATCACACTACTGGCACCTCAATACACTTCCATCCCTATCCTTAATCACCCTAACCTGCTGCATGTCCTTCCAATCTATGTCTCTCTGCCTTGCCAACCTGTATAGATCAGTCTCTCCCTCCTTATTGCCCAACTTAGCATACAAGTTGTCGTACGCCCCTTGTTTGGCCTTTGCTACCTCTACTTTCACCTTACGCTGCATCTTCCTGTACTCTTGTCTACTCTCTTCAGTCCTCTCAGTGTCCCACTTCTTCTTAGCTAACCTCTCTCTCTGTATATACTCCTGCACATCCCCATTCCACCACCAAGTCTCCTTATCTACTTTCCTTCCAGTTGACACACCAAGTACTCTCATACCTGTCTCCCTGATCACATTAGTAGTAGTAGTTGTAGTAGTTGTCCAGCCATCTGGAAACACCTCTTGACCACCCAGAGTCAGTCTCAACTCCTTCCTAAAAGTCATGCAACACTCTTCCTTTTTCAGCTTCCACCATTTCGTCCTCTGCGCTGCCTTTGCCTTCTACGTCTTCCTCACCAGCAGAGTCACCCTACACACCACCATCCTATGCTGGCTACACTCTCGCCTACCACTACTTTGCAGTCACTGATCTCCTTTAGATTACACCATCTACACAAGATTTAGTCTACCTGTGTGCTCCTTCCTCCACTCTTATAGGTCACCCTATGTTCCTGCCTCTTCTGGAAATAAGTATTCACTATAGCCATTTCCATCCTTTTTGCAAAGTCAACTACCATCTGTCCTTCTGCGTTCCTCTCCTGGATACCAAACCTGCCATATACCAACATGTCCATTAAAGTCTGCACCAGTGACAACTCTCTCACTTCTAGGGATGCTCTGCCTCACTTCATCAAGGTCCAACCAGAATTTCTCCTTCTCCTCAAACTCACATCCTACCTGTGGAGCATACCCACAACATTGAACATCACACCTTCGATTTCTAGCTTCAGATTCATCACTCTTTCTGATACTCTTTTTACCTCCAGGACATTCCTAGCATACTCCTTCAAGATAACTCCTACTCCATTTCTCTTCCTATCTACACCATGATAAAACAACTTGAACCCTGCTCCTAAACTTCTAGCCTTGCTACCTTTCCACCTGGTCTCCTGGACAAACAGTATGTCTACCTTCCTTCTCTGCATCATGTCAACCAACTCTCTACCTTTTCTTGTCATAGTTCCAACATTTAAGGTCCCTATTCTCAGTCCTATATTCTTGGCATTCCTTTTCTCTCTCTTCCTACGAACACACCTTCCTCAATCTCCTTCTTCGACGAACAGTAGTCCAGTTTCCACCGGCACAATGTACGTGAACAACACCGATGGCGGTCGTTGTTAACCTGGGCCTCGACCGATTCGGTATGGAAGTCATAGATTTGATTTGCATCTTTTATTTGGCAAAAGTTTTATGTCAGATGCCCTTCCTGACAAAACCCTCTGTATTTATCCGGGCTTGGCACCGGCACAATAAGACACTGGCTTGTGCTCCCTTGTGGCTACATTGGCTTTTATTATTAGAATTATTGTTATTATTATGATTACTATTCAAATAGTCAATAAAAATGGATGTATAATAAGACTTTATCTAGTTCAGTTCTTATAATACATCCATGGTACAGTTACAGTTATATTGTTGGAAACTATGGCAATGGAAACTGTTTTCTTCAGCGCATCATGATCATGACACTGGGGTCTGTAAACACATCAGTGGTGAGAAGTGTTCTGAAATAATACGTTGTGTCACGTAAAATTTAAGCCACCATCTCACCTCCCTTCATGGATTAACTATCAGGCTGCAGCAGAGTCGCAGTGGCTCTATGTTGCGGCCACAGTGGGTCTCCTTTTTTTTCAAATCGCTGAAGAGAGATTTTCCCTGCTACACTGAGCAATAGGCTTACAATATAAGGATAAGGTCTAAAACATAACAAAAGTATCATAATCTGTATGTACCTAATTACATGCCTTAATTGACCCGACACGGTAGAAAGTTGAACATGAGTCACATGCAGTTTGGATGTTCTCCTGGGATGTCGAAGTATCTCAATAATTCAGAAAAAAATGTGTGTGTTATATTGCACTTTAATATATTATAGGATATCTATAGGCTGGAATCAGCAGCAGGCAGACAGTCAGGTACATATGCAGAACTGAGGTGTGTGAGCTCATCATTCAGGTTTTAGGAGTAGAGTCCCAGTCAGGATGCTCCTACATATTATGCAGGGGTCACATTCTGAATTTCTACAGTGAATAAAAGATACTAGGAAATATTAGATTTGGAGGGTCCTCCCCTAAGAAAATTTGAAGGCTTTGACTTAAAACTAGCAATTTTATATCATTTTGGGCCATTATTAATACCACTTAAATGGTTATAATTTATCACAGCATGCGTCTGAACATGCACTACTTCTGGAAATGTTTACCCTGTAGATTAGAATCATATTCTATAAATCAGAGCAATAGATTAAAAATGTTGAAGTAATGTGTTATTGGACAAAATATGATTTTAAAAAACGGTCACTATATCCTGACAGTAGTGCATGAGACAGGAAATCATGTTCCTCTCTGTCCGTAGGTGATCTTGAGGGCATCTGCAAGATTTCACAGATTGTCTAGCTGCCACCTCCGAGCAGCTGTCAGTCACTTGCAAACTCCAATCAAACGGTCAAACTTGGCAGCTCTGATCAAACATGAATCAATATTCTGCTACTGTAATGCCTATTTCTCCCCTAAAATGCTTTCAGAATTATCTTGTAGTTACTGTCGGAGCTGTAAAATGGGAACGTTTCTGACCCGGCAGCCATGTTGAAGCCATGGTGAAATGCCAGTCACCACTCACATGACTGGAGCACAGCCAATAGGAACACACTCTTTCTGAAATAACCTGTTATTGGTCGAAGTCTCCCATCATGGGCTAGATTTTCTAAAGCCTGAAAATAGAGCCAAGAGGAGGTGAAGGTTTTTTTTCTCTCAGAACACTTGAGTTACAATATTCTTATTTTACAATTATTTAACAAAAGGAAGTGAACATCATATTGATTAATTACAACAACCCCGTTCTCACCCCCTAATAATATTACAAGAATAAATATATAGGTTTACAACAAAAAATCGTAATATCATGACAATAAAGTTATGACTTTATTCAGGAAAACAAGAAACGTTTACAAGAAAAAAGTCATAATATTATGAGAATCGAGCCATTAGTTTAAAGAAAACAGTTTTAGTATTATAAGAAAATGAGGAGTGTGAAAATGAGCAACATGGAACATCTTCTGAAGTGCCTCTTTTGTGCAGGAGGAAATTACTTTTTTGCTCATTAAGTTATGACTTTATTCACGTCATATTATGACTTTTTTCTCGCAATATTAAGGCTTTTTTCTCATAGTTATGACTTTATTCTTGTAAAATTACAACTTTTTTTGAATTAGTATGACTTTATTCATGTAATATTAAGACTTTTTCTTGTAAATGTATGACTTCATTCTCATTTAATTAGGACTTTTTTTCATACAGTTATGACTTAATTCTCATAATATTATGACTTTTTTTTCTTGAATTATGATTTCCTTAACAGCAGTCCTGCACGTCTTGGCTCACAATTACGTGGGTTATATACAAATTACAGTGTATTACTTTTCGAACAGGCTTGCCTGCATGAGTACTTTTGATACCTTAGTATATTGTGCTAATAATATAAACATACTTGTAAATACATATTTTACTATCTGTAATGGATTATGTTTACAGTGTGGTATTGGTAATTCTAATTACAACTGCATTAATCAATACTTCCTATTAATGGATGGATCAAATAACAGTGTGATGTGAAAGGGGTTACTTGTGGTGACAAATTATTTGTTGCCCTCAGCTCTACAGAGCATTTTAGCATCATTCAGGTCTGTTTTGGTGGCCCATAACTACTATTTTGGTTGAGTTATTTGACTCTCATTAGCAGGTTTCAGTCAAAAAGCTATGATAAATGTAATGTATGCTACCCAACAAGCTCCAAATAACAAAGTCACAGTAGCAGCTACCTATGAATTATGACAAAATATGTTCATCAACAACCATTTTTCCAATGCCGAGACGCCACCATCATTAAATACTAACGGTGATGATATCAAACATGCAATATCATTAATGAAAACAGACAAGATTAAAATGTTATATAAAAACATTTATTTTTCTCCCCTTCCACCTTCTCTTTTCCGCTCACTGTCTCACACACAATGTATTGTGTAGTTAACGTTTGCCCCTGAGATAATCTGTCTATATAAGTTTCTCTTGTGTGAAGTGGACACAGGCGCTAGGCCTATATAAAATAAAGGATATTTATTTATTTTATTTTTTTTTTGTGAAAAAAATGGAACATACAGTAGTTGTCATGTAGAAAATGTGCATGCAAATTTTCTGTGTTTCTGCACCTCATTTTTGCACTGGTGAGAAACGGCTTTTAATAGGACAACAGCAGTTTAGTACCTTTAAGGCCCATCAACGAACTAGCGGCGGTGAAGGCCACCAGTTGTGTCACATCATGTTGCCTTTGAACTGTGAGGGACTGGATAACAGGCTGGACTCAAACGCAGGACAAGGAGAGCAGATCAAAGTTCACAATAATCTTTAATAAACGGGCAAATGGTCGGTACACAAGAAAACAGTCCAACAGGCTAACAAATCCAAGTCACTAGGCAAAGGCAGGTTCAAAAACGAGCAGAGAATCAAAACACGAGAAGTCTAGGTCGCTGGGAAAATATAACGCGAGGACGCTTGCACTCTAGGAGATACTAAGACGAACTGGCACAGAAGGGACGGGAAACACAGCTTAAATACTAAAGAGGGGAGTGACTAACTATGAACAGGTGGACACAATCAGGGCAGGGAGACGATCAGACGCAGGTGAGGGTAGTTGGAAAGTAGGTCAGGGAATCTCATTCATTCATAACACGGAAGAACAGGAGGGCAGGAAGTGACGTGCTCTGAAACGAGAGGGAGAGTTAGTTTTCAAAGTAAAACAGGAAATGGACAACATTCACAACCACAAGGACAAAAACGTAACTTAACCATCTCGGGGCATGACACGAACACACCGCAAAGACTACCACTGACAGCCAGTTAGCACATACAGTACATTCTGTGCCTGTGTGAGATGAAATAATGCTCCACACCAGCAGGTGGCCATAGTCTGTATTTGTCATTCAAAAAGGAAAACTGTAACACCGAGGATATACAAGCCACTGTTATTATACGTACATGAAATAAAGCAGCATTTGCCAGAGTTTTTCACACCACGCTCACTCAACTGAGCTTCACTTCAGATGGCCAGGCTGTTGTGAAAATATCAGTGTACTGGAATGATCAAATGAGATGAAGAAGGAAATAGAGAAGATCCTTCTTTGCTTTTTCTCTTGACTCGTTTGCTTGCTTTCCTCACTTCCATTTCTTTTGTTGTGCAAGATGAACAGCCAATCAGTGTGCCAATCTGATTGGCTGTTCCAAAAAACTGACGCGGAATACTAGAGCCGACAGACGCTAACCCAAACTGTCCTACCGTCGGCTTGGTGTGTCAGAGCCTTTAAAACTGGTGAAAATAAATCAGTCTTCATGATGTTAAATAAGTGCAGTGTGCATTTTAGTGCAGTTGCTTTGCACAAGTCCTCATTTGCGTGAGTGTGTGTGTGCACTGATGGATCATCAGTGTGTGTAACATGTGTTTAAGCTTAACAAGCAGCTCTTTGACTGTTTATCTTCAGCGTTTTGTTTGTCCTGTCGGCTCCTCGCTTTCATTCTGTTTGTAGCAGAGAGAGAGAGAGAGGGGAAGAAAAGGAAGAAGAAGAAGAAAGAGATGGAGGGCTGGTACTGGGAAGCGATAGAGGGGTGGGGGCCCATGTCAGCAGAGGAGTAGAGACAGATAGTGGGCAAATATTTACCATGCTATCCGGTAGACTCCCCAGGAGGCCTGCTTAATGAAAGACGACGGGTGTTTAGAGTAGGGCGCGGCTGTTCAATTAGCATCAGTAGTTAAAGTACAACACTCAGCTGCTGAATTACTGCGGGGGTTGTGTAAGTGCGCTTAGGATTTGTGTAGGTGTGTATTTATGTGTGTTAATTAAAGCACATTCATCAGTTTTAATCTTTGAGTGGTGTTTTCAGGATGGAGCGCTGCCGGGTCGGGGAGGTATGTGTTGAAGTGTGTGTGTTGAGCAGGGAGTTGAGGGTCTTTCCAGCTCTTCATTATGTAAACAGTGTTTATGTTGTCCGCTGAGAAACCCCAGAGGGATGTTTAGACAGAGGCCTTCATCAACTAACGCTGAGGCCATTGCCAGCACACACACACACATTTCAATACATACAGTACACACATGCACACAAACAAACATGCGTTCATTCTTTCTTCAAGGAGCTTTTTGTTCAGCTGTTAAAAGGAGTACCATGAAAACAAAGGAAAGGACCACACTCACTTGAACACATACACACTCATTATCTGCATGTGTGTGTGTTGGAGGGAAGGAGGGAGGTGTTAAAGCTGCAAGTGCTTTACCTCACATTTCTGAAAAACAACTCGCTGTGAAAACTAACCATACGGCCCCTGCGTGGTTCCCATCCAACAAACAATACCATTCTCTTTATGTCACCAAGTGCCCTGTGTCAGCCAGTTTACACTCAGCAGGCATGTTTTCTCATTTCCTTAAATTGAATCAAAATCAAACTCGCAAAGCTCTACAAACAGGCATCAAAAGTTGCAAAACATGTAGCATGTATGGTCTCTGTAATCAAATGAATGCTGCGGGTGTACAGACAGCTAATTGGAAATGGCAGTAAACGAGCAAGCGCGGGCCAGCGTTTTGGAAAATGGGAATAAAGAGATTTAAAGAGGCACGTAATAGCCCCAGGGCCCATTCAGAAATCAGAGGACGATTTTCTCTTTTTGTTTTCTAACTGTTATATGTTTAAGCTGTGGCTGCTCCCATCCCAGTCAGAACAGACAACACTGAGCAGCTACACAGGGCAGGATTCAACTGTGATGGTAGCATCCACAAAAGAAATTAACTGGAACTTAAACTAGAGATCTTTATTGCTCAATAAATGAACATTTTTAAACAACAGACCACATTAAAAATTGTGAATACGATAAACTAGGATTGCCAATTGCAAAAATATTTAATTGTAATCAATCATGATTGTCCATAGTTAATCCCAAATTTTATCTGTCCAAAATGTACCTTAAAGGGAGATTTTTCAAGTATTTATATGCTAACTCTCCACAAATGTATGTATACCCACCTTATTCCTTAATAAGTATGTATGTTACATGTATGTATAATAATAATACAGAGATATCTGTCATCTCTCAATTTTCACAGACAATAACCTTCTCAAAATTCATCCAAATTGCTTGTTTTACAAATTGCTTGTTTTACACAAACTTAATACGGTAATAACATTCAATATTTAATATATTATACAATATTTAATATAATTATATTATTATTATATTTATTTTTAATATTTATTAATTGTACATGACCGAAAGAACTAGATCGCGAGTACAAGTGGCCGAAATGGGTTTCCTCAGGAGGGTGGCTGGCATCTCCCTTAGAGATAAGGTGAGAAGCTCAGTCATCCGTGAGGGACTCGGAGTAGAGCCACTGCTCCTTTGCGTTGAAAGGAGCCAGTTGAGGTGGTTCGGGCATCTGGTAAGGATGCCTCCTGGGCGTCTCCCTAGGGAGGTGTTCCAGGCACGACCAGCTGGGAGGAAACCCCGGGGACGACCCAGGACTAGATGGAGAGATTATATCTCCACTCTGGCCTGGGAACGCCTCGGGATCCCCCAGTCAGAGCTGGTTAATGTGGCCCGGGAAAGGGAAGTTTGGGGTCCCCTGCTGGAGCTGTTGCCCCCACGACCCGACCCCGGATAAGCGGTTGAAGATGAAGATGAAGATAATTGTACAGTTTATCAGCTGTTCCATACCGTTATTGTTATGCATTGAATATAAAATGAAATATCCATGAAATGTCACTGTCATCTGTTACGGCCGCCACTCTTGATGTATTATTTGTGTCTGCTGTCACCTTTATTTTTCCCTCTCTGCTGAGCCGCCTGCCTGCCTGTCCCTATGCTCCGCCCTCCTCTGCCGTGATTGGTGTGGCATCCTTCACGTGTGGTCCCGCCTTCTAGACCCGCCTGGCTCTTCTGATTGGTGCAGCACCTCCGCGTCCGGCCAATCACGCCACGCCTCATGATCGTGTGAAACTCAGACTTTTTGTACAACAAACCAGTGGGTTTGTTTAGCGTGGGTGTAGATTGTTATAATTTCTGATGATAACGTTGATTCAACCCAGAAGTGTGACCAGGGACAGATTTAGTTACTGATTGTTAGCTTGCTAAATATATGCACATTTGTTTAGACTCCCTGTTAAAAACATTAGGGGTAGGGGTGCTGTGCTGATTCTCTTTGTTAATTTTTGGTATAGACAGTGTGAGACACTTTAACTCTTTGCGAGTCCTCTTTTTGTTATATATTGTGTTTTTTTTATTTAACAGCACCTGCCGGCCCTCTCCCTTGGTTGTTTAATTATCCTATGTTAACCATTATATTAAAAATCTTTTTGTTACTAAAAAAACTTACCTTACCTAATTTTTACATCTGGGTATTGTGTTGCTTCCCTTTTAAAATGAGCTGGGTTGTAACATAAGTGGGGGCTCGTCCGGGAAAATTTATTTAAATCCGTTAAAGGATTCCCGGAGCTAAATTTTTGGTGAGTATTGTAACATAGATTTTGATATACTGGTTAACTGATCGAACTCTGGTACAGCAGTTAAAGATGTCACAGTTTGATATTGATAGCTTCTTAGCTCTCCCGTCGCTGAGTGTGGTCGACCGTTGCCGTAAAGATGATTTAATTAAAATTGCGCATCATTTCAGTCTTTTGTTTCCCAGACAAATTGTAAAAAAGGAGCTTAAAGCTTTGGTGGTAGGTAAGTTGGTGGAAGCTGGGCTTGTCGAAGCACAGGTACCTCAGCTGTGGTGGAGGATGACACTCTGGGTGGAGAGGCTGGAAGTCTACCACTCATGAGTGCTTCTCCTGATCATGAGGGATCCTCAGGAGAGGAGGAACCTCTAGTACCGCCGCCAGCCACTCTACCTCGGTATAACCCTGTCTCTCCTACCCTTAGCAGCGCTAGGTCTAAAGAGGAGGCCCGGTTAAAGGTCCGACTAGCACGCCTTGAACTGGAGTCCCAGGAGAAAGAAAAAGCTAGACAAGCTGAGCTGCAATTTCAGATTGAAATAAAAAGGACGGAGATTGAGGCAAATAAGGCTGTGCGGTTGCGTGAACTGGAGCTGCAGTCTCTGAGACTGACTCAGGTACCCAGTGTGCGTGCTGTTGCTGAGACCAAGTCTCCTTCTACCACTTCCCCAGCAGGTGCTTTTGATGTGAGTAAGAATGTTGTTCTGGTACCTACTTTTCATGAGACTGAAGTCGATTCATATTTTGGTGCGTTTTGAGCGTATTGTCAACGCTTTACAGTGGCCACATGAGGTTTGGGCTCTGTTGCTGCAGTGTAAAATGCACGGGAAAGCTCAAGAAGCTATAGCTGCGCTTCCTATTGAAGACAGTCTGAAATATGATTGTATTAAAGCTGCTGTTCTGCGAGCTTATGAGTTAGTCCCAGAAGCTTACAGGCAAAAATTTAGAAATCATAAAAAAAAAAAAAAAAACGTGTCTCAGGCATATGTGGAGTTTGCCAGGGAAAAGGGAACTCTTTTTGATAAATGGTGTACCGCCTGTAAGATTAGTGACTTTGATTCGCTGAGGGAGTTAATTTTGTTGGAGGATTTTAAAAAGTGCTTACCGGATCGGATTGTGGTGTGCATTAATGAACAGAAAGTGTCAAAAATTTCTTCAGCTGCTGTGTTGACTGATGAGTTTGTTTTAACTCATCGGACAGTTTTCTCATCAGGTCTGGATGAAAAAACTCGTCCGCTGCCCGCTAGTCAAAACCCTCCCCCCTCTGTTAGTCTCAAGAAAGGGAATAGGGAGTGTTTTTATTGTCATAAACCTGGACACCTCATCGCCAACTGTTTAACCCTTAAAAACAAAAGGCAGACTCCAAACACATTACAGCCAAAAGGGGTAGGTTTAATTAGAGCTGAGACGCACGTAAGTATTGGCCCTGCCAGTGAAACGCCCGATGCCTGTTTTAAACCTTTCATCTCTGAGGGCTTGGTTTCACTGACAGGTGAGCCAGCTGATCAGCGCGCCGTGCGTATTCTGCGGGACACAGCCTGTTCCCAGTCGGTGATTCTTGCCAATGTGTTGCCCTTCTCTGAGCAGTCGGCCTGTGGTTTTGGTACAGTTTTGTGAGGTATTGAGATGGGTTATGTTCCTCATCCTGTGCATCGCATCCACATTCAGTCTAAACTGATAAGTGGTTTCTTTCCTGTCGCTATCTGCCCTGCGCTAACCGTTAGAGGCGTTACATTTTTAATGGGTAACAACATAGCCGGCGGAAAAGTTACCCCTGCACTAGAAATACTGGACAGCCCTCAGTACACCCAAACAGAAAACATTCAGCCGACTACCGATGTATTTCCTTCCTGTGTAATCACCTGTGCACAAGCTCGCAAAAATAATGATGTGTCTCTCTCTGACAGTATTCTGCTGCCTGTCTTCTCAGGAGAGGTGGAGCCCAAGAATAAAACAGAGTGCGCTTTCGAGTCCCCGTGCTCAGGTGGCGCTGAGCAGGTGCACCCTGTCAGCCCCGCAGCCACCCCTCCAAACGGCTCGTTGCTCCCAGTGACGCATGATCGCCTGTGTGCTGCGCAAAGAGCGGACCCGACACTACAAAAATGCTTCTCCAGTGTGGTGAGTGCCGACAAAGCAAGGGGTGAGAAGGTGGCTTATTTCCTGGATGGTGATATTTTGTTGCGCAAATGGTCCTCTTCTCCCTCTGAATCTGAGTGGAGTGATGTGTTTCAGATTGTTGTGCCTTCTGTGTATCGGTCCCATGTTTTATCGGTAGCACATGAAAGCCAGTGGTCTGGACACTTAGGGGTTACAAAAACCTAACAGCTCATCTTAAAACATTTCTTTTGGCCTGGGTTAAAATCTGATGTAGCGAAACACTGTCGCTCCTGCCACATCTGCCAAATTGCTGGTAAACCTAACCAGATTATTCTTCCCGCTCCGCTACACCCGATACCAACCATGGGAGAACCCTTCGAGCGCATAATATTAGATTGTGTTGGCCCGTTACCCAGAACAAAGAGTGGAAACCAGTTTTTACTCACCGTAATGTGTGCTGCCACTCGTTTTCCTGAGGCCATCCCTTTGCGTAATATCACGGCCCGGTCTCTCGTTAAAGCTCTGACCCGGTTCTTTTCTACCTTCGGACTTCCTCGGGTAATCCAAACGGACCAAGGCACCAATTTTAAGTCCAACTTGTTCAAGCAGGTGCTAGCCATTTTAAACGTGAAGCATGCCACGTCTAGTCCTTATCACCCTGAATCTCAGGGCGCGTTAGAACGCTGGCATCAGACATTGAAGTCGATGCTCCGTAAGTATTGCATCGAAACGGCTAAAAGTTGGGATGAAGGAATTCCTTTTGTCGTGTTTGCAGCCCGTGAAGCTGTGCAAGAGTCCCTCGGTTTTAGTCCTGCAGCGCTCGTCTTCGGACACATGCCTCGCTGTCCTTGATGCACCCAAATTTGTGCGCAAACTGGATTTGGTGAAAGGATACTGGCAGGTTCCGTTAACTGAGCGTACATCTTTGATTTCTGCTTTTGTGACGCCCGACTATTTTCTGCAGTACACCGTAATGGCTTTTGGCATGTGCAACGCTCCAGCAACGTTTCAGCGTCTTGTAAATTCTGTTTTAGTTGGAGTGTCAGGTTGTAACGCCTATTTAGATGATTTGATTGTGTTCTCCAAGACGTGGGAGAAGCACATCCAGATCTTGGAACAAGTTTTCGCGCGCCTTGCCAACGCGTCCCTCACAATAAATCTGGCTAAATGTGAATTCAGAAGCCACAGTCACCTACTTGGGGAAATAGGTAGGTCAGGGTCAAGTGCGACCAGTAGAAGCTAAGGTTTCCTCCATAGCAGCGTTCCCCGTGCCGTCCACGAGGAAAGCTCTGCACAGCTTCTTAGGCATGGCAGGTTACTATCAAGGCTTCTGCTGCAACTTCTCCACGGTAGTTCATCCTTTAACCAACCTGCTCAGTCCCAAAGTTGACTTTGTGTGGTCATCCGAGTGCCAACATGCGTTTGACAGTGTAAAGTCGCCTCTCTGTCACTCTCCTGTGCTTGCTGCACCTGACCTCACGTGTCCATTTAAATTAGAGGTGGATGCCAGCGCTGTTGGGGCTGGCGCTGTGCTACTGCAGGAGGATGCTGACGGAGTTGACCACCCAGTGTCTTACTTCTCACGCAAGTTTAATAAGCACCGGATCCACTACTCCACCACTGAACAAGAAACCCTTGCTTTGTTATGGGCACTCCAGCACTTTGAAGTATATCTCGGGTCCAGCTTTTTGCCAGTAACTGTGCTTATCGATCATAACCCTCTCGTGTTTCTCTCTCGCATGTATAACCATAACCAGCGACTCATGAGATGGACTCTGATTGTTCAGGACTACAACCTAAGAATACAACATAAAAAGGGGTCCGAGAACGTGCTGGCTGATGCCTTGTCCAGGTCTGTATAATGATATACATTGAGGAAAAAAAAAAAAAAAAAAGCTGGGTTGTAAGTATAGGAAAATTGAGGTGGGTGGTAAATTGTTTTTTGTAACTCAGTGGGGTTAAATCTTAAGGGGGGAGTGTTACGGCCGCCACTCTTGATGTATTATTTGTGTCTGCCGTCACCTTGATTTTCCCTCTCTGCTGAGCCGCCTGCCTGCCTGTCCCTATACTCCGCCCTCCTCTGCCGCCTCTCCTCTCCGCCTACACCCGCCTGGCTCTTCTGATTGGTGCGGCACCTCCACGTCCGGCCAATTGCACCACGCCATCAGGAGTCGGCGCTCCAAGAGCTTTGGAAGACCGTCAGTTGTGGCAGCTGTCTGTTGGTGTCAGTTTGCCTCATGATCGTTTGAAACTCTGACTTTTTGTACAACAAACCAGTGGGTTTGTTTAGCGTGGGTGTAGATTGTTATAATTTCTGATGATAACGTTGATTCAACCCGGAAGTGTGACCAGGGACAGATTTAGTTACTGATTGTTAGCTTGCTAAGTATATACACATTTGTTTAGACTCCCTGTAAAAACATTAGGGGTAGGGGTGCTGTGCTGAGCCTCTTTGTTAATTTTTTGGTATAGACAGTGTGAGACTTTAACTTTAACTTTTTGTGAGTCCTCTTTTTGTTATATATTGTGTTTTTTTTATTTAACAGCACCCGCCAGCCCTCTCCCTTGGTTGTTTAATTATCCTGTGTTAACCATTATATTAAAAATCTTTTTGTTATTAATAAAACTTACCTTAGCTAATATTTACATCTGGGTATTGTGTTCCTTCCCTTTTAAAACAAGCTGGGTTGTAACACATCAGTTGACTTAATTTTTGAAATTCTTTCTTGGGAGTTGGTGGAGACCAAACAGCTAAAAAGAGAGAATATTGGATTTTAAAAAAACTTAAATTGGTGAATTGTTATAAGAAACTTTATAAATGAAGGAATTTTGATTTACATAAAAATCCATTTTAAAATGTCATTAACACACCAACATACTGTTTATTTTCTTCTTTCTTTTTAGAGTGACTCAGGCATAATTACATCTTGTTTGCAATCTTTTCCCATTCTTCTCTTGACTTTCTATTACTGGAGGCATTTTCTGGCTTGTTTACTGTTAACTGTTGTGATCCTCAGGAAATGACTACTTTTGAATGGGTGGTTTATGTAAAGTAGGGGTGAAAACTGATTTACAACAGTCTGCTCCTCATTTAAAAAATCCAGGCATTTTCACTTAAAAGCGTTAAACACCAAAAACAGTGATGGTCTTCAATATAAATAAGATTCAAGTCATATCTTCCCTTTAGAGAATCCCCTCTTTAAACATGTATTATAGGATGACTACTTTTTACACTATAGTATGACTACAAATATTAGAAGGAAATTCATGAATGATGTTGATGTGTTTAACTACACCCAGGCTGCAGTCCTCAGCAGTTACAGATGCCTGAGACTGGATGTTTCGGATGTGGCGGCAGCTTGCATGCCTTGACTGCAATGATGCATCAGATCACAGCGGCAGCCACCCTTACTTGGTGCCACAGCTTTTGCATGCATCATCAACATTTGTAGTGCTGTCTGACTCAGATGCAGCACCTGTAGAGCAAAAGCAAACTGGACGTTACAGGAAAAGTGTTTGAAGTGATGAGATGTGATCGAGGTAATGAACCCAATCAAGTACTTGGCAACAACTCCTCTCTTCCTTTTGTGGTTTCTGTTGCTTGGTATGTGTAAGACCTTAAAAAACTAGAGTCTGTGACTGTCAGCCTGGAAGTGTTTATCTTATCCTTATCAGGAACTCTCCTTCTATCCATCCTCTAGACCAGTGGTCCCCAACCTTTTTATCACTGCGGACCGGTTAAAGCTTGACAATTTTACCGCGGCCCGGGGGGTGCTATAATCATAAATATGAATCTATGCGACTTTATTAGCAGCTTCCTTGTAGAGTCAACAGCATAACATGAGTATGAATTCAAAGTCTTTGATAACATCTTCTGTGCCCCATAAACAAATTATAGAAAAAATTCACTTGGAAAAATAAATAAATAAGAAACCAGCAATTCCACATTTATTTCACTATTATCTAAATAGACCTACACAACATTTTATTAAACACTCTATGAATGTTATTTTTCAACAGCTGAAATAAAGTTGCCAGTTTGAACCATCAGATAAGGTTCCTGTATTCCTCTCCTCCTCTCTCCTCCTCTCTCACCTCCCTCTGTTGGCGACCACTGCCCTAACGCTCTCTGACTTTGGTCGCTTTGGTAACATATAAACATGCATACAAAATAAGAGACACAGACACATATAAAAGTGCATGAAATTTTAACTCACCATAACGCTAAATCAATGGGAGCCCCGGGCTTGTTTCTCTGCAACGAGATGTTCCCATCTGGGGATGATGGGAGACAGTGACACCCGAAGTGTGTTGCTTATGTCCAGTCTACTCTTCACCAATAGTGAATGGCTTTTTAGCCTTAGCAATACGGTTTGCCACCAAGGATGATGCTCTCAGTACATTTGTATTTATTGATGTGGTGGCCCTCAGTATTTTTTTCTGTCCTTCGTGTTCCTGTTTTTTTCTTTCAAAATACTCCAGAGGCTTGTCTTTTAGTCCAGGGTGCTTGGTCTCAAAGTGGCGAAGCAGTTTTGAAGGCTTCATAGCCTCATTAGAGAGTCGATCACCGCATATTATACAGAGCGGGCTACGTGTGTGGGAATATCCTGTAGCGATAAATCCATATTTCAAATAGCACTGCTGGTATTGCCTGTTAAAAGCTTTCTCGTAGGCTCTTCTCCTGTCTCTTCAAAGAAACTTTCTAAATATGTCTGTTTCTTACTCAATTTTCAAAATAAAAGCCAGTTCATAATCAGATAAGAAATTAAAGGGAAATAATTTATTATTTCTAGTGCGGCCTGATACCAATTGATCCACGGACCGGTACCGGTCATGGACCACTGCTCTAGACTACCACTTGAGAGCCTTCTGGGGGACCCCATGGGACTTTATTTTGGAAGAAATATGAATGGTAGTCAATGGAGAGAGACAAATTTTTTTTTTCAAAGTCACCTAGTGATGTCTCGCTCTCTGAAGCTACGATGCCTGTTTTGAACTGGGATGTACTCACACCAGCAGCAGGTCTTGCTTGTTCTTCTTTTTCCAGCTTATAAAAAGACCAGGAGTCACTGGATAAAACACTTTGTAAGATAATGTTTCATTTGTGCCAGGTCATAGCTACGTTAGCTAGTGTTGGTAATGTACATTGTCCAAGACCGTGTATTGTCTGTAGTTCACTGTGCAGTTTCACACAAAACTAAATAATAGTACTACAAACTGTAACTGGCTTGTTAAGTCTTGCAAAATTAGATTTTATATCGACAACCATCGTGTGTGATTCATGGTGCAATTCACACAGGACCAAAAAAATATTTATCTCTTTCTGTTGACTGCCGTTTATAAGGTCCACTGGAAGCAGCGTGACTTAGGCTCTCTATGGGATGCCCACCACACTGTTTGGAAAGGGGGTCTTAGAAGTGACTCATCAAGACCACAGACTGATTTACTCACACAGCACATACAATGTCCAAGTGTGCAAGCTGCGGCCCTCAGGTACTCTAAACATAAACATGCCATGTTGCGTGCTCTCGCCATGTTTGGTCTGATAAAATCCAGGAAACGCCCCTCCTTTGAAGCTCCTATGAAGCCCAAGCATGCCTTCCAGCATCTCCCCTGCTCTGGGTTTAGAGCCGCTGTGGCCTATATGGATCCAGTTAGAGTCTCACTATAGGAACGTTCATATTTTGTCTTTATGGGCATGTAAAACATTCTGTTTATATTATAATGCACCGCAGAACGGTCTATTAGTCCTAATAGGCTCCTTGGCAAACCTCCAGATAATGAATAAAATAAACAATGTGTCTATTCATCCCGGTCACGGCCTGCCCTACTAAATGGAGTAACAGAGACATGGGCGATAAAAGCGATTTAAGAATAATAAAAGAATAATTCAGTGTCTTGAATTGAATTAGCCATGTAACCCAGAGCGGTGTAGAGAGAACACATAAAACATGAGATCTGTCAAATGCCTTTACTTTGCTGCGGGGACTACCCAGGTTCCTTCAGTCACTTCACACTCTGATTTTAGGAGAACACAAAAGGAGCATTCTCTCTTTAACAAGACATTTAAATGAGATTTTTATTGGTGGGCTCCTTGATTCTGAGGAGGAGAGATTTATTCTACTATGACAACTACAGGAATGCTCTTTAGGAGGCTTTTAAACATCCCAGACAACTAAGTGACATATATTTATGTGCTGCTCTAAGACATAACTTATTTTAAACAGGATATAACACAGTGTGGCTTCTGGTGTTCAAGTTTTAGCTCTTTGATTATGACTTGATTAGCCTTTTGTTGATTTTAAATTCTGAATAATTATCTCCATTCTAATTCTGACAATAAGTAATGGGAAATTAAGCTCCTTACCATGCCAGATCAGATATCAGGCCAATATTGACTCATAGGCCCCATAGAATTGAATTGATCTATTCAGTTCAATTCAATGTTTATACACTATATGCATACTGGAAATTAATTAAAGTTTAATTTGGCGCTGCATTACGAAGGTTTAAACTTCGATAATTCTAATTCATTTCAAAGTTTTTTTTGGTTAAGAAGTTGTTGGAGGATTTCTTTTTGTAATAAAACAATTCAGCGAATTTGAATCTATGATTTGTTACATTCTGTTTTACAAAGTTAGGAGAGCAATGTATAAGTCAAGCTGGATGTTGCCTTGCATATAAATGAATGATCCCAGTCACTTCCACACAGTAAGGCATAGGTATCGGCAGATACCCAGGTATCATTATCTGGACTGAAAATGTTGGATTAGTGCACCTCTACCTACATTGATAGGTGACAGTGTGTGCATGTGGGAAGAGTAAGATGGGAATGACATGCAACTGTTGGAATTGAACGGTTATGTGTCTTAACCATTAAGCCACCAGCGCACCCTGCAATATAGGAACCTTAGGTAGTCCCTGGCCTTGCCCTTGGGGTAGTACTTTTTTATCACTCAAGAACCATTACTGATGCAAACCTGGAGGTTGCTTTGCCTACAACATACTTCCACACAGTCGGAGTTTATTTATATGCTCTAAAATGTGTGTCGCATGTTGTTGGCATGTATGGTCCGGACATCATAAATTTTGGGCTGAACATAGGTGGCCCTCGTAGCTGTGTGGACACGGAAAGTATAATTTGTGCTTCAACAAGCACTTCTTGTTTCCATATCCAAGCATAAATCACTCAGAAAATGGTTGCTACTTTGGACACATTATAATCCACCTCTTCTTGGGAACCGGAGGGTCACCGGTTCAAGTCCCGACATGGACCAAAAACTGAGTGTGAACTGGTAGCTGGAGAGGGGCCAGTTTACCTCTTGGGCACTGCCGAGGTGCCCCTGAGCAAGGCACCAAACCCCCAACTGCTCGGGGCGCTTGTCAGGAGCAGCCCCCTCACTCTGACACCTCTCCAATTGTTGCATGTATATGGACCTGTTTGTGCATGTGTGTGTATTAGTTAACAGAGTGAAAAAAATTGAATTTCCCCTAGCGGGACTAATAAAGGACTATCTTCTTCTTCTTCTTCTTCATGTTTTGTATGTAACGTCACAGTTAGTAATGAGGTTCTGAGAACTGTCTTAGAAAGCTGTTTTTATTTTAGTTTTTTTATCAGTCTATTTACATAATCCTCATGGTTTTTCAGATGCAATGGAAAAGCAAACAGGAATGCACATGAGTGGCTTGATAGGAAAAAACAGAATTTGGAGGTCTCCGTGGCAAAAACAAAAGAGATACCTTTAGTATGAATATTTCTTGTTGGCAGTGGATATGTTATGTTATATAAACATTTTCACATTATGTTGATCAAAAACATAATTTGGGCAAACAAAATAGTCTCATGCTCATCTTTAACCACTTATCCTGGGTCGGGTCGTGGGGGCAATAGCTCCAGCAGGGGACCACAATCTTCCCATTCTCGGGCCACATTAACCAGCTTTGACTGGGAGATTCCGAGGTGTTCCTAGGCCAATGTGGAGATATAATCTCTCAACCTAGTCCTGGGTCTTCCCCAGGGTCTCCTCCCAGGTGGTTGTGCCTTGAACACCTCCCTTGGGAAGCGCCCAGGGGGCATCCTCACCAGATGCTCGAACCACTGCAACTAGCTCCTTTCAACACAAGCAGCAGCTCTACTTCGAGCCCCTCACGGATGGCTGAGTTTCTCATTCTCCCATTTTGGCCACTTGTAGCCACGATCTAGTTCTTTCAGTCATGCCCCAGCCCTCATGATCATAGGTGAGAGTAGGAACAAAGATTGACTGGTAGATAGAGAGCTTTGCCTTCCGGCTCAGCTCTCTTTTGAACACAATGGTGTGGTAAAGTGACCGGATTACCGCCCCCGCTGCTCTGATTCTCCGGCAAATCTCACATTCCATTGTCCTCTCACTCACGAACAAGACCCTGAGGAACTTGAACTCCTTCACTTGGGGTAAAGACTAGGGGTGGGCACAGTTCAAATAAAAAACCAAACCGTTTGTTTTTTTTTTTTTTTTTTTTACGGTTTGCTAATCATGGTTCGGTTCGTGTATGTACCGTTCGGTTCATTTGGAATCGGTTATGAGGCCAATTGTGTATTTTTTTTGTTGCGTTTATTGTCACACTAGAAATCAAAGCCTATGGAGGCTGGGACAATGGCGAAGAGGCTGGGACAATGGCAGACAGGGGTATGAGGTACAGCATATGCGCAGTGTAACTAAAGCTGAGGTTGTGTGTTCTGATTGACTCAATTTTGGCGAGGGAGGACCAGATTTTACAGTGTTCAGTGGTTGTGTTTGGGAAGTTTATTGTGATAGGAATTTAAAAACAACCAGGCTGACATAAGTAATAGTTAATATGCACACCTCAATATTTGTTTGTCACAATTAATAGTGAGCAGTGTTATTGCACATGGCAGATTTTCCTCATATGATGCTGGTCTAGTATGTTACTAGATACTAGTTACTAGTTACTAGTTACTGTTGTTAGTATGTATGGGGGCGGCAGTAGCTCAGTCTGTAGGGAGTTGGCTTGGGAACCGGAGGGTCACAGGTTCAAGTCCCGACATGGACCAAAAACTGAGTGTGAACTGGTAGCTGGAGAGGTGCCAGTTTACCTCTTGGGCACTGCCGAGGTGCCCCTGAGCAAGGCACCAAACCCCCAACTGCTCGGGGCGCTTGTCAGGAGCAGCCCCCTCACTCTGACATCTCTCCATTAATGCATGTGTGTGTGTGTTTGTGTGCATGTACCATGTATAAGTTAAACAGAGTGTAAATTGAATTTCCCCACTGTGGGACTAATAAAGGTAGATCTTCTTCTTGTTCTTCTTCTTACCGTTATTTAAAAATGCTCTAGTGCTGGCTGACCTGATGCTGCACTTTTTGTTGATGATTTGTTTTTATTTAGTAATTCTTTTTAAATAACACAGTGGCATTTTTCCTTTAGATAAGAAGTCCACTGTTAGTCTACTGTTATGGAGACAAATAGCTGTTTACTTATTTTGTAAAAGAAATGAAAAACAAACAAACAAACAAATTCAAATTGAAGTTGGAATTTGGTGTCTTTGTTGAACCATAAATGTACCAAACTGAAGTGAAAACCGTGACCACAAACTGTGAACCGAACTGTGACTTTTATGAACTGTCCCACCCCTTGTAAAGACTCAAATACAAATAATTTTTAAATAATTTTCAAATAATTATGAGTTACTCTTCCTCATTTTACCTGGGGCTCCAACCATTTATTGCACTTTGAAGGTTTCCAAACCCAACTTTATAAACCAGTTTTCATTTGGATTCTTATTTGGGCGTGCTGTCAAGAACCAAACCCCAACACTAACAAACTGTGTGCCTGTACTACGAAGAGAGTTCAACATACCCAGGGTATCTTCTCGTTATCTGGCTTAAAAGCCGCGATCCTACATAGGTGGTCCTACAGCGGTGGTTATCAACTCAGAAATTAAACCAAGGGTTTCTCAATCTAGCTATGAGCGTGTTCACATGAAAGGGGAGGTATGGACAGCTGGCAGAAGAAAAAAAAAATGGCGATGTGTGACTTACAGTATAATATCACTGGCCCATCTAGAGCATGGGTAAATCTGATTACTTTGAATATCCTGTTAAATTATATGATGCATATGGAATAGAAGAATTTAAATTCTTCATCTTTGTCTAATATTATCATATGATCCACAGACTGAGCTTTGATTGGTCAGTAAGTGGTGCTTTTATACGAGTTGATCTTTTACCTCTGACATAACCTGCTCTGGAGCAAGTTAAGTGTTCAGCATAAGCTACCATGGCAATCTACCCTGTTAAGAAGGGAGCTACCAATGTAGGACAGAAAACCCAGGGTTAACCCAGAGGTTACCTCACTAACCCCAAATTCTGCATGGTTGTACAGGCTTCGCTTCATATCTATCCATACTGGCAGATAGAGTTTGGTTTTGTTGTAGACAAAAACAGGTGTTTTGTGATCCCTGGGTACAGCACATTTCAGCAAAGCAGATGCTTCACACATCACACTATATCCCATAATTAGAGCTGGTATAAAGAGTAGCCACACCCATTGATTCAGTGTTTTTACCACACCTATCAAACGTTCAGGTGTTGCGTTGGGTTTTCATTATGTATATGTTATAATCAAGTCTTTATCTGTATGTATGGCTCCTTTTCTTAAACAAACAAAATGCAGAAAGTCTCATTCGGTAAAGTGGCCTTGCTCCACCAATGGGTCTTTTACCTATTGGTGTTAAGACAAACAAAGACAACCTCAGTGGTATGCTATTCCTGTGCAACTGATTATGATATGCCAAGGGCGTACAGAGCAACCAGTGTGACCTCTCTGATGGCAGATAAGGCTTCCTGCAGAGAGACAGATTGTGATATAAGACACACTTTGCACCATCAGATAAGCACAAAACACAAACAGCAAACAGCAAAAATCCCCCTTTTTCTCCCTCTTCAAAATACACAAATGCATGTGAGTATACATATGCAGGAAATCATGTGAGCACACACTCAGTCCCACACACATAAACACACATCATTGTTAGGCTATCTTAGGTCAGTATGTATGAGGCAGGCGGATAGGAGTGGTTGAGGATCGTCCCTGGGGAAGCCAGACGTTACTCTGGCCTGTCTGGAGATAAGACCTTGAACACTCCTCCAAAAAATCCCCCCCCCCCCCCCCGTTTCTCTGCCTCAGTCTCAGCCTTGTCTTTTCCTATCTGTCCTTGCTCTCTCCTTTCCTCCCTCAATATCTCCTTTACCTCCTCTCCTCAGTATCATCAGCAGTCCAGAGTCACTCCAAGGAATTGTACCAAAAGTTAATACCTACAACCATAGAAGTAGAATAGGAGTAGAAGAGATATTCCTGTTCAAATCAATGTAGCAGGATGGTCAGAGTGGTGGCCATTTTTATATGTACCGCTGCTAAGGCAAATATTGTAGCAGGCTAACTTATGTATAAACTAAAGAAAGTAACATACTCACTGAGCTGGCTCGTTAGCTAGCTTGTTAATGCAATGCATGCCACGCCATACTTAAATGCTATACTGGTTTACAGAAAATGCGCCTGAGCCGAATAGTGGGCTGGTAGCCAGATGCTGCAGCTGGGTCTAACACTCTATCCCGTTCGCACGAAAAGTCATATAAATGCCACAACATTTAGCATGCAATAAGTATCCTGTACTGATTGCAACTAAATGCATTCACGTAATAATGCTACAGTGAGAGTTAGTGATAGTAGTATAAAAAGCTAGAAAGACCACTTATGGCGGGCAGGTGGGGAGGTGAATGGGCTCAACAAACACAGACCTTTAACCAGGAGATGCGTGTTCAAGACCATGACTACGAGACAATTGTTACATGTTTTTAATGACATTTACTTACTTGGTTTACATACTGTTAATATTAAGCCAACAATGTTTTTCTTTCCCTGTTTTTCTTGCCTGAAACTAAGTTAGTGGTTTTCTGACTTAAACCCAACTGCGGATTAGGGATGTTAATAATTAACTGTTTAACAAATAGCCAACATTTAGCATTTGGTTAAAACAGTTAAAAGAAATATTAACAATTAATTAAAAAGCTGAAATGTAGTAGCAGCTTATCACTTTAAGGAGAAAAGCTGGTTCACCTTAAGAGAGATCTGGCGCAGGTACGGGAAGTTAGCTCAGGACTTCCAGCTGAGGAGTTGAAGCTTGTAGCCTTGTAGCATTTATTCACAGACAAATACACTGTACACACAGTCTATTACAGCTACGTTCACAGCTATAATGCCACCAAAAACCCACAATCACCACCGTCACATACACACTGTCTGTCTGACACTTGCTGAATTTATGCTACAACTGGCATGAAGCCACCAGCAATGCTAGCAGCTAGCAGCTGCTAATTTAGCACAACAGACAATTGCTATCATTAATCAGGGCAGACACAGCTGTCAAACTGCTAAACTAAATGTGCAGTGGAGACTTTTACTGGCAATGTGGCTACATGTCTGCAACACTACATGCAGCACTGTGGCTGGTCATGCTTCGGGACGGTGAACTGGAGACAGTGAATGCAGCATCATGGCTGCTACAGTAACTCTCCTGATGGTGAACTGTTGACTCAGTTGTCTGTTGTGCTCATATAGACGTCTGTGTAATGATGTGAGACCAGGTTACATTGATGTATTCACCATAACAAATAACAACAAATCCCATTTTCTTTTGTGCTAGTCAAATGGCCTCGGAAAACCATTCAACGTCTGCTCCACTTCCTTTCTATTTCAATGCTTACAATCTCAGAGACTTCAAAAGTACAGGTGAAGATTAACAAAGAAGATAAACAAAGATAATGAGTATTTCAGAGATGTGACTGTTTACTGCCTCAAGCAGAAATTCTTATGACTTTTTGTATTTTTTCTCATAGTTACAGCATCAAATGAAGGAAAAATCTGAAACCCAAAAAACAGCAAGTTTTTTATGTATATGTAAAAATAACTGATGAGGTCAGAGCCATTTGCTGAGTATGACATTTGATAAAATGCTTCTACTCCTATAGACCAAACAGTCGGACCAAATGTCAGGAGAAATTTCCTACTCTGACATGGTTGATAAATACAGGCCCAGATGCCTGGGAGGGCAAAGATAGGAATTACATGAGAGCATCCGTTTTCTTTAAATACTAATCGTAACTTATTGCTGAAAATATATCTTTTTAAAAAATCATTTAAAAAAATATACATAATTTTACTCCTCTTTCTGCATAAAATGCCAAACTGAAGTAAACAATCCAAATGAAAACACCAGTGCAAATGCTCACTGAGAAGAACCCCCAACGGTTTGTTTAACTGATATAAAAAGACAATTTCCCCTTAATTCTGAATAAAGCAGTCCAATGTGATAGCCTCTGAGTTGATGCACCGTGGCGGCATGACAAATTCCTCCATGTTTTGTCGGTTAGCGTGGAGCCTTCAGAACGATGACCCCAGACTTACCCCTGTGCACAACGCTGAGTCCAGGGAACCCACTCTGCCCCAATAATGAGATCATTACCAACAGTTAATTAAAAGCGATGCGTCTTCTAAAGCCTTGCCCCATATCGCAGTGTCCAAACAATTGTGTCTCTTGTGGACGTCCAAGGATGAAAGGGTGAGCCAAATAGAGGAGAACCCCCATTGTCCTTTTCCTGAGAAACTGTCTTCCCTCGCTTTTTGCCTTTCAATGAATTCTTTGTGTGTGCACCGGGGTCCAGGGCAGTCCTCCCGGGTTTAGAGGGACAGAGCTGCGCTGAGCTGAGCCGTACCCGGCTCCAGTGTCTGTGGTCTGGAGCCTGGGGATGGGCAGAGGCCTGGTGAGGAGGAGCAGAGGGGTTGGCACAAAAAAAAAGATTCATCGAGAGCAGAGACCTTTTTGAGAGACCCAGTGTTTACTGGGAAAGCAAAGCTCTGTATCACTTTTTAATAGGAATACTACATATCGATTAGATTTCGTTTTTCTATATTTTGCAGATCCAGGACAATAATTATGGCAAGTATTCAGTGTTTGACCAAAGCTTTATTATTGTCAGGATGGAAATTCTTCCAAATCAGATACAAGAAGTGACACTGAAATTGAAACTGAATGGAGACTATAACAAATATACAACAGAAATGAACAAATGATGGAAAGCCAATGAATGAACAAAAACCTAATTGAACATTTTATGACATAAATTAAATATACAAAGTAATGAAAAACTTTAATTTTTGGTACAGATCTCACCAATAATGCATTCCCCCCTGGATTCCTTGCTGCACAAATCTGCTTCTAGCCATCAAAATTTATGCATATTCAGTTTGCACATACTGTAAGTGTAAGCAGCAGAAATTATATGATTATATTTCACCAAAAAAGTTATTTTTCTATTGTACAATTGAAACAGAATTTAGATGAAATATGCATATATCCTCTTGAAGAGACATATCAGTCTTACAAGATTTCACCCATTTCACCCGTGATCTATGGCAACATTAACAAATTTAGATTTGACTTTGGTTATGACTTCACAATTCATTCTTGTTCAAAACCTTAGTATTCTTAGGATTAAAGTCCAAAAACAGCATGTCTATGTATTTTGATGTAGATTTTAAATTTCCTGTTATTGAAATGTTATTTCCTGTGATTGAAATGTTATGTTATGCAACTTGATTCTCCTTTAGCTAAGCTGAATCAGCTCTGTGTAGTCTCTGCATATCAAACATTTGATAATACCCTGCAAAATACATACTTGCTGTGTGATAATTTTTTTAAAATTTTTTTTAGAAAAACACCACCCACCAGTCATTTTCTCTTCACTCTCCTATCTGTCTGCGTGATAACACTCAAGAACACATGTTCCATAGTCAGAGGTTCTCATTCGTTATCTGCTGTGTGCTTGCTGTTGTTCACCAAGAGAACCTTGGAAGAAGAAGTATATTGAGGATATCTCTTGGTGCGGTGCCACTTCCCCTATCGCTCTGAAAGGACGCCATCTGTTGTGGGAGAAAGCGAGAGAGGCCTTCAGAAATAAGCCCCAGAAAAGTTGCTGTAATGAACACAATTTTATTATTGGACAAATAGTGAATTGACTTTTGATCAAAGACCGTACTGTACAAGTCTGTTTGAAGTGGTCCAGGCTTTGAGACCTTATTTACACAAGCCTTAGATTATGGGTTGAGGTATGTTACAACTCATCACACTAACATAAACTCTTTGTCTTTTCACTCAGTGAACATAAGGTCAGTGTTGAGATATTGGTAATATAGAGGGGGACATCATACGATAAAGGCATTGCAGAAATGTGTTAAACTTTAACAAAAGACTGAAAAACACTGATGTAGTTTACAAAATGACATGTTGGGTAGGGGAATGCAGAACAGTGGAACTGAAGGAGGATCCACACAGTTTGATTGGTGGCTTAGTGACAGCCACAAACAACACAAACTTTGTGTCTTGTCATTTCACACAACCTGTTCCCGCAGCCTGACGGAGAGCAATGTGTGGAATGGCAAGGATTCCTCCTACCTGCCTCTTAACCTCGGAGAAAAGCTTCTGTCGGCCTATTCCTGTCACAGGTCCTTTGTCATTCCTCACATTCTCCTCCGTTACATAAACAAGCTAGCAGCTCACCTTGGCGCCTCCTCTCCTCAAGCTGCCCCGCAGGCGTGTAATTATGGCTAACCTCTCCTTCTCAAACAGTGTAATAACATGATTTACACATATTGCAGAGGCCCCTGCAAATGCTGCAGCATCACAATCACGTGAATGCTGTATTTCTGGGAAAGATGCGAGATTGAAAATTCAGAGGATACAACATATGGATCCCAGATTCGTTCAATATTAAATAGAGTGGTCCAGGGATGAAATATTTTTGTAAGCCAACCATGAAGTTAGTGTTCCCTTGACAGAAGCCAATGGGATTTTTCCATTGGTTTTTGGATCATTGGAGAAATGAGCTCTGTGGCAAGCAAATATTTATGATACTTAAATGACTTGTTCAGCAAAATAATTTCCCCAAATGAACATCACTTTTATCACCAGAGGAAAAAAAGCTAATGTAAAGATATAAATGAACTACACCACGGTCGCATAAGTGCATGTGTACACAATGAGGCTGTAAAAGTGGGTGAGTTGGTGTGATAATGTAGCAACTAGTGTTAATGTCATTAACAAAAACTATGACTAAATATGTTTGCAAACAACTCCATGACTAAGATGAGACGATGACTAAAATATAGTTTAAAAAACATAAAAACTTCACCAAAATCTCTCTCTAATTTTTGTCACCTTCCACCTTCTTTTCCCCTCTTTATGTCACTCACGACAGAGTGGGATTACGTGGTTGAGTAATGCATACTTTTACATGTTAAATGGGCGGATTGGCTCTCCTGCCGGTGGGTGCGGCTGAACTGCACATCATTAAATAGCTAAAGACCCATTCAAGAACTCCAATGACTGACAGAAAAGGGAACCACAAGTGCAAAAATGCAAATTCATTTCCAGGATTTAGGACTAATTCCTGTAGCACTTTATAAGTAATTTATAAATAAATAACCACAACAAATTGTGAATAAAGTAGGTTTAGAGTATAACTGAACTATCTTAACAAAATAGTTTTACAAATTACTAAATCTGAGCTGGATAGGCTGGATTGTGAGTTTGCTAACGTTAGCAGGACAGTCACAGTTTGTGTACATTCTAGCCAACAAGAGCTAACCAACACTGGGTCTTTAATGTTGAGTAATATTACAGACTCACTTTTACTCACTTAACTGGGTAAAAAGTGAGGTTAGTTACTGTTATTATTATTTGTGTACTGTTTATCAGCACCAGCTAATGGGTTGATTTAGAATTACTTTAGCATTGTTGTTGTTATAGCTAACGAGAGCTAAGTGGTACTTTGGGTCTCCATAGCTACGTACAGGTATACAGTGTTTTCTCCATTGTGTCTCTATGGGATGAGGCTACAGTAAGTCCACTCCCCAAGCCTTTACCTGCAAGCCTTTAACCACTCTTTCACAGGGGGGAAAAAGATGACGTAAGCTGCTGTGCATGTTATTCGGAGGTGTATTTCCAGGTGGGGAGTGGCAGCAAGAAATGGCCTTTCAACAAGCCTCAAGCCAGTTGTTGAGAGATGACAAACTCCCAAACCCATATTTAGAGAAGAAAGAACGAGAAGTGAAAGACATTATTTGTGGCAGTTAGAACACAGTAACCATAGTGCATAGTTTTTAAGGGTTTTAAATCAAACGTTTGGCTTTCCATCACAGACACAGTAGGCTACCAAAGTATCAAAAGTACATTCGACATCTCATTGCGAACCCATTGTCTGCTAGAAGAGTCAAAAGCACTACATCTAAACCAAAATGAAAAAAAAAAACACCAAAATGTTCTTTCCTTCATAACTACTCCATGTTGGTTGGCATTTCAAAGGCATATAATTTCCTTCTTTTCCAATGAAAATGTCTTCACAAGACAGAGGCTTTGAAAAGCTGCCAGTGAATCCTATTAAAAGAAATGTCATATAATTCAATTCATCTTTCTTACCAGAGGGGCCCATGTGAACAAATGTGCTCTGAACATCTTCGTGCAACATCTGTTTGTAATGCCTTTCAATTCTGGGTACCGGGGCAACCGAGAGGAGGAAAATGAAGACAGTGCTTTCCGTCATCGGACAGAATTTGATTTACACACAAAAAGCGAGAGACACAAATTCTCATTTCATGACATTGGGGTTTTTTAAAATATAATATTGCATTTCCATCAGGGTGACATCAGTGATGCTTATGGTATGGCCTTTCTTATGGCAACTTTGTTAGAATGTTTCCCTTTGGAGGGTTTAGTTTCATTCAAAAGCATCCCTGGTCTCGACTGAAACCTCCCTTTTCAAAGAGCCCACAGAGATTTACTGAACTATTTTGTTTATCTTTCCAATTAAGCCATTCCTTTCTGTTGTGTTTTTTTTCTTTTCCTTTTGAGAGGACACATCCGTTTTCCATTAATTTACTCCACAACATCCTTAATTGGACAAAGGACATTGTGCCCTCGAGTCAGGAATATGATGTCACATGGCTCTATAATGTCCTAAATATGACAAGATGGTGTTCTTCGCTGGTGAACACATGTCTGCATCCGTTTGTTATGTCTTTGGTCTGTTTTCACAGCTCTAATCATTAGAAGACATTCGAGCTCAGCCGTGTAAACAGACAGTGAGATGTTGTGTAAATGTTGTGACTCACCTCACACCATGTGTTGTGTTATTAGATCTGAATTAATTACAGTAAGAGCTTACGAAACATAAACACCCTTTGTCTTAATGACAGAGCAGTTTGTTTTCATTTGGACAGTGAATTATACCCCAGTAAAAATTGTGTAATATTAGTGACAGAGCAGGGTACTTTGAAGTTAAACTATAACCTTGTTTTCAGTATCTGGGAGTCTGCATGTATGTATGCTCAACACTGTCACAGCAGTTTGTGAAATAGTCCCGAAATTAATCTCTTTGATTTGTGTGTTGTGATACATTGACACAAACTTTGCTCAGAACGATTTTAATTACATTTTTCATGCTTTTTTCTATGAATTTCCAACAACATGTGACATACCTGTCTGTTCTTTTCAAAATAAAACTACTTGAAAATACTACAGATTGACTTGGTTAGGCTTTGGCAACCAAACTATTTAGTTAGGTTTCAGAAAAGAAGTGGTGTAACTTCAGTACGCAAGTTATGTAACAAAAAATTGTTAGCTTTAGGAAAATATCGTGGTTTGGGTTAAAATAACTCAGGATGTGCTGTAACTTAAATGCAGACCTTATGTCGTCCTCCACCCTATGCCACCTGCGTTCATTACTCTTTATACTTCACGGTTCACAATTGCATGTGGATTACATACAATTTGATTTTGTAGTGAGCATCCCTAAAGAATGTGAAATTCGTGTCTGTGGACATGGATCAATACATTAAACCCAGTGACTATTTCACTCACTGCTGTGAGACTGGGCTGGTCTGCCAGTGGGACAAACAGTAAATACAGACAGACTGCTGACTGTACTCAAACAGGTAGAAAGGGACACACATCCCACATTTACCTCTTGCCTAGAAACTTTTACGGTGAGTGCTGCGCAGTGTGACGATGGCTAAGCTAATCTTGTGACGCTGTGTGTCGGTGTGATTGATCTGGAGAGGCACAGCAGACAGCTCCAGCTGGAGATCAAAGCAAAGCCTCTCCTTGCAGAAGGAGAAGGAGGGGAGGGAGGGAGGTTGGAGGTGCGTCACCGCCCCCGTCCACCAGTGCCAGATGTTCTCCTCTCTCCGTGTCCCATCATGCTTGATAATTGCACGGCGCACCGTAGGCTCCGCCTATGCCCCCTTGACATTAAAGTACAGCGCCTGGCAGGGTGCTGGGCTGAACAGAGCTTTGAATTAGACTTGGATGCAGCACTTACGCAGGTTTCAAGAGTGCAGAACCTATATACACATGTACACACATTTCCATGTAACCCCATGGAGGCCCCAAGTCAGATGGCCAGGCTAAGGGGCACAATCCTCAGCCAGTTATGGATCTGCAGTGTGGCAGCTGGTGGGGATGGAAATGAAGGTTTTACGTGCATGTTGACACCATGGGCAACCTCTAATTTCCCAGTGTGTCTTGCATCTGAACGTCCAGCTATGTTGCGTGCTCATCACTCCTTGTTACAGTGTGAGTCACCACCGCCGACGGCCCCGGGGCCTGTTACACTGGCACCAGCCCTCCCTTCTGTGCTGCCATCATTATAGGTGTCCCGGGGAGCCGTGGGGGCTGAAATTAGGGCATGCAGGGACAGATAATGACAAGGTAGAGATGCTGCAGACATGACACTAGCTTTTAGTGAGGCAAACTGGCTCCATGTGTCCAGAGTCAGTCCCGCTGTCTCCTCCCTCCAGCCTCCATCCCCTGACCCCCCTCCTCCCAGGTCATTGTGCCCCACTGAGGCTCCCCTCGCTGAGCCGTCTGGGTGAGTCAGGTGCCTCCTCCGTCTGTCCTCCAGGGGCCAGAGGCGAGATGATAAGTGGCTGCAGGTGATGCAACACACACTCGGCTATTACTATCTCTGTCCCACACACACACACACACACACACACACACACACACACATTACTCTCTCACAAGCTGTTCTATCATCACTAGCCTTGGCCAGATCCAGACAGCATCTCCTGCCCCTCAGCCTTAGCCGTGGTGCACCTGTACTGCTGAGGATACACCAAGAGACAGGCATGACCTTGCTTTTATTTGTTCATTCATTAAATCCATGGGTTGTCTTGCATAGAGAGGGTCCTGTGTGAACAGCAAGACCATTGAAAATGTTTTGGTGAATGAATCCAGATGTGACTGGATGGGGAAGCAGCCACTCACTGGGTAATATGTTTTGTTGTCAGTTTGGATAAAAAATATACAGTAGTCATCTTACATTGTAATAAAAAATGTTTCATTCTTCACATACTGAGCCCACTGATGCTATAATTTCATGCAATAGTAAATTTACAACTTATGGAATGAGACTCCTGCATACCTCCTGCAGTTATACCGTGCATTCACCTACAACACATAACCATTAACCAACTGTCGATAAGTTACGCCTAACAGTGTGAGCAGGATGTGTTTACATAACCTACAGTGTTGCTCTACTGGAGTTATGTTTTGATTTTTCCCATATTGCCCCACATTGTTTCCAAACTCCAGCTTCCCCAAGGTCATATACCCTGTTAAATGACTAACAGAGGCCGCAGCCTGCCTCCCATCTGGGGGTGGGGTGAATGTGAATGTGAATGGAAGCTAGCTGAACAGTTTCCTGTCAACTCTTGGTATGTTCCTCCTTCTAACTCATGAATGAACACCAATGTAATATAAAGACCATGTAACACCCATTCCATTGCCCCCACCCACCTCCGTCATCATTCCTGGTGTTGTGCAGCAGCTTTTGACACGCAGAGGTGTGAGGGAGCTGAGCTTTAGTCGGACCGTAAAGCTCCCGTCTCCTTAGAGATCCCTCTGAAGCTTTGATGCTGTTTTGATGTTAATGTCCCTCTGCTCAAAGCACAGCCAAAGGCAGGCAATGTAAATGGGGGTCATTGTGCAAGGGATACTGGGGCTGTGTGTGGTGTAATGCTGGAAGGAGGTATATGATCAGCAGTATGCCCCTGTGGTTAACATGCTAGATAAAATGATACTATCATAAAAACATTAGTGGGGAAATTGTTAACATATTACATTTACTGTACGGATGGGAAATTCAAGATGCATGAGGAAAGGGTATGGCTTGATATACTGTACATCCCCATTTTATATGCAAACTACAGTCCATAAAACATGCACTTCTTTACGTAAATGTGCTGGCAAGTTTACATGTACTTTTCAGTAAAAGTCATGAAAGGAACAACATTTCCAACACAGGTCATGTTTGAATTAAATGCTCAGATTAACAGAAAGACCACAACATGCACTTATATAAAGCAGAAATATTGAAGCCACCTCTCATTTGTGCACTGCAAAAATGCGGGAATGCAGAAAATCTGCATTTGAATTTTCTGTATTGACAACTATGCACATCGTGTCCACTGTGAATTGTCAGTGTTGCCGTGTTCCATTTTTATAAATGAGGACTGATATCCACTCCACACAGCAAAACCCTTTTGAGACAGAATGTCTGAGGGCCTAAGTTAACTACACAATACATAAACGTATTAGACTCCAAACTTGATGCCAATGTGGCTGGGCCCGTTCAATGACCAATATATAGTACATTAACAAGTGCATATTAGCTACATTCTTCATCTGCATTGTATTCCAGCTAATGTCAATTTCAAGGCATTCATCATCCCTTATTTACTTGTTGAGGTAATAGTGTTTGCCCTATATTATAAGGTGTTGAGAAAGAGAGGAGCCATTGTTTTTCTGAAACACCAACCGACCAAATAAAGCACATAGGTCCGACAGTTACCCTGAAAAACAAATGCTTATTGTTGTGCCTGAAAGTACACACACAAACAAAACAAAAGGAAATGGCTAATTATTATTCAGAATGACTGCAATGTTTTTTATCAGTTGGAGCAAAGGATTTCATCAAACATTTTTGTAGGTGGAAATCTGCTGAAATTGAGGTCCAAGCAAATATCTTTCCCCCGTATGACTGAACCGAAGGGGCGTGTAAGCATTCATAAGAACTCAAAAAATCAACTCTTATAAATTTCCACGCAAATTTTTCAGACAAAAAACATGCTGTTTTTCCTAGTCTATCTCAGTTAAATACTTAGTCACTATAACGATTGTCTTTCATTAATAGTTATGAAGATTTGGCAAATGGGGGCAAAGGTTATTTGTGCTTACCATGTTCATTCATCAATCTTCAACTGCAGGAATAAGTTTTAAAAACAATAATGCAGAGAACTGACTCTCTTCATGTTTGAATAGGTCACATAAATGTAGCAGAGACTTTTGTTTGAAGATCCAAAAGCCATAATTTTGACAAAGCCAGCAATGTTATAGGGATTAACTCAAGAAGGTAAGACATATCCCATATTCTTCTTTTGTACATCACATATCACCCATCACATCCGAGCCGACTCCTTTTTGATCCAATCAGCACACACTGGCTCCCTTGTTCTTTGCTTATAGGATTCCTTGCACTGCCGCGTCGAGTGCTCCGCTGTCATATGTGAGCGGTGGCTTGTGGAGCTTTTGGTGCGACTCTGTGTTTTTGAAGTGAGGGGAGAGATTGGATCAGCACTCTGATCTCACCATAATCACATTAGTGCCGTTTGAACTTTGTTTTCCTCCACCTCATAGGGATTCGCTCTGGACAAATAAACTGATACGAAAGTATTTACAGAAGATCACAAACTGATGGGCAGAAGATGGAAAACATGGAAGATTTGTTTCATGTCACCGACCCAACACCGCCACCTCCCTTTGTCTTTCCTTCTGCTCTTTTCATCTTTTTATTCTTCTCCACCACACACTATCGGTCTGCCTCTATCTTTACTTGCTTTGCTGTTTCTGTTCCCTCCTCTCTGTCTGTCCTCTCTGCAGGTTATCAGGTCAAAGTGAAGTGCATGCCACTGAGTACACTGGCCTTTCCCTGGGAGACAGGACAGACAGTTCCTCTAATGAGAAATGGAAGTATGAAGACACAGGCCTTACTTCTCTACAACTATTTTTGGGACTTTATCTTATGACATTGTTTTGGGGTGGGGAGTTCACGCAGCTGGTCTGGACAAGCCGTTAGAAATAAAACTTTTATGGATATATTTAATGGATATATTTAAATACACAGGTTTTTTCACAGTGTAGATGTGAAATTGTTTAGCATAAAAGTAAACTTTAGAAGATAAAGTTCTGTTGCCTGAAATTTTGATTCCTCATGTTCTCTATTAACAAAGCCCATCACACTCCATAAGGGTTGATTGAGGGGCTAACATTAAATACACAGGAATTAGCCTTGGACAGCCTCTGGTAATGGTGAAAAAAAGCAGAGGAAGAGGACATTTAACAGTTTCTATATATAGTTTCTAAAACCACTTGTTTGTTGTGTTGGTGGAATCCCACTTGACGTGAAATATTTTCACATTTATCAACATTGCTGCAGATGAGCAACAAAATTTCAGCCACAGAATAGGCACATTTTACATACTGCTGGAATCAGCACAATTTATTGTAGCACAACCTTTTTTCTATCCATTGTGTATAAATTCTTGCCACTGTCACATAGAAGGCACGCTCATGGGGGAGCTCTTGTTGGGTCAATAAGTACTGTCTTGACTTGTTCTATATGAAGTGTCTTTGGATAACTTGTTATGATTTGACTATATATTGAAATAAACTGAAGTAATTTCCATAAATCCACTTAAGATCATATAAAAAATATGCATAACTGCTGATCCTGCTACTAAATCATCCAATCTTTCAATCCAAATCTATCTAGTCCAGTCGATTGTTGTTGGTGATAAAATCTTTACTGTACACTATCGGTACATTTGTGACAGTAGACACACATCAACATGACATATTCCTGAAACCCTGAAAATCTTCTCTGTCCATTCATGTACAGATCAGATGTTTGCATGAAAAACATTAATTTCAAACATTCAAAACATTAATATTTTTTCATAAAAAAAAACAGTTCTGAAATTGTCTGTCTAGCCAAAGCCATGTGGTGACTATGCCTTGCGATGCTGAAGGAATGAAGCAAAAACAGCTTTGCACTCAAGAGTTAAGGATTTCACAAGCTAGGCACTATAGCTGTAGCAATTTTGTGGCACAGAGTTGTTCAGCTGTCAAGGAACATTTAAGGTTTGATTGTCGAAAAAGTGAAGTCTTGAAAGTTGATGCTAAAAGTGAGGCATTATTTTAACGTGACGTAACGTAACTGAAATTGGAAAAGAAATATTGAGTGCTTGGACCCAAATTTCCCCCCCTATAATGTCAACCCATGTCTTTTTATAAGGGCTTGAAACAGTGCAAGATAAAATATCAAAAGGCAACTCAGTAAAAGAGGAACGTCTGCACAGTTATAATTTAGCCTTCAGAACAAGCCCAAATGATGCTTCTCTTCCACTTTATTTAAGAAGGAGAGGAGGGAAAAAAATAAAGGAGTTCGGAAGCCAAACCATCTCTGAATGATTTAGAAGCCTCTTTGCTTGGTGTGGCCATAATTATGGCTGTGCGAGATTGAAGGGTAGGATGAGATGCTGGCCAAGCCAAGATTATAGTCTGTTCTGTAAAGAGACACTGAGGGAGCAACAGAATGAGCAAGAGTGGGGTTGAGAGATAAACAAACAGATGGGAAACAAAGGATTAAGAAAGAAAAGGTGTAAGAGAAAAATTAATAAAATGACTGAAAGGAGAGAGAAAGTAGTACAAGGACAAAGAGAGAGCAATGTGTTAGCAAGAAACAAGCTAACTCTATTAGCAATAAACAAGCTATCTCTATTTCTATTAGCAAGAAACAAACAGTTTGAGGAACAAATGACAACACTATTTGTTGGCAATAACATATTAGCAAGAAAAAAGAAAACTGTTAAATTATTTACATGAAAGGAAATAAACTCTGTTGGCACGAAAATTTGAGCAAGAAATGAGAAAACACTGTTATCAAGAAACAAGAAAACATGCTGTTAGCAAGAAACTATTAGCAAAAAACAAGCTGCCTGTGTTAGCAAGAAAATATTAGCAAGAAACAAACTAACACTCTCTGTTAACAAGACAGTAATAGCAAGAAACAATGAAACACTGCTAGCAAGAAAGTTTTAACAAGAAATGAGAAAACACTCCAATAAAGTATTTTCAGAGACAAACTTAGCAAGAACGTTTTAGCATGAAATGAGAAGAAAAAAGAAAATACTCTTAGCAAGAAATGAGCATTCTAAATAAATAGAATACCAGTAAAGCATGTATGAATGGTCTAGATTTTGAGCTTTTGCCAAATCTGTTTATGTGACAGCATGCTATTGCAAATTGTACATATTCCGATCCTGTAGGTACATCCATCAAGATTTCACCAAATATCCAGATCCACCAGGATGGGAGGCACAGAGGCAGGGAGGGAACTTTTTTTTTCCATCCATGATTCCGGTCCGAAATAGCTTGAAACAAGCAGCACATCAAGCTGCGGCATGAGAACAACTCCCCCCGCAAATTATTTCTCCATATTGGATTGAAATGAAATGGTATATTGTGCCAAGCCAAAGCTGTCAGGGAATGTTGGAAGGATGTTAGCTTTCTAAGGGCACTTCTATCTGCACATTCCTGTTCTAAAATTATGTTCAGTTACTTATAGCTATGTTACATCAATTAAAAAGAAATACTCTGAATGAATGAATGTAAGAGAAACAGAGCACAGCACCCACACAAGGCCATACTATAAATACTCCCAAAGTAGAACCTACACATGCTGATTAAAACCAGTTCTTTCCAGGGTCATGGTGTGAATGGGCGGGTGGAGAGCAGGGCTTTTTGGCCAAGGGGGGAAACTAAACTCCGATATGGCCTCCTAATGAGTCCAAGTACATACAGGGAATGGATACAGATGGATACACACACATCCCACCCTCCCTTTAAAGGAGGGCAAACATTATTTATGAAACCCTAGAACTGTCCCTGACTTACCAGTTTCCTGCAATAGGGAGGGAAAAGGGAGATTCTCAGTGACTTTGATGAAAGCCAGGGAGGCCACTTGACTCGGAGGGGTTCAGCGTTGTTTAAGCTTGGTTTTGCTGGAAGACAGTGACTAATTGAACTTATCAGGCGCTCAAATGCTGGGAAAAGATCTACTGAGGGGGAGACATTGATAAATGTGAGAGAAGCTCAGAAGATCTTCCTCAGATAACACCCTTCCTTCCAGGGTCCATGCAAAATGCACGCATGAATTCATGTATAACTTGGTCACAGTTATTTCGTTTATACAGGTTCTGTTTTTCAGTGTTGAATCCATTACAAAAATGGAAAAAAAATGAATCTTTGCGTTCCTCTGACAAATTGGATTCCTGTGTTACTGTTGACTAGTGAGGGGATCAAAAATACAAATACGAATCAAAGTTGATTTATTTGTTGTGTAACTTCTGTACTTACAGTAAGTTATGGAACTACCAAATATATAATAAATCCAGTAATTCTAGGTTGTTGTACCAGGTATGCACAAATTCAGACATAGCTTAGTTTGCACGTTTGCCTAACATTAAAAACAGTTTGCATAATGCAAGTTAGTTAAAAATATAAATTGGCAATATAACTCGAAATGTACCCCTTTCCAGATGAGATGTACTGTAAATTGTTCCTTAAAGTGAGACTGTGGAACTTTTCCAAGATGAAACATCAATAATCTTCCCCTTAAAAATGAGAAGTCACTTCGAAACAGTGTTGCCAAGTCCTCAGTAAGAAAAGTTGCTATTGCTAAAAGTCGCTGAACAACATCATGGCTTTATCTGCATAATTGACCATTGCTTAAAATTGTAATGGCACTGTTGGAGAGATGATTAACATTGTGTGAGAGACAATAAGGGAGTAAAAAACACCCTAAATATGTTTAAAACTACAAATGAACTTTATTCTGTCAATTCTTTTTTTTTTTTTTTTTTTTTTAAAGCCACAATTCCAACCCTTCTATTTTATCTGTGCTGGGGACCAACAAAAGTAACCCAAAAGAGACACTCTGGTGTAGTTACTTTGATTTTTTTTTTATTTTTTATTATTATATTATTATTATTTTTTTTTTTTGTTTTTCAGTTAAGTTTTCTTAAGTTTGGTTTGGTTTTTAATTGTATGGTCCACTTAGGAGAAGTCACAGTAAAACATGAAAATTTTTAACCATATTTTTAACATTTTTTTGTATACAATCTACATTAACAATCTAAATGGACCAAAAAGAGAGGCTGTGTAAGTCAAATGCAGTGAATTATTTTTTAGTGCAGTGATTTATTGAAGACAAAATTATAAGAGATAAAAGAAAATTTTACATTTCTCAGACAACGTACATCACCAACTCTAGCAAACGAGCTGAAATATTTGCAGGACAGTGTTGTAGAACATGCAGTGACTTGCAGGGCTCCATGAATAAATATAGTTTTAATTGTGGATTAGTACTATTATTTACAAAGTACCACACATTTCTTAACCTTTCTCTGTCTAAAATAAATTTAAATGACATTTATAATGAAATGGCCATTGTTAAAGTCAGCTGACATGCAGCTGGTGTGAACAAGGGATGCGTGAAGAAGAAGAAGAAGAAGAAGATCAACCTTTATTAGTCCCACTAGGAGAAATTCAATTTTTACACTCTGTTGTAACTTATACACAGTACACAGCACATATTCATGCATCAAATGGAGAAGTGTCAGAGTGAGGGGGCTGCTCCTGACAAGCGCACCGAGCAGTTGGGGGTTTGGTGCCTTGCTCAGGGGCACCTCGGCAGTGCCCAAGAGGTAAACTGGCACCTCTCCAGCTACCAGTTCACACTCAGTTCTTGGTTCATGTCGGGACTTGAACTGGTGACCCTCCGGTTCCCAAGCCAACGCCCTACAGACTGAGCTACTGCCGCCCCCAAATATGTGAAACATGCAGCCGTTCGGTAAGATGCACTGTTCATGCGGCTAGTCCAGCCCAGGCATTAGAAAAATGACAGAGAGCTGGAAAAAAAGTTTCATAGACAGTAATGACACATGAAAACAAATGTGTATTTGTGACAAGCATGAGTGGTATAGTGCTAGAGATTTATGGTTATTTGTATATTAATAGACAAGGGCACAAGAGTGAACCTCACTCCTGAGATGGGAAATGAATTTGTGATCAAAATTACATTCAGTTTGGTGCACCAGTCTGCCGACATTTCCATTCTGGCATATGCCTGATATACTGAAAAAAAATGTGCACCAAACTACTTGTGTGTTATTTGTAAAAAAATAACATTTTTGCCCATTTCATCATCACCTCAGCTTTTGATCTGCATTATTAAAATACATTAAGGCAAGCGTCAACCATTAAAACTGGTGAAAGGTAAGGTGAGCACAGTGCAAACACAGACGTCAAACACAGACACACACTGGATGGCGTCGACTGAAACCACATTTGAATGACAGCTTGACGCCTGTTTGTCTACGGAAGCATCGCTCACATTGTTTTCTCCATGAACATAATAGTGGCTAACGTTTCTCCCAGTCCTAGTGCTCCAACTCCCATGCTGCTCAGCTCCAGGGGCAGTTTCTGGTGGCTTTTATGGTTAGATGACTAAATCAATGCCTACATGATAATGTTACACTAGGAAGAGAAGACGGAAGGAGTTAATTACTTCGGTATGATACAGAATGTGTCATCCTTTGTCATTGTCAATGATAATTAGGTAAGTGAAGTAGTGAACGAAACTGGTGATTATCAACCACTAACATGAAGAAAATATGCTGAAAAATGTTTATAAAACAACCATACAGTGTTTTTTATGGTGACAAGATCCTAACAAAGCAAATGTGCAACAATGAGTATGTTTGTGTGGGAAATTGAACAATAACTCCAACTCTCTGTTGTTCCTTCATTGTGGTAGTTTCATCAAATTGCACCTATATCTGCATAGCTTGCGACTTTGTGGTGTCTCGCAATTTTCACATTGGCTCTGTAGTGCGGTAAAGACTGTGACAGGTTTTAACCTGCACTTGACCTGTTTTTTGCTGTTTGATTGACACTGATCACAGCCCTATGATGGCAGCCGTGCAGTGACGCAGGACCAGGGATAAAAATACTGTGCAGTCCACTGACACCTGTGGTCACCCAATTACAGCACCTAGACTGGTTAGGTCACTGTTCACTGTCTTTTGTTTTAACTCCCTGGGACTAGTCAGGAAATAGACCTCATGTCATAGCTTTGTGTCATTTTCACACTTCAGGTTTAGTACTTATTAAATAAATGACTCATAACCATGGATGTGTGTGAGAACTGGATACAGCGTTGGAGACAGGAGCCTGTTCATTCCTATGAGAGCTGCTAATTTGGTGCATGAACCAAAATGGCTTGACTGCCAAGTGAAAAAGTACCTATATCATCTGGCAATCTGTTTCTGTTTCTGTTGATTTACCTCAAAAAAAAAATTTCCGCTGATTTATTTTGGGTCCAATGGCATCACGTGATGGACACAGAAGTTGTAATACCACCGTTTGGACACTACATTGGCTTGCTTATAAAATGTTAATTGGTGAGATTCAGAGATGCAGGTAGGTTCCAATCTTTATGCTAAGATAAGCTAAGCTAACCAGCTGCTATCTTTTGTTTCTGCACACAATGTCTGTCTCTAAATTATGTCTCCATACAACTAAACAACAGCATCAATTAATTTCCAAGGGAAACATTTTCTCCAGGATTACGCTTGCAGTTTTAAACACATGGTGAATGTTGGTTGAAAAAAAAAAAAAAAATACTTGGTTAGGTTTAATAAAAAACATCATGGTTCATGTAAAATGACTATAACATTGAAACAAAACAAAAATGCAAGAAAACTACTTGGTTAGGTTAAGTAGAAACATCATGGTTTGCCTTAAAATGACAAAGTTTCAGACGGTACATGAACAGCAGTCTCCTGCGGAAAATCTGGTGTTTGTTGGGCCCATTCACCTCCCCTCCCCAGCAGCGGACTTTCTCACTTGTTATACCCCTTATTATTCATTGTGATGGTTATTATTATCATTCATTCACTCATTATTCGCTCACATGAACTCTGAGGAAATTCGAGTAATTTGCCGGCCGTATATATGAGTTATATTTCTCTACATATGTTGTGTTATTTATTGTAGAATTATGTACTTAATTTACATGTTACGTTCTTATTTATCCTCCCGGGGATCAATAAAGCATTTTTGAATCTAATATATATATATATACATATATTTCTTTTAGAGAGGGGAGATTTAAAATTGTAGTGACAGCGAGAAGAACAGTGTTTTCTGTTCTCTCATAACGTATCACTGATGGATTTTAAAACTTATTTTGCCATTGAAGCTTTAATCAAGGACCATTATGAGTGCAACGGATGAATCCATTAACACATTTCACCATCAATATAATCATTTAACGCTATTACAGAGTGAAGTCTGAGCACAGAGCACAAGTACTGAATGACAGCATGTTAAATTCTCATCATCTCACATGCTGTATGGAATATTAATTGCGTCCATCCACAAGTCACAAATAAATATTTAAAAATATAGAGGGAGACTGCTGGTCACTGTGGTTGTACCAAGGGCTTTTAACCTCTTTTGGCCTGTATCACAGTGGTGAGATTAGAGATCACCTAAATGTTCACACATAAATCCTGTTGACCATGAAAAAAAAACCTTAGTCCGGGTGACTGCAACATGAGCACGGCATTTGTTAAAGGGAGGTCAAGCTGTTTTAATGTCAGCAACAAACAAACACACCTTGCAAAGCCTCCTCCGCCTTCTCTTGCTACTTGTGCATGCCCGCATTGTGCTGCTGAATGGCTGCCGTGGATAATAAACTGTTCGGGTTACTGAAGGGAAAAAGCTCTTAAGTCAAGAGGAAGGCCAACAAAAGGAATTGTTGTCAAAAGGCTCGTGGCTGCCACTCTGCTCAGGGTTTAACATCAGAATGGCAGTGGCACATTCACTGTGGGCACACACACATGCATGAACACACACACACGAACGCACACACACACACACACACACACACACACACACACACACACACACACACATAGGTCCTAAGACATTTAGGTGAATAAATCCTTATAATAAAACTGCCTGGTCGCACGGCAGTTTGTGAAATTGTCACAAAATTTACTGTATTGATGTTTGTACATACATGCACAAATTTCACTTTTTCTACATGCACAAAATCAATTCATATGTAGTCAACATAATTGTGAACCAGGAAGTATGGAGAGCAGCAAACACCATGTAGGAGGAGCTTGGGGTGGGTCAAAAAACACAAAAGACCAGTGTTTGTGTCCTGTGTGAAACCATAACTCAAAGTTGGTTTATTTGTTATGCAACTTCAGTACTTACATTACAGCACTTCCACAGTGATTTAAACCCAAAACCACGATCTTTCCATAAAGCTAACTAAGCAGTTTTTGTCAGATTTGTCAATTTCCACACTTCAATTATGCCACTTCATATATTATTTTAACCCAAACCACATTTTTTCCCCTAAACCTAACTAAGTAGTTTTGTTGCCTAAGCTTAATTAAATCAATCTTTTCATAAGCCTAACAAAGTAGTTTGTTACCTAAGTTTAACCAAGTTGATCTTTTCCTAAGCCTAAGTAGTTTTGTTGCCTAAGCCTAACCAAGTCGATCTTTTCCTAAAGCTAAGGACGCAGTTTTTTTGCCTAAGCTTAACCAAGTTGATCTTTTCTTAAGACTAACAAAGTAGTTTTGTTGCCTAAGCCTAACCAAGTCGATCTTTTCCTAAACCTAACTCTGTAGTTTGCTGCCTAAGCCTAAATTGACATGTGTCATTGGTTGCTGGACATTCATGGGAAAACACACAAAAATATGTTGTTGAAAGGCTTGCTGAGTGTCAACAGTAAAAAAAGGAAATTCAGTGACTATTTAACAAACTACCATGAGACTGTTGGATGTATGTGTACAGGTAAACTAACACCCATACCCACACACACTATAAAGAATGTGTTAAATGGGGGGTCAGCAGGTCCCACAACAATGCTTCAGTCAGACACAGGTATGCAGCTGACCATGGAATCAACTACTGCTGACAGACCTGCCCAACGCCAGCAGAGACAGAGGGAGAATAAGATCAGAGGAGTGAGAGAGATATTACTGGGTAGGAGAAAAGAAGAAAAAAGGGAGACGAAGGAAGACAGAGAGAAAAAGAGAGACAGAGGGTGAATGGGTGCGGGCCAAGCCAGGCTGAGACAGTGGAATTAGCAGATTGTGAAAAGCCAGAGAGCCCCTGCAGCTTGTTCTATGTGTTTTTGTCAGCCATTATGGCCCATTAGTGCTGTGTGTGGCTCTAGTTTCTGGCTGAGATTAAAGTCTTAGCTGAGGGATACCTGAGAGACAGCGCTAAGCTCTCCAAACACAGAGAGCCGTCACAGCACAGAGGAGAATGGGCCTGAGGGAAGGGGGCACTATGAAAGAAAGAAAGATAGAAAGAAAGAAAGATATTCCTTTATTAGTCCCACAGTGGGGAAATTCAGTTTTACACTTATACTGTTGTTCACACAGTATATATACATGTCAATGGAGAGATGTCAGAGTGAGGGGGCTGCTCCTGACAAGCGCCCAGAGCAGTTGGGGGTTTGGTGCCTTGCTCAGGGGCACCTTGGCAGTGCCCAAGAGGTAAACTGGCATCTCTCCAGCAACCAGTTGGTCTTGGTCCATGGGGGTCTTGAACCAGCATCCTCCGCGTCCTAACCCAAGTCCTTACGGACTGAGCTACTGCCGCCCCCCAGAAGAGGTGGGTCCCTGTTTTCTACATTTTGTGTCATTATTTTTAAAGTCCCATTGTTTCCTTTTAAACAGCATTTGAGTTAATGTGATGTCACGTTATAGTTTCACTTGTTCTGAGAAGTTTTGTAGTTTTGGTATCAGTGGCCGCATGGTTCCACAGGATGTAAATGTGGTCATCTGCCCATGTCCTCGAGGGTCTGTATGTGAGAATCAGGGGCACTCTTACTGTCAAGTAATTTTTTAGGTATGTTGCACATACGAGGAATTTGTCTTGTATGTGCCATCAAACATGTGAACTGTCCATGTACGCAGATACCCAATGTGTCCATATCCTCTGAGGGGGGATGGAGTGTGTTTTGTCTGCACATTTCAGTGTGGACATGTGTGTGTTGGACACAAGAGCTGCAGTTTTGGAGCTGCTCTGACCCCGTCGTCTACCCATCACAGTTTGGTCCTTGTCAAAGTCGCTGACATCCTTAAACTTGTGCATTTTATCTGCTTCCAACACAACTTCGACAAAATGTTCACTTGCTGCCTAATATATCCCACCCACACCAGGTGCCATTGTACCAGCATCATCAATGTTTTTCTCTTCACCTGTCTGTAATCATAATGTTATGGCTTTTTTTTTTTTTCATGGCCATTAACAGATTCTCCTATCATGCTTAAATATGACCCTATTTTTCTTGCATTACTATGAACTTTTTCTTTTAAATACAAAAATACTGCAACACCTGTTTTTTTAATGAATTAAATAAATAAAAATAATGAATTTTTTTTTACTTACATTATTAAGGCTTCGTTCATGGTTTTGCTTTCATTGTCTGACTAACTTTTGTACAAAATTCGCACCTTTCTTGTGATATTGACTTATTTGAAGTCAATTTTATTTGTATAGCCCAATATCACAAATCACAAATTTTCCTGATTGGTCATGGCCAAGTGGTTAAGGTGTTGGACAAGAAATCCATTGGTGTCTAGCCGTGCAAGTTTGAATCCTATTGACAATTAAGCACACTTTGGAGCCCTCCAATGATAAATTTCTTGTACTTAGCAATGCACCAATCTGGCTTTTTCAGTCCTGATCTCATAACCTGGGCTTTGGGCTTGTGCTTTTATGTGTAAGGCAACATCAGCGTTGAATTAAACATTGCTTTCCAAGCTTTGTAAAAAGTAAGTGCCCAGATTTAGTGTTTTGTTATTTATTTACTTTATTTTATTTAAATTACAGGTGTAAACCCTTTTAATGCTGCAACAAATGTATCAAAACTAAAACAGGAATTAAAATTCCACTATATATTGGATATATTATATAAACAGAATTGAATTGAATAGTTGAGTTGTCACTGATACCCGATCCAGCTTTTTAAGTCAGTATTTGTATTGGTTCATCCCGACTATTATATTTACTGTCAACTGCAACTGCTGCACATGGTCATATCCTGTCCATACTGTATACTGTATATAAGTGTGGGCATGTGTGTGTAAATGCATTCATACTGTATATAGATTAACAGATAGTTTAGATATGTAAGATTTTAGGACAGAAGGAAAGATTAGAGTGAGTGTGTGAATGTGAATGTATGAGTGTGTAAACGGAGTAGCTGGTGAAATGGAAGTAAAGGTCTATACTGTATGTTGAGGTAGTTCAGATGGCCTGTTAGTGCTCATTAGATGTGACTGAGCGGACAAAAAGAAAGAAAGATATTCCTTTATTAGTCCCACAGTGGGGAAATTCAGTTTTACACTCTGTTGTTCACAGTACATAGTACATATACATGTCAATGGAGAGATGTCAGAGTGAGGGGGCTGCTCCTGACAAGCGCCCAGAGCAGTTGGGGGTTTGGTGCCTTGCTCAGGGGCACCTCGGGGGATTTGAACCCGGGTCCTCCACATCCTAACCCAAGTCCTTACGGACTGAGCTACTGCCGCCCCCAACAGATTACAGTGGTAGATTCTCTCAGACCTGGTTGAAAGAGAGAAGAGAGAGATGGCAAAAGCTGGTAGGCTGGTGACTGAAGCATGTATGTATACCCTCCACACACACATTCTGTCAGCCACACACAAATGTATACTTACTACAAATATGTTACTTACTAACACACACAAACTGAACAAAATATCTGACCTAACTGAGTTCACCTTTCTACACTACGCATATCTGTCTCTCTTTCACACACACACACACACACACACACACACACACACACACACACAAAGAAGCCCTTCATGTATGCTAACCCTACAGTAAGACAGTAGCATGGTGTGGTGCAGAGGTGTAATTAGACTGTCTGCCTGCATTCTGCCACCAGAAAGAGGCTTCTGTTAGACTGCAAACACTCATCTGGAGACCTCCTCTCTGATTCCATCATTATGTCTGTGTATGAGTAGACAACACTGACATTTTGTGTTTACATATAGTCATTTAGTACTAGACTGCTGTATATTAGAAACTTGAATTTACTGTATTTTCCGGACTATAAGGCACACTTAAAATCCTTTAATTTTCTCAAAAATCGACAGTGTGCCTTATCATCCAGTGCATGCTATATATCAATTCTGGTTGTGCTTATACTGATGTCCTTGAACCAGTTTTACGTGGTACAGGGCGTTCAAAAATCTGTCAAAATGTTTTATTACAAGTTTGGTAAGCTTCGAAGCTGCACCACTGGATGGATTGTCGGAGCATTACAGTAACAGTCAGACGCCTCACGGAGTAATACATACCGTTACTGTGCTTCAACATATTGGCACCATAACATTATGTTGTGTGTAAGGTGCCCAAAATGGGCAAGAGACATGCTTACAATGTGGATTTCAAGCTTTCAGGCTATCAGTCACGCAGCAGCGAGAGAATTTAATATTAATGTATCAATTGTACAGAAGTGGACGAAGCAAGAAGATGACCTGCGCCAAAAAAAGAAGACCAAAGTTTCAGAGGGAACAAAGCGAGATGGCCACAGTTAGAGGACAAAATTGAACAGTGGGTTATTCAACAGAGAGTACCAGGTAGAAGCGTCTCTACAGTTTCTATTCAACTCAAGGCAGCAGCGGTAGCGCTTGACATGAAAATCAGCGACTTTCGAGGAGGTTCTTCTCATTGCTTTTGTTTTATGAAAAGGCGTAATTGCTCCATACGCACAAAAACTACCATCTCGCAGCAACTGCCAAAGATAGCCATTTTCCCCACCTACTGCAAGGACAAGATCACTGAAAATAAGACCCGGCTAGAACACATCATCAACATGGACGAGGTCCCCCTCACCTTTGATATCCCTTTGAACCGTACTGTTGACAAAACAGGGACCAGTATGGTATCTATACGCACCACAGACGCTGATGATGAAGGATTTGATGGATTTGTGGACACGGAATGAACTGAAAAAAACTGAGAGTGAGTGTATTGTTTTGTATTTTATGTGTTCCAAATGAAAAATGTTGAGAGTTATTGAAGTTACTGAGTTGTTAAATTAATAAAATAAAGTTTGACTTATCTGACCGTTTTGTTTCGCTTAATGCGCCTTATAATCCGGTGCGCCATATAGTCCGGTGTGCCTAGTCCGGAAAATACGGTAAATAATTTTTGTTTTAACTTTTTGTTCTACCCACACCCACACACTGCCCCATTCCCTATCAAGCCCATCCACCATCCTGCATGGCTGTACGGGGACTTGGACTCGTCACTGGCAGCTCCTTTGTCTTGTCTGACCAGATGAGAGTTAACTCTCTCTGACTCCCCGGCATCTTGCTCCTGCACAGTAATCTCCCATAATTCCACGCCTGCAATTTTCACCCTCCAGCTCTCCAATTACTTGTGAATTTCTCCACTGTGGGACTAATAAAGGAATATCTTATCTCTATTCCTTTGCTGCCTCCTTCCATCCTCCTTTTTTCTCTCAGTGGCTCTCTGTCTGTCTCTTTATACCCTTTAAAAAAAAGGAAAAGGGGCCCTTTCTGCAGTTTGAATTAGAAAACAGGAATATCTGATATACTGTATATAAGTATATATTAGAGCTGCCAAAGTTAACTTAATAATAATGCCTCAACAGAGATTCATTTTAATGTCAATAATTTCTTTGACGCATTAATGCAACTAACACAATTTTTAATTAACCTCTTAAAAATCTGACGGGCCGCCGACATTTCAGAGGTTGCAGTGGGCTTATTTTTAAATCTAGTGTGAAGATACTGGGATCAAATGAAACTAGAAACCACCATGTCATACCAGCTTGTCCCAAAGGAAGTTAACTAATGCTCCAAACTTATGCTAAATTTTGGCATGGAAAAACTGGCAAGGCTATTTTCAAAGGGGTCCCTTGACCTCTGACCTCAAGATATATGAATGAAAATGGGCTCTATCCACGACTTTCCCCTTTAAAGACATGCCCACTTTATGATAATCACATGCAATTTAGGGCAAGTCATAGTCAAGTCAGCACACTGACACACTGATAGCTGTTGTTGCCTGTTGGGCTGCAGTTTATCATGTTCTGGTTTGAGCATATTTCATATGCTAAATGCAGTACCTGTGAGGGTTTCTAGACAATATTTATCATTGTTTTGTGTTGATCATTGATTTACAATAATAAATATATACATACAGTTGCATAAAGCAGCATATTTGTCCACTTCCATGTTGATAAGAGTATTAAAATCTTGTTAAATTTCTCATTCTCATTTTTTCATTCATTTGTGATTAAAACATTTTAATTGATTGACAGCCTACTATATGTGTAATGGTTATCTAATTTTGATGTCTTTAAGTTAGGCAACTTTTTCTAAAAATGTAAAAAATTAAGTATTTAATAGAGTATTTAATTAGTTTTTATTGTAATTTTTTTTCCAGTTTTGGAGTTTTGTTTTTTATCTTTCCAAAACCAAAATCACAAAAGCAAAAGAGTCAGGAATGGAAGAAATTATGTGTTTATCAGCTCATTAGCACATATAAACATAAGCTGCATCATCCTACACTCATATACACTTTCAGACAATATCATAACTTATAATAACTGTATGCTTGAGAGCTTTTATACATAAATGTAAAGATACAAACTTGACTCTCTTAAATGAAATGTCATGCAAGGGAGCTAGAATGTACAAACGCCATATACACTAAGGACAAAGTGAAAATTCTGCACACTGTGTGACTGATTTATGCAGCAAATATGATTTAATGCATGCTAAATGGTCTATTACCATGCTGAGGAAGGGCTTGGCCTGAAACGTTTGCAAATTAAATAATATTTTCAGCACAAGTCACAGTGTGCAGATTTTTCACTTGGTCCTGAGTGCTTTTGTAGCCACGAAAATGTCTTCTTTTACATACAATTATGCTTTTTCTGTTCTTCAGGAAGTTATATTCTCACCTCTCTCTCCCCCTCTCCTTTCTATACTACAGCAGGTTCATCTAATCCCCATCTAATCCGTCTTATTTGGGGCCCCATGAAATCCTTGCGCCATTACCCATGGGACAGGTATGAAAATTACCCCTGCCACCCCATGATGCCTCCCCTGGGCTTCCAAACGGGGATCATCCCCTTTCATTCACACACAAACACACACAGGGTGGGGCACGGTTGTTGAGAAGTATTGTAGAATTGCATTTTCAGTCGTAAATGCAGACATAAGATGGACAAATTTGATTCAGCTTTGTGTAACATGTGACACACATACTCAATTGTAGAAAACACATACTTCTATCCATTCACACACAATACTATAATATGTGTAATATTGGGAATGTAGTTGTGAAGACTATCAATTTCCAATCTGGTTCACCAAACACACAGGTGTGTGTCCAGGACAAACGGGACAAGAGGCTGGCGGCTACAAAATGAATTAATAATTTATTTGTACAAAGTACAAGTTTAAAACATCACTTATGCAAATTACAAATTTAAAACATTGTTTGAACAAAGAAAAGGCCAAAGCAATATGGTGGACATTGAGCCGCACCATGCAAGATGCCATACGGTTAAGTGGACTGAGCGGTACACGATCACCTGACTTCAGTAGAGAATTACATGAAGATCAGAGGCTACAATAATTCATTACCTGACTCACACAGCAAAACACCAACTACAACTCAATCAGGATAAAAATCACCACAAACATTTCAAAGCCACCCATCATGTACATATATTGCACCCAGGAGATTATAGAATTAATACTGCAACAACTTAGGAACAACGTTAAGGGGTCACTGAATGTATGGGGCCTACACCTCGCACTGCTTCTACAGTGCAAATATCGTACATGCATGTCCCTTATTGCGCTTTTGCCCGTCAACCTATGGTACGGAGCCCAATAATAAAAATAAAACACTAGAGAACAAGCAAAATAAAGAAAATAAAAGACTCCAAACAAGGTGGGAAAAAAACAGTGACAGTCATCACACTCTATAAAAATGAATACAAAACTACCCTTTTTGGGGGGTTCTCTGGCTTCCTCCCACAGTTTCCCCAAAGTCATGCAGTGTAGGTTAATTGATATCATGTCATCAAGTGAACGGTTGTCTGTCTCTATGTGTCAGCCCTGCAATGAACTGGTGACCTGTCCAAGGTGAACCCTGCCTTCGCCCAATGCCAGCTGGGATTTGCTCCAGCCCCCCGCGACCCCTAACAGGATAAGCAGTTGAAGATGGATGGTTATGAGCCTCACAATCTAGGATACAAACACTTGTAAAAGTAATAAAATCACACCTACCGCAGACAAATGTTTGGCATGGTCCGCTACAATGCTGGTTCGGGGGTGGGTTGTAAAGAGAGAAAGAGCGCCACTACTGGTGCCCCTAGTCTTCCCCCACTACACTTCCTATTTAAATCCGGGTGTAGAGAGAGAGCGCACCTCTTCTGGCGTCAAAATATAGTCCTCCCCCACTTCCCAGAGTCCAAAAGGCCTCCCCCTTACATATGTATTGGTGCGCAACATGTTGCTTCCCACTGTTGCCCCCCCCCCCCCCCCCCCCCCCCCCCCACACACACACACACACACACACACACACTCACACACACACACACACATCCACAAACAGGGGCCTCTTGGTTCATTTGGTGTCTGCCAGTGAGCTCTCCATCCTATTAATGGAAACCATCCCTCTGTTAACCAGGAGGCCAGAATTTGTTTTTCCACCAAATGATCTTTAGCGGCGGATGCAGTTACATCAATGGTTAGCATGCGGCTTTAATTGGACTCCCGCTTTGACTTGCCATTTGGTGGCTTATATAAGAAGAGCCGTGGAGAACCTGTGTTGACATTTTCAAGGAACACTTAAGGTGGTGAAAAAGTTGTGGTGAAGACAGGATGGGAAATAATTCCTTGATCATTCCAGCATTGAGTAGAAGATTTTGTGAGGGCAGAAGGAAATTAAAGTGAGCTTTGTGGTTTAAACCAGATATAGAGGTCACTAAAAAATGGGTGTTTAAAAAATAAATGATGTCATATGGGGTAAAATGGGAAGATGTTTGCCCTGAATACAAGCCTATCCTTATGAAGCGTCTTTAAAGGAGTATTGGTTGAGAGAAACTAACAAGGCTCATTCAAAGGAGGTGTGTAGATGGGCAAAGGAGGGAAAGCAAGTACAGGAACACAGGAGGAAAAACACACCACAGAAAACACTTCAGTCCGGTCTACAAAAAGTCTGAGGGCATCTGAAACCAGTCAAATTAAACTAACACATCATTGGCAATGTTTGGAAAAGGGCAGACACATTCAAAAAATACTCGGCAGGTGATTGGATGAACCATATGTCAATCAAACAAGCCAGCCAGGAGAAGTGCAAAAACATCATTTCCATTGAGAAAATCCTTCAGTGCAGTTCTTTGCTGTTCTTTCAATGAAGAACTACTCTCTATTTCTGATCGAACTGACGCTACTGCAGCATCTACGCTAACCACTTTAGGAGCCGCCATTGTTATTTAGAACGAACAGTCACCTCTCTGTGTCATCTCACAAACATCTAAGCCACGCCCCTAGCTGCCAGTAGTTCCTCACAGGATGCTGATTAGTCTGTGATCTGGCTGGCCATGAATGATGACCCAAATGCTTCAAAAAAGGCTGTTGCAATTGTAATCAACCTCCAAATCAGTATTTGTTTTTAAGTAAAAACTAAATCCCTATATATATATATATATATATATATATATATATATATATATATATATATATATATATATATATATATATAATAAATAATAAAACATTATATATTAGTCATAGTCAGCATTAATTATCATTAGTTAATCTCAGGTGGATATATGTTTGTTATGTGTAGAGGTGCATGTATAATGGCAGCAGCACGGATGCTTCAAAGCCCAAAAATATGGTATTCAGGACAGCCTGACTGGCCATGCACAAACACATTATTTGAAGCCTGACGTGATGGATTTTTGGGTGAAATGTGATCCCATGTTTCTCGAGTGATCTTGTGACATTGTGAGAATCCAGATGCCGTGCACGATTAGTTGACTTACAAGAGACATGAAAAACAAATAGTTTTTCAATAATACTGCAGAGGCAGAGATCCCCTTATTTTTTGTCTCTAGTATTGGTAAATATCCAAATCATCATATCCTGTGCCTCCCATAATGCAACTCAATAGTGTCTCTTATGACATCATAATGACATAATTACGGTTATTTTCTCCATTCAATATTCGTCAGTGCTTTTCTAAAATGTTCGGCCAACTAACTGACTGGATGACATCCCAAGAGGCATGCCGATGGTGTGGCTAAAAAACACATAATACTGTGCATAACAGGGCTGTATTTAAAACATTAACCAAACAATATAAACCAAATAATTTTGTTTACATGCTGAAAGAAGGATTTCAAATGTGTGAGTGTCATGTAGGAACTAGTTTTCTGTTGAGTCCATGCAGCCATATTAGTTTGAGATAGACAGGATTTTTTTTTTTGTGTGTGTGACGTATTTGCCCCAGTGACTTTGGTGAAGCCCTGACTGTGTATTGTCCATAGACAATAAAACAGTATGGAGGACTGTATGGGGCTGTGCTGACCACTGTGACTTGAAGCTGTGGCACATCAGACTGCGAGCCGACAAACTACTGCCACTGTTGGCTGATGCCCACAGTACATCTACTTAGTGCTGAGAGAGTGAACCAGACAGATTTCTCAGTATTATCATGGTTGTCAATTTAGAGGACTTTGCTCCCTTGTAATTAGCCAAAACAAATAAAGTGCAGATACCATTAGGAGTTTCCTTGTTGCGTTAATAAATCCGCAACATCTGCTCCTTCTCCAGTCCTTCGTTTGAAGTGCACGGAGCTTTAAAGTGAAGCTAATAGACCCAGTCTGCTCCACATGAATCCCTGGCATTTAAACACACTGCAGCCCCATACATGTATGTATTTATTTTTAACAGTAACTTGGTGTCAGGAGATGGGGATCTATGTTTTAAGGATTTCAAACCCACATTTGAGGTTACGGTTACCTAATGATCATGAGGAATTTAATGTTATGGGGAGAGAGGACTTGCCAATACGTTACTAACTAGATGTGGGTTTGGGGATATTGTTGGTGTTGCAGTGGGAGAATTTTCTGAATGTCAGTGGGTGTTTGAGTGTTGGTTCAAACTAAGCTGGTAGCTGGGAAGTAGATTACTTTCAGATGTTGTATGAGTACATGCTTTTCCCCCTTTTTTTGTGGTCAACTACCACTCAAGGTTGTCAGACTTTAAGACGTCATCCTGCTGCGTAATCTCTGTGCAGATTATTTGAAATTACCTTCTACTTTTATTGTGTGTTTTATCCTGTGCTAATCAGCTAATGCTGGAGGAGTTGGACATCAGCCACTTTTTATGTTGTCCTATTTGCTGTGATGTATGTAAACTGACAGATCGCCTCTCTGTTCATTTGGTCATATTGCCATATTGGTATGCTCGTTGGACCTCCACTTTGATTCAGGTGTGTTCACACCAGCCATATTTAGTCTGGTTGAACCCAACCCTGGAGTGTTTACCCCCTTGGTGAGGTTTGTTTAGGTTGATGTGAACGCTGGATTCAAACTCCCAAACAACCACTCTCTGGTCCGCCTCGAAGGGATGGTCTCAAATTGCTGTCAGGTGAACCCTGGAGCGATTCATTTCTTTTCAAACCGCTCACAGAAAGTATACCATTTATGTGTCAATTCATTGGTTAAAAAAAACATTTGCTTTTCCTGTTTTGGTGACTGGTAAACTAGTAGCCTATGTATACATTTGTTACCACTGTATTTGATGACTTTATTGTTTGTCAGACCACAAATGAGATAATAATTAGTTAGCTAGCAAAACCCACGGTCCCTCCATCTCACTCCTTGCTGCTTGTAGAATAGTTTGCCGGTTGGAGATGGTTGGCAGCTGTGTAGTCTCCTAGTGATGTGACTGTTAAGACCAAGCCCCCAGGAAGAGCACCAGGCCTTCTTTTTGTTGTGGCCAAATGGTGGAATTACAACTTCCGTGTCCGTCAGTTGTTGCATTGGACCCAATGTATATACTTAAATGGGAAAGAGACGCCTAACTCAGCAAATCTTTTTTTGTTTTTAGGTAAATCAACTTCCCAGTATGAACACTTGAATAACCCTTATTTAAATCATTAGGTCTTAAAAGTTGTAAAACACACTAATAGCCGAATCCAGAGTTATTTCCCTCTCTCTGTTCATGTGAATGAGCTCCAGACCAAGAGCTGGGAGGCAGGATTAAATGAAATGCTGATGTGCTTCTTCTACGGTGCCCAATGGATGTGGAAGATCACCAGATGATCCGGGTATGTTGTCACTTGGCGTTTGAGACATTTTGGCTTCATGCACCACTGAACAACTCTCATAGGAACAATGCAGTTCTCTTTATACATCCATGGTTTAGACACAGTGCTGCCACTGGCCACCAGCCCACTGTTTGTTTCATTTTTAATAACCAGTGTAGCATTATGGCATGGTGGATGTAAAAGAGTACAATTTAACTACTTTGCTTCACCCACACACTCTTGTCACAACATAGTTACCTATGTAGTGTGGTAGTTACCCATCACAGAAAATGTACGATAGCCAACTTACCAAGAAACAAATTTCCACACCATGACTATAGTTAATTTCAGGACAATCTGAGTTTTTCCCTTGTAAATGCAAACGATCAATGCATCATCCTCGTACTAGTTCGATGCAGTAACCGGACCTTAGGTGTGAGCCCACCCTCTGTTGACATTGCCATGACATTTGGTACAATTTGTTGGTCCCCCTTAATTTTATTGTCTGTATTCTGAGTGTAAAATGCATCCACTACACGATGCCCACAAAAACCCACACATTGCATGCACAATACATGTTACATTGCATCACATTTTATACGATGTGTGACACTACACCGTCAGTGATGACGCAAAATGCAGATGTGCCAGAAACCTCACTTTACTGCTTACCACAAAATAAACTGAGTGTCCCCTGTCAGAGTAGTGCGTGAGTGAACGAGGGAGTGAATTTGTATGCAGCTTTAGTGTTGTTATGTAATTGCCTTTTTTATATTGATAAATATCTGTTTTGCTCTTGGGAATTACTCGCACTTGATCTGACACAAATCTCATATCATAAAAGCTTTTATATTTCCTCTTCTTAACCCTCTCCGTCTGGAAGAACTTTCCCGGAGAAAATCTCTTCCTGCACAGGAAGCACTGCATTTTACATTTTTGGAGGCAGCACCAGCAGCAGCCTGTTGCGAACAACAACAGGACTGGCTAGTTCACATGCTGTATGAGCTAACATATGTCCTCCACTTGAGCGACTCAGTCATTAGTGGAACCTCATCAATGCTACTGATGCTCCCTCCTGCTGTCTAATAGAGGTGGACTTGGATCAGCAGCTCTTTTTTTTCTCTTGATTAGATCAAACCTACATATCTATCTCTTTAAACCCTTCTGTTTTCTACCTTATCTCACCCACACAAATCAATCTACATTCTTACCTTTAGCCATTAATGATAATGCCAGTTGACAGCAGTTTCCTATCCATACCTTCCTGTCAATGCAGCATTCCTTTCCCAGACTCTTCACTGTGCCAGGTATTTCAGCCTGCATGTCCCACATTCCCAGCTGTACATCTTCCCACAATGAAGCCATAACACTGCTGTCTCCGCAGCCAGTTAGCGGTGGGAATACTGCCTGTGTGTGGCTGGGGTGAAATTCTCTGAGTGCATGTGTGTGTGTGTGCACGCGTATCCAAACTGTGTGTTGATGACTTCATCCTCACCCCAGTCCCAGGTGTCAGGGCATATTTTTAACAACGTGTGTCTGTAAGACTTGTGAATGAGAATTGCTGTTTTGGAGTCCGATCCTGTTTCACATTACAGGGAAGCTGGGGTTAATTTCCTGTTGATGGACGTGGCCTGCTTGCAGATAGAAACAGGTTTAAAGGGAGAGGGAGGGCGGATTAGGCAGCCACTGTAGCACTCAGCTGTTTAGGAGGTGAGACTGGTAGGTGAAGTGTAGCATTAAATCTGAGGTATTAGGCCAATACATACAGGTAGAGCAAGGAGAGCGTTGAGGTGTTGAGAGGAATTTCATATTGTAACATACTGGTTTTGATTGTGGTTGCCTAGAGCCAGGTTTCTGTAAAGCAAAGCCTCTTAACTTTTCATATGAGGCAAAAAGAAAGTTGGATTTGTCACTCTTAGACCAAAGCTAATAATATACAGTACAGATACAGTAGTGAATACATACAATACATTAGTACCAACCATGCCATACTAGCTTGTTGAGAAGGAGGCTAAATAAAATGCCAAAGTTACGCTACATTTTGGCAAGGAAAAATTGTTACGGCCATTTTCAAAGGGCTCCCTTGACCTTTGACCTTAAGATATGTGAATGAAAATGGGTTCCACGGGTACCTACGAATCTCCCCTTTACAGACATGCCCACTTTATGATAATCACATGCAGCTTTGGTCAAGTCATAGCCAAGTCAGCACACTGATATGGGGTCATATCAGTCTCAATATTCACAAATGCACACTGAGTGATTCACAAGTGCATTTTGTGATTTATATATAAATGACTCTCTCCACAAAAGTATTTTGCACACCAATATAGTTGAAAAAAATGACATAAAAAAATAAGGTTCTGAAATATATTTCTGATGCATACACAAATATGTCTTGTTTTAAACAAATGCAATAGCAATCCACAGACATAGGTATATAAAGGTATTTGCAAGTTTCATCAAAAACACATTTGGATGTTGTTACATTTATATACAAACTGTTACAAACTGCTTTGCATGTGTGAACTTCACTGCATTTGTGTGTGGGTTTTAGGGATCTTTACAGACATATCTGCCCACATTTGTTCGTTTCAACACTTACCTGGGTGCACAAGTCAAACATCTGAACCACTTTAAGGTGGTTAACACCTAGGTCTCTCATCCACGTAGTTACCAGTTACTACTGTTTCACTGTTCACTCCACCCCTCTGTGCATGATTCAAATCATACCCTTGTGGGGCTACAGATATTTCCCTGTTAAAAAAATGCATTTGCAGATAGGTGCATGTCAGGGGATTCTCATTAAACCCACACACAAATGCAATGCATATAATAGATATACATATACCGTATTTTTTGCACTATAAGGCACACCGGATTATAAGGCTCACTATCAATATCATTGCCTTTTTTCATATATAAGGCGCACCGGATTATAAGTCGCATTAAGTGAAACAAAACAGTCAGATAAGTCAAACTTTATTCTATTAATTTAACAACTCAATAACTTCAATAACTCTCAACATTTTTCAGATGGAACACACAAAATACAAAAGAATACACTCGCTTTCAGTTTTTTCAGTTCATTCCTCGTCCTCAAATCCATCAAATCCCTCTGTGTCTGAGTTAAACAGTTGGGCGACTTTGGCATCAAGCACGCTTGAATCCGTTTCGTCATTATCCGAGTCAGTCTGATTGCTGTTACTTAGCTGTTCAATGATGATTCCTGCCTTCGTGAAAACTCGGACGACACTTGACACTGATAGCTTGGCCCAGGCATCCACGATCCATTGGCAGGTAGTGGAGTAACTCGCCAAACAACAACAAACCAATGGGTGACATCACAGTAACTGCCCAGTTTCAAGGTCCTGCCCACATACATCCGCCCAAGGCAATTATGAGTGTGAGCCACATAGCTGTTACATTAGCACCACAGTAGCTGTTTGGCTAGAAAGACAACAATTAACCACAACATCTGTAATGTCTGTATTTCAAAATAATAAATTAAAACAGAACTTATCAGAAAAATGAACACTGCAACATCCACCAATGTGATAAGAACTACTTAAAATGACAGAAACCATCTTTGGGAAAAGCTTATTTGATTTATTTGTTTTTAGTTTGGCCCATCCACTGACATAGGCTTTATGACCTATACTGCAGCCACCTACCAGGGGGCAATTGAAATGTCTTGACTTCACTTTTTGTGAGCTATCATATCGTCCATCTTTATATACAGTCCACAGTAAACCTACAATAATTAATTGTTTGGCCTCTAGGAAGAAGCTTTAAGTACAACACTGACATATTATCATTGGGTTTGTAGACACATTCAGCAGACTAGTTGATGAGTTGATAAGCTGACTGATAGAAAATTAAAAATTCACTTTGATTGTTTGTCATCAAGCAAAATGCCTAACATGATCTATTTCTCACACATTTGTTGTTTTTATATTATTGTCAAATGAGTTCTTTTGAGTTTTGACGAGTGATTATAAAAAAGAGCATTTCGTATATGTCAGCTTTGACTGATTTTTGTCTCCTTTTTTTACATTTTACAGACTGAACTGATTCGGTGAACCTGAAAAATAATGAACATTTTGATCATGAAAATAGATGCTAGTTGTAGCCTCAGGGCAACAATCTGCTTTGCATTCAAATGCTTCAATATTAAACTATAAAAGTGATGTATAGTTTTGGCCTGGTATGGGGAGAGTAGGGGAGCAAATAAGCTTAATTACACTGTGGTGGGTGATGGTCTCAATCCAAACCAATCTCAGCTCACTTCTGACTCTAACTCTGTCTCGTGTAATAAATGTGGGCCATGCTCAGTGGCCGCTGCAATGAAGAGGCTGATTCTTAAGCAAACTCTACCAAATCAGCAAACAAACACAGAGACAACACACATGTGCCTGTGGTTTGTCTCTGCACATCATTCATGGTAGACCTCAGCACCAACAGACAGATTGATAGATTCGTACAGTAAAAGTATATATTAGCAGTTCCCACCCCCTCATCCCTGCATGACATGCTCCACAGGGAGCAGCCCCTCAAGGGACCCTATAGGAAACCCATCCCTCATTTTCCCCTCTTAATAAGGGGCAGCATTTTATATGGCCACAACAGAAGGTTTGTGTTAGCATTGTTACCGATTCCAGCCACGGTTCCAACAGCCGCTGCCACCACAGCCACCCTACCCCTCCTCTGAGGGACACCTGGGACTCATTCTGATGCAGCAGGCCACACCTACACTGGGCTTGTACCTGGCCAAAGACTGGGGCCCCACTCTGGTCCTCTGAAAGCACCCCCATAAATTCAGTGGGAACACTTTTGAATGCTGACTCATGTGTTTACATGTTGGAGGCTCCTGCAGTATGGACACATGCCTAATTGGATTGAGATGGATGGTTTCATCCAATGGGATGCAAGAGATTTAAAAAAGCAAGAGGAGGAAGTGGGATCGAAGCAGAAGTCTGAGGGAAAGTTCAAATACCACGAGGGAAATGAATGTGTAATGTACAGCATGTCTGCTGTATAGATGATATGAAAGCATAAACACACAAACATGCATATACACACAGAAAGAGGAAATTTCAGAGCAGCTGAGTGATCCTCTGTTTTCTTTTCAGTGTGTTCCAGTAACCATTAATCTTCTCCTGTCTCAGATAATTAATACATCCCTCTTTTAAGAGGCTTTTTACTCTGGTATGGGGCATATATTGTGTCTAGTTGTGGTCCACATAAAATAATTATGATATAAAACAACAGCAAATTAGTGCACACAGTTTTCAGAGGCTGTTAGATTTGTGCAGTACCGTGTAGCCTCAACAAACACGGTCAAATCCCGTACCTCCACACCTGAAAGTACTTAACACACTCAGAGTTTTTGGATCCTTTCAGAGAGTGATAGGAGACAGGTAAGACATTTCAGTCCTCTTTAATTGTGCACTTCCGAGAGCTGACAGCTGTCATATCATTCATTCCCTGGTAAATATTGCTTCCGTACAGTGTTAACCAACAGACAGGAATGCTATTTTTTGCTATACAATACAATACAATGCAATTGGTGCACCCACATACACATGAAAGAGCCCTCTCCATATCTATTCCCATTCCTCAATCATTAGCTGTACCACTCCATAAATGTCCAAATATCAGATACAAACTGTCAGTTTGTCTAGTGTCTAGTGTCTAGTTTAGGAAGCTGGGCAGCTGATTGGTACGTAATTTGTAATTATGGAAACAACTATCATCCATCCATTCATCCATCTTCAACCGTTTACCCTTCTAGGGGTTGAAGATGGATGAATGGACGGATGAATGAACCCTTCTAGGGGTTGTGTGTATATATATATCCATCCATCCATCGTCAACCGCTTATCCCATTAGGGGTCGCGGGGGGGCTGGAGCCGATCCCAGCTGGCATTGGGCGAAGGCGGGGTACACCCTGGACAGGTCGCCAGTCCATTGCAGGGCACATAGAGACAGACAACATAGAGACAGACAACCATTCACGCTCACATCCACACCTACGAGCAATTTAGAGTCATCACTTAACCTAAACAGCATGTCTTTGGAATGTGGGAGGAAGACGGAGTACCCGAAGAAAACCCACGCTTACACGGGTACTTACATGCAAACTCCACACAGAAGAGTCCCAAGCCAGAATCACATTTTTTATATTTTTTCCATTGGTCCATTGTCCCTTTTTTTTTTTTTTTTTTTAGATTAGATAGATGTTAAGTACAGAAAAAGAGATGTGTGAGTAATTTGCTGAATACTGGTAAGCAGATGACTTGGACAAGAGCTAATCAGAAGTCTGTGGCACTAGTATTAGCAGCTTGTACTTTTTTTATACACCCTGGTCTCAAACTCCTCTTGGACTCTTTCATTTATGAAAAATTGTAAAACATACTGAATTTGAACTTAGTCAACATTAAACTGCATCTCAATGAAACCACAACAAATTGGTTTCAAATCATATTTTACACATTTATCTGTGTTTAATTTATATATCTAAATTCAGAATTGTTTGAGTAGGCAACGTACACCCTTATTCTACATTATAACTGCCTTTCTGTCTGGGTCTCTGTATTCATTCATTCAGTCATTTAGACTTGATGATGGTCCACAAAGGGTGTACATGCATTCATGTGGCTGTGTGAAGTGTGCATGTGTGTCTTTACATGACAGAGTACGTGTGGAGCCCCTGTCTCCATCCCCCTTGTAACATCAATCCACAGTCTCCACCACAGTTGGCCCTAAGTCTGCCAGCCCCCTCCTTGTACTTATCCCATGATCACACCCCCCTCTACCTCCCTATCCATCAGGCCATTCCCATTCCTCCACCTCCCCCTGCATTCCTGCATTTCACTGCCATAAACAACTATTAACTTAATGGTTACAAAAATCATTAAAGAAGAAACATCTGTGCAACGGCCACAGCCAATCAGGGTAGGCGAAGAGCAGCCGAGCCTGGGATGGAAGACTGTGTTTGGCTGCCTGAAGTGCTTGCACCTTGTTGAGTCCCTCCTACTACCATGCATGCTCTTTATAGTCTGTTTAGTGAGGGGAAGAAGCAGCGGGACGCAGCTAGAAAAAAAAAAAAGAGGTGGGGGATTTAGCAAAGACACACAGACACATGGAAGTGGTTAGCATCTCGGTGGTGGCAGGCAGCAGCCCGCTCTCTTTCTCTCTCTGTTCTTTTTCATTTTCGATCTTTTACTTCCCAAAATAGGAACCAGATTGCCACTGCGGCTGCTTAATTTGAGCTCCTTTACAGTTTAAGGATGTAACTGGAAATTGAGGTGGAAAAATTTTAAGAAAATAAAAAAGGAATAGGTAGCTGTGGGGGAATAAATCACATAATTGCAGGAATAAAAGCAGCTTGAGCTTTTAGAATTAAGTCTCAGCCTGCATAGCTAACACTTTAATAATGCCATTTTGAGCTATAAGGGCATGCTGGAGTTGTGCTGTGTGGCAGACCATCAAAATCGTATAAATCAAGAAAAGCAAGCACTATTAGAAGTGAAGTGATAAAATAGAAATAAGCTGACGCAATGTGACAAACACGGAAAGTTCCATGCGCATGGTAAGCAAATGATCCTTTAACCTGGTGGCCACCCTTGAGCTCTGTGAGAGCAGGGAATGAAACGAGGTAAAGCAAATGAACGGAAAGCTTGTGCAGAGCTGGGACGAGTGGAGTGCCTGTGGGCCACCACTGCTCTCCCTCAGCCCAGATTGAGTATGACTTGTGTCAGGGCGCAGACCCTCGTCTCCATGGGCCGAGAATCCAGCACCACTTCAAAACTCTGCCTCTGAGATGAAAGCATTTTCCACCATGTATAATGTGCATGAAAATAATACGTGCATTGTTTAATCACTGCACCAAAAGGCCAGAAGTACTTGTGACATACCAGCCCAGTCGTACATCAGTTCATTAACTTACAGAACTGAATGTACTCTGCATTCAACAGAGTGTAAAAACTGAATTTCAATTTTAATAGAGGTTCATCTTATCTTATCTCTTATCTTTAAACAAAACTTTAAATTGAGCCATGTTGGTTCTTAAGAAGCTGACTTTTCACAATGAAATCGTTAACTTGTGTAATGTATTCATGTACATGGACACAAATTTAAAATTTTTTCATGATGGTCAGCAAAAAATCAATTTGTATGTGATCAACGTTTTTGTGAAACTGGAAGTAATCTATAAAAAATGGTGAATTCAGGTCAGGGTGAATGAGTGGGTCAAAAAAAACACAGAACTTTTACCTAGGATACTGGTGTATATGTCTTGTGTGAAGTCACAAGTTAAAGTTTATTTACTTTCACATAACTTGTGTACGTAATTAACAGTACTTTCTGAGTTATTTTAACCCAGACCATGATCTTTTCCTAACGCTAAGTAGTTTTGTTGACTGAGAATAACCAAGTCGATGTTTTCCTAAACCTAACCGAGTTGATCTTTTTCTAAGTCTAAGTAGTTTAAGAAGAAGAAGATAATCCTTTATTTGTCCCACGAGGGGAAATTCAATTTTTACACTCTGTTGTTAACTTATACAAGGTACATGCAGACCCGAACACACACATGCACAAACATGCAACAATGGAGAGATGTCAGAGTGATGGGGCTGCTCCTGAAAAGCGCCCCGAGCAGTTGGGGGTTTGGTGCCTTGCTCAGGGGCACCTCGGCAGTGCCCAAGAGGTAAACTGGCACCTCTCCAGCTACCAGTTCACGCTCAGTTCTTAGTCCATGTCGGGACTTGAACCGGTGACCCTCCGGTTCCCAAGCCAACTCCCTACAGACTGAGCTACTGCCGCCCCCTGTCTAAGCCTAACCAAATCAATCTATTCCGAAACCTATGTAATTTGTTTCCTAAGCCTAACCAAGTCAATCTATCCCTAAACCTAACTAGGTAATTTGTAAACTAATTAGTTTGTTGTCTAAACCTAACCAAGTCAATCTATTTCTAAACCTAAGTAATTTGTCAACTAAGTAGTTTGTTTTCTAAGGCTAACAAAGCTGATCTTTTCCTAAGCCCAACCAAGTTGATCTTTTCCTAAATCTAACTAAGTACTTTTGTTGTCTAAGCCTAATCAATTCAATCTATTCCTAAGTCTAACTAAGCCAATCTTTTCCTAAACCTAACTTCCGTATTTTTCACACTATAAGGCGCACTAAAAATCCTTTAATTTTCTCAAAAATCGACAGTGCGCCTTATAATCCGGCGTGCCTTATGTATCAATTCTGGTCGTGCTTACTGATCTCGAACCAATTTTATGTGGCACAGGGCACTCAAAAATCTGTCAAAATGTTTTATTACGACTTTGGTAAGCTACGAAGCCGCACCGCTGGATGGATGTCAAAACCCAAGTGAAGAAAACTAAGTTGGAGCTTGCCATCATTCGGGGTGGATTAACTAAAGAACTCCAACTGCTAGATATTGGTCGTTCAAAATTAAATAGCGAGCTGCGTGGGAGCGTTGGATGACAGAAGGTGAACACACATTCTCCAAGACAGGGAGGCAACACCGGGTGCGTTACTCCACTGCCTGGGCCATGGTATCAGCGTCAAGTGTCGTCAGAGCTTTCACAAAGGACAGAATCATCACTGAACAACTAAGTAACAGCAATGAGACTGACTTGGATAATGACGAGAACGCCTATGTATGAAAACAGACGCGTGCATTGATAGTGCACCTTATAATCCAGTGTGCCTTATAGTGCAAAAAATACGGTAAGTAGTTTTGTTACCTGAGCCTAACCTACGTTTAATTAATTACCGTGAGAGTGTGTTGGGCAGACACAAAGACACTGTTATGCTGTTTGGTCTAATGTGTAAGTGCAAAAGACATGCTGAAAGCTGGAGTCTGAATAAAACACCTCGCAGGCCACCTCATTCTGAGGTGGATGTGGAAGTGGTGTTCATTTTAGCGACTGTTTTTTTATGACGTGACAAAGTTATTGCTGCAGGTGAGGACAGCGCAGGGGGAGGTGGGGCGGTGGTGTGAGTGCTTGTGTCTGACTGCATGAACACAAGTTCACCCATGTATGTGTGTAAAGTCAGGCGGACAATCTTGTCGGCACCCCGACTGTTCTCTATGTTCCCACACTGCTGGATCCAGAGTTTCCTGATGTGTCCGATGGGATGGGGTACAGTAGACCAAACTGAAGGGGGGTGGAGTGGGGGGAGGGGAGTGGGGGGCTGGAAAATGGCCGCTGCTTTGACTAACATAAACAGATTATAAAAAGGCTCTTCAGTCTGACTGTGGGAGCCGAGTGGACTCCTAGTTTATAGATTTGTGTTGGATCAGTTCAGCTGTGTCCTCTCTGATTTGGGTCACATCCAAGAGTTGGAGAGCAGTGTGTTTAGACATTAGAGCTCCACATTCACGTTATAAAACCTGCATTCACTCACATTTGATATACTGGCGAGCAGAAAGTTAATTGAATGCGAGAAAATTCACCGGGTCAGTGCAACAAGGAGGCCTCTTCCAGGACATATTACATCAGCCTGGGAGTCACAGTTCTCTGTGTCTAAAGTCTTACATGTGGATTTAGAAATGTTGGCTGCTCTCAGAAAAGTTACCACAGCCTCCGCCCAACGTGGCAGAGGTGTTGGCACCAGTGCCACGCTCAGCAACAGGTCTCCATCTGACCTTGGTCTTACCTCGCATAAATATTATGAAGGCCTGTCTTCTTAATGAACCAATTCTGCAGAAATGTTGTGAGTTCACAGTGCGCGTCCTGGAAGTGAGGGCAATGCGGTTTGGAGGGCTCGGCTGTTGACGCTGGCATGGCAAGGTGTAAAACTTGTGCAGTCATGCCACAAAATCGTATTCGCTTGTGACTCGCATAGAACTTCCTTGTTCAGTGTGCCACTGTTTCTTGAGCTTGTGCGTGAAATGTGACAATTTGGCACTTATGGGAACTACAGGGGATAGACAAAATAGCACAAACACTGAAAAAGGAGTTTAAAGTGAGACTAATGTAACGTTTGGAAGAAGAAATAACACAGCCTCCTTGCAAATGAAAAGTTGAATTTATGAGCAATAAAAATGCACTCTTTCTCAATTCATACACTCAGAGTTTGCACTGTTACAGCGCTGACTTGGTCTGTTATGGCCGGTAGCTTATGGCTGTTAGCGAATGGTAACTAACTCTAGATAAATATTGCTGTGTTACATTGACATTGACATGACATTGCGGGTTGCTTTGCTGACTTGATGACTTCTTGCGCTACTGTTACATTCTATTTTTAGCTTTACAGCTCTAACTTATTTGTCAGACCACTAACTTTGCATGTTTCCTTATATTTGTCCTTATATTTCATATTTTTAAGGGGACATACTGTATCATGCTCATTCTCAGGTTTATACTTGTATTTTGGGTTTCTACTAGAACATGTTTATATGCTTTAATGTTCAAAAAAATGTATTTTCTCATACTGTCTCTGCTGCTCTGATTGGCTTGCGAGAAAAATATGGGACACCTTTGCAAAAGTAGTTCTCAAGCTGTGGGCAGTATATTCTAATGAGCCTGCATGGGGCTTATGCTTGTTATCAGGAAATATTTATTTAAAATAAATAAATTAAAAATTAAAATACATTTTACTTTTTCATGTCTGTGACATATGGGCTGCACGGTGGTGTAGTGGTTAGCGCTGTCGCCTCACAGCAAGAGGGTCGCAGGTTCGATTCCAGCTTGCGGCTCTTCTGTGTGGAGTTTGCATGTTCTCCCCGTGTAAGCGTGGGTTTTCTCTGGGTACTCCGGCTTCCTCCCACCGTCCAAAGACATGCTGTTTAGGTTAATTGATGACTCTAAATTGCCCGTAGGTGTGGATGTGAGTGTGAATGGTTATCTGTCTATATGTTGTCTGTCTCTATGTGCCCTGCGATGGACTGGCGACCTGTCCAGGGTGTACCCCGCCTTCGCCCTATGCCAGCTGGGATCGGCTCCAGCCCCCCCGCGACCCCTAACGGGATAAGCGGTTGACGATGGATGGATGGATGGATGTCTGTGACATTTTCTACAGTTATAGACATCAAAACTGTAGTAATGCTACTGATATGATGTCAATACAGTCAAAGTATCACTTCCACTGTCTGTTGCTGCTGTAGTTTTCTTGGCTGAACCTAACAAGGTTGTTTCCAGTGAAGACGGAAGTTATGCTACCTTTGAAAGCCGAAATAGCTCAGTTGGGAGGGCGTTAGACTGAAGATCTAAAGGTCCCTGGTTTGATCCCGGGTTTCGGCAGTCAGGTGTGACTTTCCTGAATTTCCCTCTGGGGATTAACAAAGGTTCATCTCATCTCTTCAAATGGCGTTGTGTTTACCATTTTCACAAGAAGAGTGCATATGAACGCCCCCCTCTTGTGGTATTCATGACCTCGTACGAGCAAAGTTTCTGAAAGCTTCAAGTTCACAACCTGTGACAATGTGAGTCCATGGAAGTAAATTTTTCTGTACATAATAAGTTAATATGTTGTAATTTTATTTTTATATTGTATGCCAATACACTGACAGCATCCACTTGAACTTAACCACTTAAAAACTTGAACACCAAACATATTGTGTACACAAGTTTCCATGTTGTAAATGCAAGCTTACAAGTTTCATTTGAAGGCACTATTTATTTTGAAGAGATTAGAGCAGAAATTGATGCAGGACATTCATAGGAAATCGCACAGAAAATGAGGACTAACCTTTCGTAGGATATCATACAAACAATTGTATGAGATTACGTTACATAGGAAGGGGAGTCAAATCCAGTTTGTTGGTTGGTAGGCTCTCCAGATACCCACATGTATGTACACATGTCTGAAAAAGTTTTTTGTAATTATGTAAAATGTAAAAGCATTTGTAATTATGAATAAGTTACTTAAGAGTTAAGTTTTGTATTGTCTACCCCCATATATATTCTATAAGGGCCAATGCCACTGTTCCAGCTTTGTGTATTATCTGAGGAAGTGGCTGTCTGGTAAACGGATAGAGCAGGCTGGTTTATAATTATTAGTTTAAGGCCCCAGCCCGCCATGTTCTGCCATCTCCTCTCGGCAGCGAAGGTCAGAGGAGCAATAAAACATGATTAAGTGGAGGAGCTCTGGCTGTAAAGTTCGCTCCAGCCACTCATGGATGAAAAATGACAGTGAAATCAGTCGCAGCATGGGAACATGTCTGGGCTCTCTGTAATGATTAAACCCCGGTTTGGATAACCAGTAGCAGACAGGCACATCTGTAGAGCCATGATAACAAGGGGAGCAGAAACATCTGCAGTATACTCTGTATCATATAATAGGCTTCACAGTGGATAATTTAGGGTATGTACTGTAGCATGTGAGTTATATGCCTATTATCTACACTGCTACTCTGCACTAACATAACATTACAGGACATGGGGCTGGGTTAGAAGAATCCATGTTGTGACATGTCACATTTACCTTAATAATCAATGTAATGCAATGATTTACACCGCAGATGATTTACACCACATCTAAGTGACATCTACTGTTGACCTGCTATCTCCCCCTAAACAACCTCTGTACCCCCTAAAATAGACACAAATGGGTCTACTGTGGGTCTCGGAGGATTAAAGCCCCTGAAAACTTGGGTTTCAAATCTTATTTCACTTTAGATAATCATGACTAAAATGCAGCATTCAGGGTTAAAGTTCAGGTGTAAAACATCCATATTGAGGTTAACTACTTCCAGTTCTATAAAGGAAGTATTGAAATGAGGACATGAACTTCCACACCCACCCTTCTCTATATAATATCTATCATCGAGAACATGAATAGATTCCAAGTAAAAATCAAATAACACGTTATTGTGTAGGTTAAGTATAGAAGACATGAGATCACATATGGCTAATTGCATACAGTATAGCCTTGTGAGTAATGCTTGAGTTTAAATGGGCTTCAGGCTTTCTGTTTCTTACCCCACAACATTGTGCCAAGGTCTTCACTTCAGTAGTTCCCACAAGTAAACAGAGGTTAATGTGTTGTTGAGCAAAAGCAGGTCTCTCAGCAAATTTCACAGGAAATTCCCAACGCTGATCATTCTTAACCACCAAATCTCTCATTTGACTTGAGGGAGAAAAGGAAGGAAGCTGCTCCGGTGCCAAAACCAAGTGAATTAACTAAAGGTTTCAGTTTTTTAATTATTTTTCACCTGTGCTGATGGGATGGTGGGAAAAGTCATAGAAGTGCTGAAGACCTATGCAATACTCCTCCAACCTGGCTATCATCACTAGCCAGGCGTCTATCCATTTAGTATTTTCTTACACCTCTCAGGTGTTTATTTAGATTCCAGCCCTCTCTCTCATGCATTTATTTTCTTTGATTACAATAAACACTTCTCTAGGGTGAGACACGATGGAGAAAAAAATTCCACTCCTGGCCCAAGATGTGATGTTGATGTGTGTTGGACAGGGTTCCACAAAAAGGTCATTGTGTGGTTTAATTGCACCCAGTGGATTGTGACGGTGGTGGGGAGTGAGGTAAGGGTGCTGCCCGGATCGCGGATTGGGTCATGCCTTGCCCTTATTTTGTGACGGTTCCACAGCTGTCATCACCTTATTGTCCTGTGAATTACCCGTAATTACTCCTGGCAGCGTGAGCACCATTCAGTGGCACTAACAAAAGACGCTACCTTCCTGCCCATCTGATCAGGGAAGCTGAGGATGTTACAATCTTAACCGGGAGGAAGAACACTGCGAATAATCTGCTTTAAAGGTCACTGCTCTTGTAAGCCTTCAAAACTAAAGATGAAGCTGAGTAATTGGAAGCGTTATGGCTTCTGTTTGGAGTCTGAGAAGTATTGTCCTATCATATTCAAGTGGGCTTTGGCTGTATGCAGGTAAACAGTCTGTGTGGAGAGCAAAAATGGTGGAACGCATCGGTCAAAATGCAGTCTCAGAATTCTAAACAATAATACTAAACAATCCAATTGTAGATGTTGTCTCTCATTTCCAACTCCAGTTGTGTGTCTAAAGTTGCTAACTGGACTGAAAACAAGTCACATCTATTTTATTTGTTTCGCCCAAACTCACAAATTTGCCTCAGGGGGCTTTACAATCTGTACAGTATACAACATCCTCTGTCCTTAACAGTATGACCTTCTCATTGGATGAGGACAAATGAAAAAAAAAAAATGGAAGAAATGTCAGGAAGAACAACAGAGGAGGGATTCCCCTTGGACATGGACAGACGCGCAATAGGTGTTGTGTTCACAGAGTAACAACGTAATGAAAATACAAACCAAACATCCATCCGTCCATCCAACTACTTATGCCGTTAGGGGTCATGGGGCGGCTGGAGCTGATCCCAGCTGGCATTGGGCGAAGGCAGGGTACACCCTGGACAGGTTGCCAGTCCATCGCTGGGCACATAAAGACAGACAACCATTCACGCTCACATTCACACCTATACGGGACATTTAGAATCATCAGTTAACCAGCATGAGGAAACCCGCGTTAACATTGGGAGAACATGCAAACTCCACACAGAAGGGACCCAAGCTGGTTTCAAACCTGTGACCCTCTTGCTGTGAGGTCACTAACGGTGCTAACCGCTGCACCACCATGCAGCCCCCTAGACAATCCATAAGACAAAAATTGATACATATAATGTGAACAGTTGAGAGGATGGATCCAGGAGGATATAAAACAGCTTCCAGGCATCGCCAAACAGATAGAGGCTGAGCAACACAACCTCCTCACTACCATGATTATATGATCATGACAATAAGCAGCACACAGAATAGGAAGTCTTGGCCTGAATGTCCACTGGTGCTATAGCTGTTCCTTGTGCTATTGTCCCTTTTCCCTCTCCAGTCACTCTACCCAGGTGTGTTGCATTGCTTAATGAGGCTCGGAAGAAAGTGCCTAACCTCCTGTGCCAGTAGCAGAAGGGAGCGGCCTCTAATGTTGGGAATGCTGGTCTTGCTGCCTCTCAGCCTATGATTTTATATTGTATGTCTGTCTTAAACCTAAAACTTGACTGGAGCAGAAACTGACACGTCACATGTTGCTGGACATTCATAGGAAAACACACAAAAAATACATAAAAGTCATGCTGAGCGTCACCAAAAAACAGGGAAATGTATGTCTATGCACAAGAGTCAGATAGATTAAATTTAGTGAATATTTCATAGACTGAGACTGTTGGGAGAGAGAGAGAGAGAGAGAGAGAGAGAGAGAGACGCTGACAGTGAGCACTGAGAGATAAAGAGTCATGAATACGTAAACAGACTGATAGAATTAATCCACACATACAGAAAGGTCATAAATACCCAACAGTAATATCACTGTACTGATCATTCTTGTTTTACATCTTACAGATGTTGGCTACATATGCTATATTTCTAACCTGCACAGTTTATTGAGCCTCTGCCTATTAGCCAATGGCATGACAATGAACTTTGGTCGGCAAACCCCCCCAATGAACTTTTCCCTCTTAGATAAAACATAATGCTGATCAATAGCTCAATATCAAAATGCAAGTTGTTTAATGAGCAATAACTAAGCCTTTCTTGATTTCCACAGGTCTTTTGTACACCATGTGTCTTGTACAGACTGCAATGTAAACACATCCACGTATAAATACTACACTAAAAGTTAGTTAGTGAGTTAGTATAAGAAGCGAGAAACACTGCTTATGATGGTGGGGTGGGGAGGTGGATTGGCCCAAGAAATACCATGAGACCCAAGTAAGAGACCGTTGTTAACCAGTGTTTTCTTTTGTTTTTTTTAAGTTAATGTTTGTCACCCGACAGATGTCCCATTTTTTGTTGTTGACACTTGTGGCGTGTTTTCCAGTGTTTCATGTAGTTTACTTACTTATTTTAAGCCTAAAACTAACTGCAGACATATACAGTACATGGCATACAAATGACATGTGAAAATGCTGAAATGCATACTCATGACACGCAGAATGTGTGTGCAATGTTGTGGTATTTATGTGTCTTCCCGTGAGACCAGGTTGAGTATGCAGTTTTGTCTTCATAAAACTAGATCAGGTTTGTTAGTTTTTTGGGTTATAGGGAGTGATGATATCAGGGCTACTTGTAGTGATGCAATCCTACATATCTGTGACCATAGGACACTGCACGCACAAGTTAGGTATTATTTCCTGTGTGGATTGAGTGGCACAGGAAATATCAGATTGCAAATTTTTCACCGCTTCCTGTGTCAACTATGTGGCACCAGAGAACGTGCTAAAATGAATTATATGAAGTGTTGATGACACAATGTAAATTTCATGTAAATCTGATGATGTTTGCCACATAACACTTACTTCCTCTTGCCACTGAAGTATAATGACTACACACACACACACACACACACACACACACATCTCACGCACACAAGCTAATTACAAACTACAAACACTTACCATCATGAAGGAAGCATGCTGACACATGGCTTATTTCCATCTCCAGCAATGTTGTGTTCAATTTGGAAGTAAAAGCATTTTCCCTTCGCAAAAAGCTCACTGTCTTTTCCAAAGAACGTTTAGTGTGTACTTGGTGTACCATTAAGCCTGTAGAATCGACATCAGCTTACATACTGTCACAATACAGTTCTTCAAGGGGAACCACCGTTTCCAAGCAGGAGTACTATAGACATAAAACAAATCAAATATCATTACACAGACCATAAGAGAATGACATAATACACATATACACTCTTTGGCGTGGAGAGGAGGTCATGGTGCTCTGACTCTATCTGTACGGCAATGCCGGGAAGCTGCTTAACATCCTCCTGGATCCTCCTTCTCATATATGTTCACATTATATGTATTGATGAGTTTTTCTTCATCCAATGAGAGGGTCGCATTGTAAAGGACAAGGTGTTGTTTTATGTACTGATTGTAAAGCCCCCTGAGGCAAATTTGTGATTTTGGGCTATACAAATAAGACTAACTTGATGACACGACAACAACTGGAAAACACATTTCCTGCTGAAAATGCGTGGGAATACTGACAGCTGAAATTAATTGTAAAGCATTGCTGAAAATGCAGAAATGTGACTTTGTTGACTGTGCTTGCTCAATAAGGTCTCTGAAACCAATCATGAAATAAGATAAAGACTCCAGAGTAGTAGACATGATCATTTAACTCAATTTATCTTTCAAATTCTAAAGAGAAAGAGAGAAAACACTTTTCACACACTGAGTTTGCTACATGGACTCAGCATCAAATCAGTGTGAATGCGTAACTTTTTAAACTCTGACCACCAGCCCTGATGACTGTGGCAATGGATCACTGCAGCCATGGCGACAGACAGACACGGAGACATTGCTGCCATCAGTGTTTGCTCGTGCTTCGTGTACTACACACACACACACACACACACACACACACACACACACACACACACAGTCCTATCTGTACTATCAGTGCTGGCCCTGCAGCATGTGTGCGGGACACGGAGCTGAAAGGTCACAGTGTGTTGCTGCTGTCGCCAGTGAAATGTCACCAGGCCACTCCTGCTCTGTCAAGCCAGTCTGTCTCTCATGTTCAGTCTCTCTGAACAATACCCTACAGTCTCACTGCTGAGGTGCATGAAAACATCAAACATCCCACAGACCGATTAGGTTAACCGATATTGGACAATGCCCCTGTTGATGCAGTGTCATACATCACACCATGTGAGGGAATTTGAAATTGCTGTGACTCAGCAAACAGGACTGGAGCAAATAAAAAGCACTGTAACTGAGCTCTTTTATTACTGGGCTTTGTTTACTGAAGCTGGCGCCTGAATGTTGCACAAAAAGCTCTCTTGTTTGAGTCCTTTTTGCAGCAAACAATACACATTTTTGGGGTGAAGGAGAATGAAAACAGGGAATGAATGGGGGGCCTGTGGAGAGTTGTGTCAGAATGTGCTGATGATAAGCTTGGCATGGCTCGTATTGAACACATCGAGTCAGAGTGTGGCTATCTGCATTCGGGGTTGTCTGTGGGAAAGAGACAGGCCTCAGTGTGGGAAATGGCCTTCTTTTGATACAGAGCTGAAGATCAGCAGTCCACTATCGTCTGCAATGGAAAAGTTCAGCCTGGTTTACAAAAGGCAGATACAGAAAGAGGTTTTTGTCAGTCAGGCTGACCCTATGTCATCCCCATTGACTCAGCTAATGGGTGGAGCTTTTGAGGATGCTTGATAAATTGTCAAGATAAGTGGTTTGATACAAATCTCCAGCCACCAAATTTGGCTCTATTAGATTGAAAATTAAATTCATAAACGTGAGTAATGTTGCCGCTCATGAGATCAAGCCTCTCTCTGTCTATTTCTCCCCTCCCGTCTGTCTGTCTCTACTCCTCTTGGCTCCGGGCCGGAGTCACATGGTTGACTGATCAAGTCAGGGTGTTGAGGCGAGCTCAGTGGGTGAAGTGCAGGAGCTTCAATGGGTTGCTGCTGGGGCTGAAATTAGTCTAAGTAGGCCGGGCCGAACACAAACACAACTCCCCTCCCCTCTCTCTTCTTCCACTTCCATCCAGGCTTGGCTCGGCCACAGGGTTCACTGTGTCCACAGGCTCACCTCTCCACTCTCACACCAGCATGGGTGTATGGATGCATGGATAGAGAAGGGGATGGATAAATAGATGTCACATATTGGGCTAGTTCAACTCTCAGAATAGAGTCTGTCTTTGACTCAGTTATTTTAGTGGATGATGCTTTAAAGTTGAACCAAAATAACTTTTTTTGCTACCAAATTCCTTTTTGTTGCTACAAAATTAGTATGAATATATATTTGGTTTAACCTGATGTCACACGAATGCTAACCAGTGATCAGCTAGCTTCTGTAACTCTACGCATTCTCATTCAGCATTTCTTTCATCGGTATTTCTGAAAAAAGGATGTTCCTAAAATTTACTTTTCATTTTCTCAGTCCTGCGGTTACTAGAGATATGCCTGAACCACAGTCACTGTCACTGTGATGTCATCCGTTTGTTTGTGGACTACAGTTTGAAGCCTTCAGTTTGGCATCTTAGTTTTTGATGTTGCTATCTTGATTTTTAGATGTTGTCATCTTGTTTTTTGGCTTTCGCCATCTTGGCTTTTGGACGTTCAACCATCTTGATTCCTTGCAACCAGAAGTGGCACAGAAGGGTGGAGCTAAGTACAACTGAATACTGAATAAGACATTTTTAGGTGACCAAAAAAGGTAGAATTAACTTTCATGAACTGAAAACATTGTGTCCTAAGTTCCAAGACAAAAACATGGACAACTCCCAGACCAGACAACGTGGTGGTAACGACTTGTCAATCACAAGGCAGCAAGGCCCTAAAGCATAACCTGCTTTATGGTCTATTTGACTCTAAATGGGACCGTGTTTTAATAAATGAACATCATTCTGTATTGAAGAAGACTTGAAACTAGCGATTGAGGCCTTAATTCATGTTTACAATGTTTACTGAGGTAATAAATAAAATGTAAAGTAGACTCATTTTCTCCTAGACTTCTATACAATCAGACTTCTTTTCTAGAGGAGGCGCCCCCTGCTAGCTACTAGAAAGAATGCAGTCTTAAAGTATTTCAGCATTGGCTTAATTTCTCAGAACCAAAGGTCATCCTCTGATCTGCACTAGCCCTGCTCCGCTAAATGATAACATTATCAGACTAGGCTAACGCTACATTTTCTGAACGGAACTAGCTTCCACATTCCGAATGAATCATGTCAAAACGGTAATATGCTGATTGCAAAAGTTGCACAAGATGGTTGAAATTAGGTATTGACCTTGAATTGTTAAGATTAAGGTTGTTGGGCAGCAAGTCTCACAAGAGTTTTTGGGGATTTACCTTCTAGACAACCTTCTTAGTGAGATACAAAGTCAACAGCATGATGGGTCGTGTTGTTAAATTGCTTATGCTGCAGGGCTGACACGCTCCAGTCAGACAGCGCATCTCCTAACTATGCTGGCTCTGAAATGCCAGTCAACCTGAGATCCTGTGCCCACAAATAGCCTATCAAAAGTCACAAGACAATTTTATCCTGTTTTGAAAAATGGAAACACTAAGCACAATGGATGCAGTATCATTATAGTTTATATTGCCGTATTAAATTTTCAGTTCCAATTTACACATTATCTCATACATTTATTTATTTATTCATTATATTTCATTGTACTTCTCTATTCACTGAAAGGTCAGACGTCAGGAACAGTTACAGTAACAGAAAAGCATCAAGTATGTCACTTTACAATCAAGTCTGGAAGATCTGACACTTTGTACTTGTAACAACAGGAGTCCATCACTGGGAATCAGCACACTTTGAAAACACCTACTGGAGATTTCTGTTAGAGGAAGGAAATAGAGGATAGAGGGGAGAAAGAGTGAATTCTCAGGGTGCCCCTAACCTGTTCACCCCCACCCCAATCCAGGCTCATTAACTCAATTCATAATCGTTCTTTTTCATCCCCTCCCTCCCTCCTCTCGCCCCTACTGGCTAGGTAGGTAGAGGTGGGGGGAGGCAGCTGGGCTCATTAGGCCAAGAATCGTCATTTGCTTCACTCTTAAAATAACAGCAGATGCAAAGTAAGAACCTCATGACTGCAAGTGTGTTGAAGTTTCCACCATTTTAGTGTTGACAAAGTAGCTCAGTGGCTGATGGACAACTTTCTGTCCTCTGTTTCTTGTCTTCCGTTTGACGTCTTTCAGTTTTCCTTTGCTTCCTCTTTTTTTCCCCTCTTCCCCGTCCAGGCAGCTTGAAGCAGAACCACTAAATGGGGATAATTGGGGGGAAAGTGGCTGGCCCTTGTCTGACCAATCTTCTCACACAACAATCAGCAGATTGTTCCTGGGACCCAGTGACACAACAACCTCCTGGTGTAGATTCGGGCCGTAATTAGCAAGAAGCTATCGATATGGATGTCAGATGTGGTTATGTGCCGAATCGATTGAAAACACCCTCCCCCTGCTTGTTTTCTCAACAACCCAGCCCTTTCATTCCTCTGCCCTGTCTTTTTGGATTGTTTTTAGCTGCAGCGGGTGTTCTCTTGGAGCACTGGATCGATGCTGCCGGGAGGTTTGTTTGCTGTCTCTGGAGATGAGACAGATGGTCAGTTGCAGGGGCCCGTTTTTTGTGTGCCTGACTGGACACTGGTTAACCATCTAATGAGGGCAGAGGGAATGTGTCCACAGAGCTGGAGCAGCAGGACATCCTCTGTCTGTTTCTTCCTTTTCACATACTGTCTTAACACATGCACACACACATATACATGCACGCAAGGATGAACTTTTTTTGACACTTGCTCCGTGTATACTCATACACAGCGTCAGGGAATGTTTGTCTTCCTTTTAACTTCTTAATCCTCTGCTTCTTTTCTTTACTTACGTGTGCATAATCTTCTGCGTGATCTCTGATTACACACACAAACTCATGTACACACACACCCACATACACACAGTTGCAGACAGCCTGAAGGGTTCATGGAGTACTCACAGTTGCCGGTTGTTGTGTTTGTTTGCTGTTTTTGGCAACATGCAGCTTGATGGACCAGATATAAGAAGTCATCTAATAGTCCTACTATTTGAATGGACTACACAAAAACTGATGTTGAGTGACTCGCTCCACCTGAAACATGAAACGCAAGTATCCCAAGTAGTGAGCTTTCTAAATTTCTAATAGGTTTGACTATGACTTGCATCCAAGTGCTTCTAGATCATTTTTGACTTAAAGCCTGAACAAATGGCAGAAACTATTCATTTTCCTCTTCTTAGTTGGAAAACAGAAAAACTGTACATCACAGCCCAATCTGTCCCCACCTGTTCTCTGTAATTCACATTTTTTGTGAGAAAGCAAAACAAGTAACTGCAGATATTTGAAAACAACTGCTGTGTGATCAGCTATCAACCACATCAGTTTATACAGGAAATAATGACATTTTAACGGCATTCTGCATGTCATAGTAATGCATTTTAGGCTTTTCGCGTTGTCAGTTAAACACGTGAAACAGATTTTTGCGTCATTTAACGTCACACCATTTGTTCCACACTGTGGAACATTTGGGCTCAAAATAAGTACATAGTAGATATGCAAAAAACATGTGTGCATTTTAGCCTTTTTACACCATGTATATCTACAGTTAGGTTTAACAAAAAAAAAAAAAAAAAAACACTAACTTCAGGCAAGAAAACCACTTAGTTAGGGTAAGGGAAAATGGGCTTAAAACAAGTATGTACACTGAGTAAAACATATGAAACGAACTACAGAAAACACGTCACAGATGTCGAAAAAAAAAAAAAGCAACAATTGTCATGTGACAAACCACAGGTGTTACTAACCTAACTTATGAAACAAAATACCAGTCAACAACGTTACCTGTTTGTTGGACCCATCCACCTCACTACTCACTGAGTGGTCTTTCTCACTTTTTATGATTTGTCACTGACTCTTACCGTTGCATTTATATCTGGATGCATTTACATTGCAGTCAGTACAGGATACATGTTGTACAAATAGCACACCTAATGCTTTGTGCATTATCGTGGCATTTATATGCCGTTTCCAACAAACGGGCTGACATAAATTAACTCAACAGCACTGTGGGACACAAACACTGGTCTGCTGGTTGAAAGTCCTGTGTGTTTGACCCATACACCATATGCAGTGTCTCACACTTTTTAATCTATGTTGAAGATAACATATTCAGGTAAATACATTTACATTGCAGTCAGTAGGGACTACATAGCATGCACGTGACATGCCGAAAGCAACAAAGGCGTTGTTATGGCACGTAACTTAGATCTGTGATTGTTAAGTTGGTATTATTTCTTGTGCAAAGTTACAAATGTCCAACAACATGAGGGAACAAAAACATGAGACAACAAAACTATTTGGTTAGGTTTAAGAAAATATTATATTTTGGGGTAAAATATGCATATTTTTTACCCAACTTACATATATGGTGTTAGGTAAGTGCATAAGTTACATAACAACGTTAACTTGGTTTCACATAGGACACGTTTGTTTGACCCATCTATCTGTTGTTCTTTATACTATGTCATCTAACCAGGCAGCACTGCACGTCCTGGCTCATTATTACATGGGTTATATAGTAATTACATTACATTAAATCAGGACTTGTGTTCATTATGTTACATTTTATGTGTTGATATTTTATGAGACTGTTGACCTTATTAAAATCGGTGTGACTGACACATGCTTGTTTTAATGAATGCTGTCATTACCTGACTCACGGGCCGTGACAGAAACAGGAAAACAGACAAATGCCAGCAAATAAATATGATTTTTTATGATGGAGAAATGAATTTAGGTTGTAACGTGTGAACGTCAGCTGGTGTTAATGTGGATGAGGGTGAATAATTTAGTGGAGGGTGTAGTGGGTAACACCTTTTGGCTTGGAGAAATGGCCAGAGTAGTGTGTAGCAGGGCAAACTGCCAGCACAATGCAGCAGCTTTGGATTCTTCCGACATGACAGATCATCATTATTACACCCCAAGGTGATTACTAATTGCAATCCATTTTCAAAGTACTTCATGCTCATGATCCATTCCCAACAACCTTTACTGTTTCACCAGTAAAGACAGCAGCATACCACCCTCAGCGTGTCCTGTTATTGTGTTGCTGTTGCCCATATTTATATTAACTATTTTAGCCATTTTCAGGAGAAATAGAGGCCTATTCAGCAGCACTATAGACATAAATAGAGGTTGTGTTATTTAATGAGTGACATGGCAACATTCTCATGCTTTACACAAAACATTCAAACAGACTGGATACGTTGAAAAGGTCACACAAGGCCGTAGCTTCATGAGAATTAGAAGACGTCTTTTATCATCATATGTCACAGAGATAGAGAGCAGACGTGGATGGCTGCTAGATAGCCATCACTGGGTGTAAGTGATACTGCTGAGAGGAGAGCAGGTCATCCTCATGGCCTGCAAGTGATGACACAAGATGTCTGATGGTCTTGGAATGAGACCTTTTCCCACACAGAAGCATCTTTGCACAAACTATGGAAATAATTGGCCTGCAAGTACAAGCTGACGGCCACTGTGTGAGTTTTGGCTGCGTCCTCTCTATGCTTATGGCTGAGTAAATGAAATTAGAAATGTGTGTTGCAGGTGATATGAGGTCAGCACTGTGTTTGTGTATTTATGCATGTGTGTGTTTGTTTGGAGTAGTGAGTAGGGGAAGCCGAAAAATATCAAAGGGCTAAATGTCGGGCATTGGCAGTGCAGGAAGTCTAACGTGGAAATCAAACATTCCATTAAGTTGTAAGAAGCAGCCAAGTGCAATAACACTACAGCTGGGCAGCATCCGTCCACAGGTGGGTAGATAGACATGCAGACAGATAGATAGACAGGCAGTACAAACATAGTACCTTTTGCATAGGGCTGGCTGTGCAAAACCCAGACGCTCTAAATTAGCGTCACTGACCAGGATTACAAGTTAAATCAGACTTATTTTCAGGAACTTATGTAAAGGAGTTTTAAATAAGTTTGACCGACCATGGAAACCTATCCCTCGGTACTAACATGGTACCTGCTCAGGTTACACTGTGTTTTCTCCAGTGTTCCTTTTTAGTGCTGTTCTGTAAACAGTACAGAAGCATTGTATTGGTGGTGGTATGGGCTGAACTAATTGTATTGTTAAAATCTGAATTCATACCGTATTTTTTCAGTTTAAAGTAAAGCTTTCAAGAGATTAAAATATTTAATCTATTAGTAGTAATCATACATTTATCTGTTCAAAATGTACCTTAAATGTAGTTTTGTCAAGTATTTAATACTCTTATCAACATAGGAGTGGACAAATATGCTGCTTTATGCAAATGTATGTATATATTTATTATTGGAAATCAATTAACAACACAAAACATTGACAAATATTGTGCAGAAACGCTTACAGGTACTGCAGTTAGCATAAAAACATATGCTCAAATCAAACTGGGTCAAACTCCAGTCCAACAGGCAACAACAACTACAAAGAGGAGACTCCATAGGTAGGTACCATAGAACCCATTTTCATTCACATATCTTGAGGCTGAAAATGGCCATGCCAGTTATTCCTTGCTAAAATTTAGCACAAGTTTGGAGCATTATTTAGTCACTATGACATGATTGCTATCAATGGATTCCTTCTGGTTTAATATGATGCTAGTATCTTCACTATAGCTTTAAAACTGAGACAGCTAAAATCCAAAAATTGTTTCTTTGTGTTATTATCACATTAACTTTGACAGCCCTAGTTTAAAGTATCTATTCTTAAACCTGGCTCGGCCTGGCTCTAACTCTGCTTTATGAAACAGTTTAACTCAGTTTCAGTTAGGCTCATTCAAGATAAGCATTTCAGTACAGGCCCTATTTCTCATGAGCCACCTGTCTGAAACACCCCTAAATTGTAACGTGTCCATTGTGCATCCCATCAGACTGTGGAGAATTCCCATGAACATCTATACTTGCAACTCAGTCTCAGTAATCACGAAACAAAATCTATTTCCCTTTTTTTCATGATGCTCAGCACGACTTTCAACACCGCATGTTCCATCTGTTTTACCTACGAATGTCCAGCTACACATAACGCATGTCAATTTCTGCTCTAGTCTTTTCAAAATAAAACTACTTAATTAGGTTTAGGAAAAGATTGTGGTTTGAGTTTGTTGTAACTTAAATACGGAAGTTAAGTAACAAATACATCAACTTTGACTTATGGATTCACACAGGATATAAACACTGTTCTCCTGTGTTTTGACCCACCTATCCATCCGACCTTGTCCCTACTGGACATTTGCCGCTCTCTATACTTCCTAGTTCACAGTTACGTGGATTACATTTGATTGATTATGTGCTGACCATCACTAAAAAAAGTGAAATTTGTGTCTATTCACACAAATCCATACACTGAATTTTATAACTACTTTATGAACTGCTGTGCGACTGGGCTGATACTTGATGAGTATGTAATTACTGACATATCCTTATGCAGCTGTTTGTATATTATCTTATGAAAAGTTAATCCTCATTTTTCATGCGTCTTCCTACAAATGTCCAGGAACACTTCCATCTTCACAGGAAATACTTTTCCTAAACCTAACCTACTTAGTTAGGTTTGGGAAAAGATCATGGTTCTGGTTAAAATAACTACAGAGTTGGCGTTACGTAAGTACATAAGTGATGACAAATAAGTCAATGCTGGCTTCATACAGGACATGACCACTGCCAGGACATCCCTAGTTCATGATTACATGGATGAAAGACATAATGATTTTGTACGGTATATTTGAATTACAGGGCTACTTTTTGTAGATATAGATACAAATGGTGTGAGAACAGCCTGAATTTATTCATTTAAATTATAATTTAAAGAAAATTAATTTAAAAATCTGATACTTTTTTAGTGGGGTTCATGCATTTCTTGGCTTTTCTAGTAAAGATGATGTTTTAGGAGAAAAAGCCTCTAGTTTGATTGCAGTTAAATAGTGATTACTGGCAGTCCACATTAAAATCTATTAAATCTGTTGATAAAAACAAAAAACAATCCATTCAAAACTCCTCCCCTCTCCATACTTGACACCTCTGGGGCTTCGGTCACTTCCCCCCAGGGGGGCTGATGGGGAATCAAGCCCAGTGGATGGACAGGGTGAGCCAGAACACTTGCAGGGTCAATTTTGCATGTGACCGGTGTTTCGTATTTAATGAGAGCTGCCGTCACTTCGACTCAGGGCAGCCAGCGGAGAGAGAGAGAGGAGGAGAAGGAAAGAGGATAAAGAGGGGAAGAAATGTTTAAATGGAAATGCAGACAGGGAGTGAGAAGAATCCAAGAGAACATTAATATTTTAGCAATTCGTTTAAGACACCACAAATACCAAAATGTCCTAAAACAAACACCAAAGTGACATAACGCCTATAATCCCACCTCTCCCACTGTGTGCCACCTCCCACTCACATTCCCCTGATACCCCAAAACCTCCCCCCTCCCTTGACCTGGCCCATGCTGGACCCTCATTAGGTCATGTGTACTCAGTCCTGTTGTTCCTGCATCCCTTAATTTCCACTGTTATGGAGACAAAGGGAGGCACAAAGCGCATCGCAGCCCCGGGTCCTTGCACTCGACCTCATTCGCTCATTACCGTCGCCATAGAAACTCGTTCCCCTTATCACCTCCAGGCGACCCCTCCCACAGTGTGAAGATGAATGGAATTTTTACACCAGTTTAGAAGTGATAGGAGTGATAGGTAGGTGTGTGTGGGCTGAATCCTTTGATAGAGTAGAGGAACTACTGTGCGACTTGATGATCACTCCAGTGTTGGAGGCCAGCAGCCACTCCTGTGTGTGTGTGTGTGTGTGTGTCTGTGTGCGTGAGCAGGAGCATGTGATATTAAGTGTGACGTTCCAAGACCTTTTCCTCTCTGAACTTTTGGGAGCAGGTCATTTCTGGCAGACGCAGAAATGCGAGGGCGTGGATCAGGTTTCTTGACTCTGGAACAGCTCCAGGCAGCAGCACTGGAGAGAAAAAGATCTTTAGGATCTTTATGAAGGTAAAAAAAAAAAAAAAAAAAGCCCCACTCAGCAAGCACAGCCAGTCTATTATTTTTGATTAATCTGGCCACTGGTATTTGCCATGTCAAAGGCTTGTGATGAGTGTGTATGTTTTACATATTAAGGGCAGGTTTTGCCAAAAGTTCCTTCTTTGTAGCATCTGGGAGAGATGTTTTCTTTCCCAGGCGTCACTGTGGTCAAGGGTTTTGAACAGGGAACCATGCAGTGATGGAACTGTGTCAACTGAAAGCTGTAGTTTCTCTTGTTGTCTCACTCTAGATCCCTGCAAGTGGCTTTATAAATGTTTGAAGATTCAAAATAGTGTAAGGTGAAGGTGGATCTGCTGCTTATCACTGTCTGCATACAGACAACATGTGCATGTGCAACTGTTAGATTTTTATAGAAACACATACTGTATGCATGGATGCCACACACACACACACACACACACACACACACACACACACAGAAGAAAGGGCTCCCTCTGCTGAGCTCAAAGTCCACAGCTCCCTCCTCTAGTGACTATTCTCCTGTCCTCTCCCCTCCTCTAGTGACTCCTCTCCTCTCACCTCCTCTAGTGACTCCTCTCCTCTCACCTCCTCTAGTGACTCCTCTCCTCTCCCCTCCTCTAGTGACTCTTCTCCTCTCTTCTAGTCTAGTGACTCCTCTCCTCTCCCCTCCTCTAGTGACTCCTCTCCTCTCTTCTAGTCTAGTGATTCCTTTCCTCTCCTCTCCCCTCCTCTAGTGACTCCTCTCTTCTCCCCTCCTCTCCTGATTCCTCTCCTCTCCCCTCCTTTCCCCTCTGCTCCTCTCCTCTCCTCTCCCCTCCCCTCCTCTTCCCTCCTCTCCTCTCCCCTCCTCTACTCAACACTAACCCGAAGTTAAGCTCCTTCTTTTTCAGTCTCTTCCGTTCAACATCAAGAATTAGGTCTCTTCCACTGCTTTGTTCTTCTAGCAACATTCATTCATTCAAAACTCTTAAAATTAATGTAAAACACCATTCACTGATATTTTACATGGCTGTGCAAATGTGTTTAGAAAAAAGTTTTTTAAAAAGTTGAATCTGTATGTGGCACTGCATGAACAATCTCTTACTCCTTGATCATGACCTAACGAAGAATCAGACTTTTTACTTGACACCACAAGTTGTCTACGTTTAAAAAAAAATGACGTGTAAGCTTTTAATTGAAAACAAATATTTAACTTAGACCCTGTTCTCCTCCTTCATGTCAAAGTTTGAGCAAGACAAACACTAAACCCAAAATTACTCCCAAAGACCCAGGCTTGGGTAGGAAAAAAGTCACCATTTAAAAGCAGTTTTGAAACCTTTGCCAGGAACAAATTGTTGTGAAATACTGAATCTTTAAGAAAATAAAATAAAAAATATATAGTTCAATATGAATATTTGTCATGTCTTTAGTCTTCAAAATGTATTAAAACATTAAATGAAGTACCACATCGTTAAATACTTTGCACTTCATCTCTCAGTGGTACTACAAGCATTTTGATTGTTCTATTCTGTTATTTTCAAGGTCATTTAATGAAAAGTCATTTCAGGAGAAGCTAAATATTATGACGAAGTATTAGGGCCATGTTTAAAGAAAAAAAAAATCTGACATTTCGAGAATAAAGTCATAATATTACAAGAATAAAGTCATAACTTTACGAGAAAAAGTTTTTGTCTCGTAAAGACTGACTGACTGAAGAAATGACTTTATTTGTGTAATATTATGACTTTATTCTAAAAATATCCAATTTTTTCCTTCAATGTGGCCGTAATACCATCATAAAATATATAACATAACATAACATAGTCAAGATAGACACCTGAACTAATCTTCAATTAAATTTATAATGCTTATACATGTAAAACATTTTATGTTGTCCTGATGTTAAATTAATGTTAGTTTTTGTTCAGCAAAGACTGTTCTGAATGTTTCTCAACACTTACATTGACCTCAATAAAAGCTATGAGTTGTGAGAATTATAGTTATATACTATTATAGTATGCTATACTATACTATGCCATACTATGCATTTCAATTGGACAGACTGAGCTTGGTTAATTAAGACTAACTTAACTGCATCAAGTTGGTTTTAATAAATTACGTTGTGTTGATTATATGTAATGTAAATTCACTGATTAAACTTAACCATATCATTTTTAATGGTGAATTAATAATTAAAAATGAAGTAATGCAATTAAGTGATTGATTTATTAAAACCTACTCACAAAGTTGTGTGAAACAACTTGACATAACATTTTTATGTAAATAGAACATCTCTTTTTTTGAGTGAATATAATTTAGTGTTTGTGTGACTTTCTTTTAAATTGACAAACTTTTGTGTGATTTGACAAACTTTTGTGTGACTCAAGGTGCAATTTAAATGGGATCAAATATTATAATATTATTACATACGTTTTTCCAAAATAAGGTCCTGTGGTGGTCTACTTGAAGGGGTGGGACTCAAAAGGCAGTACTGTCAGGATGGCTTTGCATATCAAAGTTCACCAGTGTTGAACTCACTCAGAAATTCATGGATTTGCAAGCAAGACTAGCATGGCAAGCAAATCTGTTGCTTGAGGCAACTCCCTTGGAATGAATTGATTTTGCCACGAAATTGTGCCATTTGAAATGCTGGTGTGTCCAGGCTGTTACAGACAGGCTGTTAGAAGTGAGGAAAGTGGGACAGACAATACAGTAAATGAGTAATTATATGCATACAGCAGAGAGAACAGGCTGGGCAGGCTGGGTATCAGCTCATCACACAGTGAGGTCGGTCTGTCTGTAGCAATAGTGATGAGCGGCCTGTACAGACTCGCCCTGCAGTCCCCAGGTGAGTCGGCCGTCCTCAGCTATACTCATTATTATCTCCCAGAGGAATTCCACCCAAGTCACATGGACAAACTGCAATTTGAACAAGAATACAGAAAAACATCCAAATAAGTATAGCGTATTGTATGAAAACAGGCAAACATTAGGGCTGTCCAAGTGCATCCTGTCTTCAAGCAAATCAGGTGGAAAAATTGTTGCCAATGTAAATCATATATGAAAAATACATTTAAAAAAAATTTAAAATTCTTAATGTAGACACATAACAGGTGGAGCAACAGCAGTAAAATCTAATTCAGCTCATGCACAAGGATGAAAAAAGAAGAGAAGATGAAGATTGTTTCACAGTAAGAGATCTGCTCCTCTACTCCTCATCATGACACAGCAGAATAGGAGAAGAAAGGGAGGTGGGGGGGCGGCGATTCAGTGAAAGTAAATGAAAAGAGTAAAAGAGATCAATGTAATTTGGATGTGATCTATTTTTAATGAGGCTCCAGTCATGGAGGGGTTAGAGAGCAGGCTGAGCTGGAGAGCAGGGAATGGGGGGAGCAGAGACGAGGCGGTCCGGCCGCTATTGATCAATGAACTGGTGGAGGTAGGCTGGCACCAGGACTGGGCCAGGGTGAGCTGCTCTGCTGTACAATACACAGGCTCTGACAAGCAACGAGAAGTATGAGCTGGACTTAGGCTTCCTTCATGAGACCCAGATACACAAGACTAAAGCATTGGAAAGGTACTGCAGTAGGTTTAGGAATACGGTAGTTCATTTTCACAGCACACTATTTGTCTTGTCATTGTAGGATAAGCACAGGTGTTACTAATAACACCAACAATCACTCTGTTCTATTCAAATCTCTCAGTGAAAGGGACAATCTGACAGTAAGTCACCATGCACAATAGCAGGACTCTGAAACTGCAGCAGACAAATGAATCCAGCCATCATTCATTTTAGTATTTACACCTGTCCTTTTCCAACATGTTCTCATCCCAATTCGTCACATACTGACTCTTTGTCAGACTCGTTCGTGATGCTTTTCGGCCACAGTAAATGTGCTTAATGTGAATCTCAGCTCTTGGTGGGTCTGAATGGCTGTTGTTGCTTCCCTGCCACTGAGAGTACACCTTGGCTGGTTGAGTGGAGAACATCTTGTTTATTCTCTTGGCCTCTACCTCCTTGGTGTATCTCTTCAGTTGGGTGGCCAGAGCTGTTAGTCTCTGTTCTGCAGTTTCGAGTGCTTCAAGTATGGATAGCTTGTTGTATTTCCTGGGTATCCCATTATTCACCATGTTCCCTTTCTGCAGCTCAGCTAGCAGACTGACTTCTCTCCGTGTCGCCTTTATCTTGGCCTCTAACCATCTCTTCCATGGAGGGTATTGCTTCTTATGCCCTGTAACGATCTTATATCCCAATATTGCAGATGACAGTATAGTGTCATCTGCACACCTTTTCGTGCTACCACTCTGGCTTTTCCCACTGTCATATGTCAAAATATCTAATTTGACAAATGCCAATAGCCGGAGAGAATCTAATTGCTCTGTTAAGTATGTGCATGTGTTTGTTTGTGGGACATCTGAGGCTTTGACTTTGACAGTAATTCAAAAAGGTGATTTATAGTGACAGAACACTTAACTTTATTCATTAACTTGGTGAATACACTTTAGAATCTGGGCTGGCAAACTTGTTCCGTTTCAAAATAGGAGAAAGCCAAAGCACAACCAGAACTTTCAGATTCTGGTCCAGAAGTCAAAAAAAAACACATTCAAAATCACACAGAAACTTTTCTAACAATGCAAATTACTAACAGATTGTTGTGTGTTCACTTCATTTGTCTAGAGGCGGATGGCACATTTTAGAAAAGACAAATGCTATTTCCCACAAGTGCAAAAACATCCAATAGGTTCTCAAAACTAAATGACAAAATACATCTTCCTCCTCTTTTCCCTCCTTTAAAAACTATCAAAAAGCTGTCAAATTTAACGTGATAACACATTAATGCAAATTTGTTTTAACACCACTAATTTCTTAAACGCATTTACACAACTTATGATTTTTAGGTTGTTTAGTTTTAAAGTGGGCTGCACGGTGGTGCAGTGGTTAGCGCTGTTGCCTCACAGCAAAAGGGTCGCAGGTTCGATTCCGGCTTGGGACTCTCCTGTGTGGAGTTTGCATGTTCTCCCTGTGTAAGCGTGGGTTTTCTCTGGGTACTCCGGCTTCCTCCCACAGTCCAAAGACATGCTGTTTAGGTTAATTGATGACTCTAAATTTCCCGTAGGTGTGGATGTGAGTGTGAATGGTTGTCTGTCTATATGTTGTCTGTCTCTATGTGCCCTGCGATGGACTGGCGACCTGTCCAGGGTGTACCCCGCCTTCGCCCAATGCCAGCTGGGATCGGCTCCAGCCCCCGTGCGACCCCTAATGGGATAAGCGGTTGACGATGGATGGATGGATAGTTTTAGAAAGAAAGAAAGATATTCCTTTATTAGTCCCACAGTGGGGAAATTCAGTTTTACACTCTGTTGTTCACAGTACATAGTACATATACATGTCAATGGAGAGATGTCAGAGTGAGGGGGCTGCTCCTGACAAGTGCCCAGAGCAGTTGGGGGTTTGGTGCCTTGCTCAGGGGCACCTCGGCAGTGCCCAAGAGGTAAACTGGCACCTCTCCAGCAACCAGTTGGTCTTGGTCCAAGTCCTTATGGACTGAGCTACTGCCGCCCCCTTAAAGCTAAAGTAAAGATACTGGCATCATAGGAAACTAGAAAACCTAAAGAATCCAGTGGTACCAACCATGTCATAGTAGCTTGTTGCAAATAAAACACTCCAAACTTACATTAAATTTTGCCCATTTTCAAAGGGGTTCCTTGATCTCTGACCTCCACATATGTGAGAATTTCCCTGTGGGGATTAATAAAGGTTCATCTTCTTAAAAATAATCTATTTTATAAAAATGGGTTCTCTGGGTACCCACTTTATGATAATCACATGCAGTTTGGGGCAAGTCAGCACACAGACACACCGACAGCTGTTGTTGCCTGTTGGGCTGCAGTTTGCCATGTTATGATTTGAGCATATTTTTTATGCTAACTTCAGTACCTGTTAGTGTTTCTGTACAATATTTGTCATTGTTTTGTGTTGTTAATTGATTTCCAATAATAAACATATACAGACATTTGCATAAAGCAGCATATTTGTAAGTAGTATAGTGTCAAGTATTTAATAGTCTTATCAAAGAGTATTAAATACTTCAAATCTCAACAAATCTCCCTTTAAGGTATATTTTGAACAGATAAAGAATTTGTGATGAATTTGATTAATCCCGATTAATTGACTGACAGCCCTTAAAACAATGCTTGTTAGTGTGTCCTGATCTATTGGCAGGAAAAATAACTTGATGATTACATGAAATGTAAAATGATTACAGCACAAATTTGCTGTCACAAAAATGGTCATTTCTCCTTATCTACTACCACAACAGTTTGAGGTTTGATTCGGCTTCCTCCCGCGACTACATTGCACTTTTTAAGAAAGTCAGATGGAAGAGGTCCTGAACAGCTCATACAGGCCTCAGTCAAAAGCCAGAAGCTGTGATGACTGTAATAATGTGAGCTAAAGGGATAAAGTGTCTCCCCAGGTGTGATCAAGACTCAAGGCTCCAGTGGAGAAGTGTAACAGTGTATCTGCACAGTGACAACGGTTGGTGTAACGGGGAGGACAGCAGCAGTAAAGTGCCTCAGGGTGGATTCTTGGCTTGTGTGTGACTCCAGGGAGGGTGTCATATCCTCCTTTAATCATTAAAGAAGCAGGAAGACCCCCACCTATCAACCACTATTACCATTTAACCCTCCTCCCGGCCCATCTCTCTCTGTTGCCCCCAGCCATAGAAGCTCCTCAGCAAACCAGCCCAGCCTTCCTCCCACCAGTGGAGACAGCCCAGTGGCTCCACAGCGCCTGATAATCGATGTCTGCCCCTCAGCACCCCGAGGCCCAAGCTCTGCCTCTTCAGCTCCTATAATGATACACACAAGCACAGACGCGGACATAAACTATGCACGTGTGTGTATATGCACTTGGGTATGCATAGAAGAAGTACATTCAGACACACACAATGGTCCCCTGACCCCAGTAAGAGGGGTGCATTAATGCTGCCCACTCGCTGTGTGTCTCCAGCCCTCCCTCCACCGTGCAGACACAGACATTGACTGCTGGATCACAGCCCCTTTACCTGAGTCAATAAAGTCCCTGCACAGAATTGATTTGGCAGGGGAAGAGAGTGGAAGTGGGGGGGGGGGGACAAGCAACAGGACTCTGAAATCCATAGATGGATTTTTGCCTCTCCGTGGCCAGTGTTGTCAGTCATTCTCTTTTGTGTACTGAGAAACCAAGACTGACCTGACAGGAGACGAAGCAGACAGCATTATCTATCACAGACTCATTATGCAGGACATCTGGTTTTCTCTGCATTCAAATATAAAATACAGTACAAACATTTAAAGATTTCCCTCTATAACCAAATAAACTTTTTCCTGCTTTCTGTTGCTTACAAATTCCACTTTTATTTTGACTGTTATACTTTACTGTTACTGAAATGAAATCTGATCCAGAGTGCATTTTATCAGGCTTTCCATAATCATTGCAACGGAAACTGGCCCCAATGGGAGTGATGAGTGAGGGGAACAAGGAATAAACCACCTCCACCCAGACCTCCTCTGTACGCTGACTTCTGCGGAATGTCATTAGAAACATATTTGTGATATGTCAAAAATAAACATAATCCACGACAAAATATGCTTCTCTTGGAACATAATTTAAAATGCACTTTCTCTGTGTGGGAACATAACTTTTAGGACATAGGGACAGTTAAGTTAAGGTAGCGATAATGAAATATTATTTTCAGTAGGATATCTTATGTTTAAAGGCTGTTGACTGGAATGAGTGCAGGCTAATATAAACTAACCATGAAAATCTTCCTCTAGCTATTCACTACAGGAATTTTGCTGCATTAATGTTGCAGCTGCTTGCTACATAACTGAATCTGGATAGTTGCATATTTACCAATCAAAATAGGTAATTGTTTGAAACAATGGGCCTTTAATTTTACACAGTAGGTAAACAAAGCAGGATTTCAGGACTTCCAGCCAACAACCATGGATTTTGTCAGCTAGAGGTGGGAGATTTTTTCAGCTGCAGCTAGCTAGTGTAAGCTAATGTTAAGTCTCCATGAGTTGGTCTGTCTTAAGCAGGCTTTTTAATGTTTCCAGCTGACGAGAACTCAAAGTAGCAGAGTGTCAAATTCAGTGCGATAATGTGTTGATACAAATTTGTTTTAACGCCTCAAATTTCTTTAATGCATTAATGCCACTTGTGATTTTTAGGTATGAAGTGGTCTCCGTTTTACAGCTAGAGAGAAGATACTGGCATCATATGAAACGAGAAAACCTAAGTAATACATTGGTACCAACCATGTCATACTAGCTTGTCACAAAGGAGGCTGACTGTCATTGTCAAAGCGGTCTGTTGACCTCTGACCTCAAGATATGTGAATGAAAATGGGTTCTATGGGTACCCATGAGTCTCCCCTTTATGATAATCACTGGCAGTTTGGGGCAAGTCATAGTCAAGTCAGCACACTGATGCAGTTGTTATTACGTACATTTGTATAAATTTTATTTTTGAACAGATAAGCAATGTGTGATTAATTTGCAATTTATGTGATTAATCACAATTAAATATTTTAATCAGTTGATACTGACACTGACACTAATGTGAATGCAACTTGAAAATGATGTGAATGAGATTGAGTGAAAATACAGTGTTTGCTCATGTAATGACAGAACGTTACGTTAACGTGTGACTCATTGATGTGTTTGTAGCCTAATATTTTTTGGACAGTGGAGCTCTATGAGAGGAAGAAGATATATCAGGCTTTGATACACACATGATACATATTAGTGGATAAATTAATTGTTGCTTAAGGTCTTTTTCATTGGCTTTACTGACAAATATATAAATGTAAAAAGAAAAAAAAAATATTACCACGGTACACCACCTGCCACCACTCACTCTATCCACTCTTGGTCTTGTTTAGCGTCAACATAATAGCTCAGTGTATATATACAGTCCGCATAGACGGGCTCCTTCCTCTAACTCCCAGCATGAAACCTATGAAATGACTTCATGAGTGGCGACAGCTTATCTCTCCCTGCGGATGGGATCAATAGACTGGCGCTCTTGTGTTCCTCATTGTCGTGAAACCTCAGAGACCTGCTATCATATGCACTGTAGTCCACCTGCTTTGGGTAAACATGGGCCATCTCCACTTCCCCTCATCCCTACGTAAGGGGCCAAGATGTGGCTGCATCTTTGTATTTACCCTAACATGACTGTGTTATGCATAGAAATGTTGTTGTGCAGTCCTCGGCTTGTGTAGTGAGGACTGAGGCGACGGGAGGACATGGAGTCTCCGCTATCAGTCCATCTCAGAGACGACCTATTGTGTAAACAGCAGGAACAACCAGTTGGCTGCAGGCAGCTCGTCCTCTTGTAGTAACCCAGACTAGCAATGTGTCAGCATGTTGTGGGACGATAGTGATGATATCATTTTGGTTCTCTATAGAGAAATGTGTTTAGGATGATGTCAGTTTGCATGCTAAATCATCTGATAACAGTGCGTGAAGGACAAAAGTGACTGCTGTAGCTTTAGCAGGTATAACCTCTTGTATTGTTTATTTCATCACAAGGCAGTATTGACACAACTAAAATAGATTGGGACAGGTTGCAACAGATTTAGATTTAGTTCACTACTGGGTAATTTGTTTCTCATTTAGGGACTGTATGAAAATTATTGTTGGGGTGGGGAGGGGGCTGAAGTTCTTTCAAGAAAAGCCATTATTATTATTATTATTATTATTATTATTATTATTATTATTATTATTATTTTCTTGGCTCTTCTCCTTGACTTGAAAATCTACATCTCATTCCTAACGTCTCCAAATAATGTAACAGCAAACAGTACAGAAGGAAAGAGGCAAAACTCTGCTGCATTTTTGACAACAGAGGCTAGGTGGTGCTGCAGTGGCACTGCCACCATTTTGGACTGAAAACGCCATTGAATCTGGGGTCATGGATGAAGAGAGAGAAACATCTGGAAATCAGAGGATAATATTTTTCAGGTAAATCAACTTCTCAGTAAGAACACTTAAATAGCCCTCATTAAAATCGCTATGTCCTAAAAGCTGTAAAATTCACCAATAGCCAATTCCATTTTCCTCAGCATAAAAACTGTGCATCAGACGCACAAGACTGCATGGCCCTGCACGCTTATATGACATATATGGTTCTGCCATCTTCCTGCTAGCTGTAATAATGGATATATTGGTTGTAATTCAGCACTTTTATTTTCTAATACACCCATGGGCTGTATGCTGTAAGCCTGTACCGTGGTGGATGTATTAACATCTCTGTTCCCAAACAACCAGCTATCAGCCAGCAGCTAGTAGTGCTAGTAGCATGACAAACATAATCTAATGTAGTTGTAGCTATTTACTAAAATGCAGGGAAAAAGCACACAGGACACAACCTCTTATACATCCATGGTCTGTGAGCTACTGGACTTCATTGTAGATCCTTGACATGGAAATGTTTGAGTCTGCTCATTTCAAAATCTGTGGGCTGGATTTTTCTATTTTATAGCCCTACCTGCAGCTTCAGCTCATTGGTTCGCTTCCTGCATACTCACGTGCCTGGAAATCCCCTTTTCCCTCACCACCACCAGCCTGCAGTATCAAAAACTCCTGTAATAAATTAGCTTTTCACCTATGAGGCTCATAGTGGTTACAAATCAACATCACATGCAGAGATTCTGTAGCTTATTGTCTTAAGTGTACAAAATGAACCTTAAATTGAAAAAGAATTAAGTGTATCAGAATACATCAATACAGATTATAAAACTGTACAAAGACTCCCAGACCAGCATTGCAGCTTTCGCCACCTAACTCCAGCCCAATTCTAGGCCCTTTGAGTAAAGTGAGAAGACTTGCTGAAATCCTGAAGAAAAATTATATCATAATTACTCTGGTCGCTTTGAGGAGAGAGGCTCGCCTTGGATCCCATGTGCTCGGCTCTCACAATAGGTGGCCACTTTGCCCGTCTGAGAGGGATCCATATCACACAGACCATTGTGAGTGCCTGCACAAAAGCTGTGGCGAGAGATACTTCATTACGCGAGTGCTCGCAGATCAGTTTCTTTTGTCGACTTTTTGCCAGCCACCATTTTACACGGCTGGAAAAAAATAACACAGTTGACAAGTGAATTTGGCTGTAACCCCCTGACCTGGCTGAATGTACATTGGAGTAGTCGTGTCTGTTTACACAGACGTACATATGCCAACACCCTACATAAACATACATAAAGAGTGAAAAGCTCTTGTGTCTATATGCAGAGCATTTAACGGCGCTCACAGATGTCAGTTTGGGTGAGTGTTTACTAATTTATAAGAGCACTCTGTGATTACGTTTCTTCAACTGTGGGTTTGGATGACGGATAGATTTGGACTGAGGACAAACTCTGAGGATGTTTTGGACTGTTTATCTTTTGGATGGCTCTCTTGGCTCGCTCACGTCAAAACAGCCTCTTACACTGTCTCTCACTGTCCTTAAATCTCTTGTGTCAGGGGCGAGTTGAGGGAAATATCTGTCTTCCTCTACATCCAGTCAACTATAACCTAGTCTTGGTGGTGAATACAGAGCCCTCCTCAAAGATAAAGATAAAACTGAGATAAGGAAAACAAAGGTGTGCAGTCCTGTCTGTCTTAAACACTGCTTATCTGTCATTGGGAGGAGAGAGCTACTGGTTTTGGCAGTTTTTCTTGTTGGCTGCACCACATAGCAACAACTTTTCCATTATTTAAACACCAAAAATGTTATAAGACATCAGTAAGCTTCATGCTTCAGTCATAGATTTCCAGAGCTGGGACAAAGTTAGTGTCCCATGTCAAGTCCAAGTGCTTTGTCACAGTGGTGTTCAGTACCGCCTCACAAGGCATCCGATATGAAACGCACTGTGTGTTCCATTAACTATAATGTAAGCCCATCCATGGCAACAGTAAATGCTCAGAGAAAGTGCACCAGGAGTGTGGTGAGTGTAGTTTCAAGAGTGAAAAGACACATACCAGCCTGGCAAGAGGGGAAGTTGATGGGTCCAACAAACATTAGGCTTTCAGCCAGGAGGCGGCTGTCTGTGCTCGTGTGTCACGTTACAATCAGCTGTTCATTTGTGTCCCATGTTCACAACCTTCAGTGTCATTTACACTGTACAAATGTAGCAGTTTTGAGCCCAACCATGCAGTTCTGTCCCCAACCAAGTGGTTTTGATGCTGAAAATAAAGTGACACCAAGGGGTGGTATGTGATAAGTTGGGATGAGAACCTGTTGGTTTTGTATGTGCATTTATTAGCTGCTGTGGTTTAATCATTTCTGATTATTTGGCTTTAACTGGTTTTGGGATTGTTTTGAACAGTTTTTGGAGAGTTTTGTTGTGTTCTGTAGTTTTTGTTGTCTGCTGTACTGCACTGCCTCCAGAACAAAAGTTCAATAGATGGACAATTAACCTGATTGAGCAATAGGACTGACAGCTGGCACAGCCAGTACATAGTCGGGGCACGACTGAGTAGGACCAATCAGCAATCGGGAAGTGGAGCTGCAGGAAGGAGCATGTATTAATGGTGTGAGGATGCAGTGCTGCAGGAAGCCAGACAAAGGGCCACACTACCACTGCTATGATGCTGACTACTGACTATAAAAGCCTAATTTGTTTGTCAAGATATTCCAGAGTTTGGGGCATTTCTTAAAATACATGTGACAACTCATATACCTGGATACCATACCACCATAGCGAACAAGAAGGAGCTCAGAGCTGATCCCTGATGCAGTCCCACTTCCACCTTGAACTCTTCTGTCACACCTACAGTAGTGATGGGAATTCAGGCTCTTTTCAGAGAACCGGCTCTTTCGGCTCGGCTCACTAAAAAGAGCCGGCTCTTTCGGCTCCCAAGCGGCTCTTCAGGTTATTTTGTTGCTTTAATTAATTTATTATCAACAACAATATAAAATTATGCACAAAATGAATTACTAATGTAATTGTTATGTTGACTGCATTGTCAGTAATACAGCATCCCACTCTTTGGCCACTTTGAGCAGCTCTTCTGCTAAGTTCTCAGAAGTGTGTCTGTCACTGAACTCAAAAACCATCCAGAAGACAGACCACCATTTTATAATTTTCAATAAAGTGACACGTAACTGACAAGAAGGATGCTGCTGTGGATTTTTTAACCCTCTCTTGCAGTGGATGCACGTTCTCTGTCATATAGGCCTGGGATGATTTTTGTTTTCCTGCTTGGAATTACATAAATTGGATTCAGTGCATGAATAAACTTCCTGAATCCTTCATCATCCACAGCTGAAAATGGATGGAAATCAAGTGCAATCATTTTTGCAAGTTCTTCATCAACTGAGTTATGTCTTTCTGGGGTCACAAACTTCTGCACAAACTGTATCATAGAGCTCTGGGTTGGTTTAGGTAGTTGTGGTGGTGAACAGCATGATGCTGTAGATACTACTACTACTACTACTACTACTGCAGCAGCAACAGTTACAGTAGACACACTGGCACCTTCATTAATATCACACTCAACTGACTGTTTTATCTTCCCATTGCTCTGATTGGTGGACTGTTCTCAGGTTGTTTACCTGTGCAGGTTGTTTGTGGCTCTACATGATATTCCTGCAGACTCTACACTCTTCCTTTTATTGTCAGTAAAATTGAAATGGTCTTGGAGTCACTCATTTTCTTTACTCTACCTTCCTAATGTGTCCATGTTGTCTCTTCTTGTTGTCCCCGTCTCTCTCTCTCTCTCTCTCTCCTCCCTCCCTCCCTCTCCTCTCTCTCTCTCTCTCTCTCTCTCTCTCTCTCTCTCTCTCTCTCTCTCTCTCTCTCTCTGTGTGTTCGTGCGCTACTTCTGCTGTTAGTGTAACTCCCGCCCCTCCCCTCTCTGCTCAGCGCAAACACAAGGCTCAAACACATATCGACCAATTACGTGCGGCGCGAGGAAAAAAAAAAAGTGAGAGAGAGAGAGAAAAAAAAAAAACACGGCTCCCACTGAAGAGCCGGATCCCGTTGTTCACTTCTAAGAGCCGGCTCTAAGAGCCGTTTCGTTCGCGACCGACCCATCACTAACCTACAGTACACCTCACCACTGTCTTACAGTCCTCATACATGCCCTGCACCACTCTAACATACTTCTCTGCCACTCCAGACTTCCTCATACAAAACCACAGTTCCACTCTGGGCACCCTGTCATAAGCTTTCTCCAGGTCTACAAAGACACAATGTAGCTCTCTCTGACCTTCTCTGTACATCTCTATCAACATCCTCAAAGCAAATACTGCATCTGTAGTACTCTTTTTTGGCATGAAACCATCTGCTGCTCACAAATGCTCACTTCTGTCCTTTGTCTAGCTTCAACTACTCTTTCCCATAACTTCATTGTATGGCTCATCAGTCTTATTCCTCTGTAGTTACTACAACTCTGCACATCTCCCACTTGATTTATTACCTCAGTAAACATTGTAAACATGAGTTTATGGTCTCAATTGCTAGTTTCAAGTTTTTTTCAATCCAGCATGATGTTCATTTAGTAATATTATGATCCCAATTAAAATCAAATAGACCATAAAGCAGGGGACGCTTTAGGGCATGTCTACCTTGTGATTGCCAAGTTGCTATCATGATGTTGTCCAGTCTGTGTTTTCGTCTTAGAAGTTTAACCCTTTCACAGTGTGTTTTCAGTTCATGCAAGTTAATTTGGTCACTAAGAAATGCCTTATTCGGTGTTTCACAGTGTTTCAGAGGGTAGAGCAGGTCATCCACCTCCATCGGAAGGTCAGAAGTTCGATCCCCGGCTGCTGCGGTCACATGGCGATATGTCCTTGAGGAAGACACTATTACTAAATTGCTCCCAAAGACATAGCCATCAGTGTGTGAATGAGATGAAGGTGTGAGATGAATATTTAAATCAGATCTGCCATCAGTGTATGCATGTGTGTGTGAATGGGCGAAAGCTGACATGTAGTGTAAAGTGCTTTGAGTGGTCAGAAGACTAGAAAAGCTCTGTATAAATACAAGTCTATTTACCATTTTGTCAAAGGAACAGGGAGAAGGACGCAATTGCGAACCAAGGGAATCTTAGTTAAAGTTAATCCTGAAGGATAACTACAAAAATCACAAGCGATTGAAAGGGAGAGGGGAAACACCAAATGAAAACAGGCCTAAAAGGAAGACTCCCTGCACTCAATATATCATGAGAAGTGAAAAAACTGCTGCTGAGCAGCGGACCAGAACAAAAAGGAAACCAAGGATCCAGCTAAGTCAGGCCACACAGACCTAACCCACTCAAAGAGACTCTAAGAAGGACCTTAACTGTGTGCAAATCCTGCAGATAGGTTCACATAGTACTTCTGATGAATCACACATCCCTATACAGATAGAGCAAAACTATGACAGCACTTTTTCTACCTCTGACAAAGAGGCAATGAGGCTTCAACCACCTGATCCTTCTCAGGGACAATTAGGCTCCATAGTTGCCTCAAAGATAATTATCCCAACCAGCCTGCTGAGTGGCAAGTGACCCTCAAACATTTACCATATTTGGATGGGGTTTCTTAGCTCCACCTTCTTGTGTTACTTATGGTTGCAAAAATCACGATGCCAAAGTCAAGGCTTCAGTACCTTAATTCACAAACCAGTGGATGACATCACGGTGACTACGTCCACTTATTATATACAATCTATGGTCATACCTGAGTGTGTGTCTTCAGTAGGAAAGGTGTATTAGCAAAGTCCAAGCAAAGAACGGGTTAATAAAAAGTTTCTGGGCACTTTGAAACCTGAATTAAATTCAACTTCGATTGCCTCTACACACGTCTATCTTCTCATCCTGCTTAGTGCCATACATTCCTGTACACTTCAGCCTCTCATCCTGCTCCCACATCCTTCCTTGGGAAATCCAACAGAATGAGAGAGCAAAAAAAGCAGATCATATTGACAGTTATTTCTATGCGGCTGGCTCCAGGCAAATTAGATTGAGTGGGCTGGAAAACAAGTTACATCAATCAATTAGGTTGTGATCAGTCGCTGCTATTGGGCAGTGGAGGCCACAGCGCAGGCCCTTTTGTACTGTACAGCCGGTAAAGGAGACAGAGTCTAAGGCGAGAGACTGGCCTGGTGCTAATGTTTGCTCTAACTCAATAGAGCGGCTGCCTTGCTACTTTGGCTCACTCTCTGTCTGATTGACCACTCCATTAAAACTGCACTGACATGATCACTGTGTGTGTGTGGGAGGGTTATCCTTTAGAGATCAGACATAACCAAATTCATTTTGCAGCTGGGCCTCACATCAATCTATCCTAATCATTTAGAATCCCGCATTAAAACAATGCAGTGACATTTTTGCAGCAGCTTTGATCGAGCACCACATGTGCATGTGTTCTGCAGCGTGCTCGGGAATGCACCGTTTGCATGTCTGACATTTTGGTCTGAATTCCCTGCTGTACTCTGGGTAAAGCCCGGGTGCCCTCTGCCCTACTGTCTCTCTCCACCACTGGGATGTGAATAATGGAGTAATTACAGGAAGCAAGGCCTGACCGCTAAACATTTTCCTAACCAAGAGGATCTGGGAGAGGGATTCTCTGTTTGGAGAGAGGGAAGAAAAAGGACAGATGGAGCCAACAGGAAAAGGAGTCTGCCTCTAATTTGCAATATCTGGATTAAAGATTAGCTACTTCTCCAACAGTTTGTATCAGATTGATGGATTGTGGGTTTGTGTGCATGTGTGTAGTTACAGTGTGATTGCATGCATATGGATGTCCCAGAAGAAAAAAAAAAAAAACAGTGGCAGAGAGGGAGGTCTTGTCTTACCAAGGTCACTTTAAATCCCAGGTTTTCAGCCCCAACAGGCGTGGGTCTTTGAAATCAAAGGGAATCATTACATCTAAACACCACCACAGCAGTGTATGGAACCACAGGGTGCTGCTGCACTCAATGGAGACCCGATCTGGAGGAAATGTTGATTCATAAGTGGCAGAAATTAATGAGTTGGGAGACAAAAAGGCATGAAATGGCTGAATTTAAGAGTAAGATTATTCACTTCTTGTGGTCCTTAATGAGAGTATATCTGCTGCTAATGTTGCAATGTTTACATATATTTATCTCATTACAGAAGGGTTCCATTTTTGGCTCAGCCCAAGCTTCCCTTAAAAAAGAAAACAAAGAAAAAAACAGATTCTTTACACTAAATTTTAAACCACAAATCAATACACTATGACTCATTAATAAATGAGTCTTCTTGTGTTGACTAACCATTGGACAGCAGGTTTATCAAGGCCTGATTCAAACAATTGCTGCTGTGGCTGGTGTGATGCAAAGGTGGCGTTGCCTTTGCATTAAAGGGGACTTATTATGCTTTTGTGCATTTTCCTCTCCTTTAGTGTGTTATGTATTTTTTGTGCATGTTAATGGTCTGCAAAGTTACAAAACACAAAGGAAGTTACTCTCCCCCACAGAACCACTGCTCCTGAACTGCCTGAAACACCTTGATTGAAGTCCCTTGTTTTCTGCCATTATGTGGTGATGTCACCATGTACCACATTTGCATAATGCCTGCCTAGCAGATAGTTTGGCACACACTCAAACAAAGTCTGTGAAGGTTCTCATTCATCCAGGTCATATTCATTCTGGCAAAAAATTGAATCGAAGGCAACTGGACTTAGATTTGTCTCTGAAGACGTTTCGTCCCTTATCCAAGTGGCTTCATCAGTTCGAACGCTGCAGTCTGACTAGTCCCCACTAGTCTTCGTTGCCTTCGATTCAATTTTTTGCCAGAACTCAAACAAAGCTAGTTAGAGTGGAGCTAGAGCTAGAAGAGTTTGGTTTGGTTGACCAATCAGACAGAAGGTGTTGCAGCACAGCTGGTATGAAAAAAGTAAAGTGTTTTTTGACCATTAAGCATGTAAACATGTTCTAGGAGAAACTCAAGTATGCACCTGAAAATGAGCATAATAGGTTCTCTTTAAACCAGTCACATGGGTCTTTCCCAGCTCCTCCAAAAAGAAGCTCCTGTAGTTCGCCTTGATTGTCCACAGTTTTAAGTTAGGTTTATGCTATTTGTACTGAAGTCAGCACAAGGTGCGAGCACCAGAAAATTACAAAATTACATCACAGCTTTTGCGTGGTGTGTGAAGGCCCCCGCAAGTTGTCGTGGTGCTCTGTCATGCACCTCTGAATTTTTGTAACTTCACACCGACTGTGTGTGCTGTGCCTTTCATTTTAATATAGATGCCTTTGAGGGAAGGCTGACCAAGCTGGTTCACCTGTACAAACATCTCTACAATGGTTCATTGAGAAACCACAGTCACATGACTTAAACTCTTAGAAAGAAGTAGGCAACACACTGGAGAGAGGAGGCTTTTTGCCTCTTTTTTGGCTGTGAAAGAATATCAGAGATCATTGTGTAAAAGCTAAAACGCACAGAGAGATGAAAAGTAATTTAGACTTGGAGGTAAGTGACAGTAACAATTACTGTACACAAATGCAATGTTTGGTGGCACGGAGTTTAGTGTTTATTTCTGTTGCTAGGCAACCTACTTTCGTTTCCGGTGTCACATGTTGTTCTTGCTTATCCACAGAATATTATGACATTTCGCAGCATCATGCAACAAACAATGCACCCTATGTTTAAATGTATTTCCATTTTTGTATATTTGGAGTCACTTTAGGGAATCAAATATGAGGCTAAATGAATGTTATGAAAAAAAATTGCCCCCAACAATGTCAAGGTAACATTTTAATGAAATTTTAAGAATAAATTTGACTTGCACATTGTTCTTTACATAAGGGACCTGAATACTGGGGCGGCAGTAGCTCAGTCCGTAGGGAGTTGGTTTAGGAATCGGAGGGTCACCGGTTCAAGTCCCAACATGGACCAAGACCAACTGGTTGCTGGAGAGGTGCCAGTTTACCTTTTGGGCACTGCCGCGGTGCCCCTGAGCAAGGCACCAAACCCCCACTGCTGGGGGCGCTTGTCAGGAGCAGCCCACTCACTCTGACATGTCTCCATTGATGCATGTATGTGTACTGTGTGAAATTAACAACAGAGTGAAAAAACTGAATTTCCCTACGGGGATTAATAAAGGTTCATTTTATCTTATCCTACTTCCACAACTACTGTAAACACATACATCTGTAGGCAACGGCACACGATTTTGACCAATCATGTTTGAGCAGGCTTTACTAGCAGACATTAAAGCATGTATGTGTGTTTCAGGTCTGCATGTACCATGTATGAGTTTAACAGAGTGTAAATTGAATTTCCCCATTGTGGGACTAATAAAGGTAGATCTTCTTCTTCTTCTTCTTCTTTATCTGAATGCAGGTAAATGGTTTGTGTGGAGAGCAAAAGAGGTGCAACACAGTCTCGGATCCCACCGGCTATTGTCTAACGATGATTAAGCTTTTTATTAGCTTAAAATTGGTTTGTGAACTGGCTGCTCTCCTAACTCCAACTCCAGTCTTGCATCTCAAATTACTAATCGGACTGAAGAACAATGAGCAGTGCACAGAAAAGGAAGTCTTGACCCGGATATCTGCTGACTATACTGGAACCCCAGAAATAGACCCCCTTGCACCCAGAGGCTTACATGTTGTCAGACTGGAAGCGATGGGTTCCGATATTGATAATGCCCTAGACAGGGGTCGGCAACCCGGGGTTCGGGGGGCGGAAGGGCTCTCTTTCTTTTTTTGTGGGGTTTTTGGGGGGGGGGGAAAAAAAAAAAAAAGGGATAAAAGAGTATTTTTTTTTTTTAAAAAAAAAAATATATATCTTATTAAAAAAAAAAATTTTTTTACTTCTTTTCTTTGAATTTGGGCGTTCTTAGAAGAATGAGGGGGGGAGGGGAAAACAAAAAAAAAAAAAAAAAAAAAAAAAAAAAAATTTTTTTTTTTTTTTTTTTTTAAAAAAAAATATTTAAAAAAAAAAAAAAAAAAAAAAAAAAAAAAAAAAAAAAAAAAGGGGAAAAAAGAGAAACAGGGGGGGAGAAAACAAAAAAAAAAAAAAAAAATAAATATTATTTTTTTTTTTTATAAATTTTTTTTTTATCGGAAAAGGTAAAATTATATTTTTAAATTTTTTTTTTTTTTTTTAATAAAAAAAAAAAAAAATACAAACCCAAAAAAAATAAACCCTGGGGGTGCCCCCTAGACCTTTATCCTAACCTTAACATCATAACTAAATGTCTACCCCAGGCCTTTGAAGAAGTGAGAACCAGCCAAAACGTCCTCACAAAATCTAAAACTCAAATTGGTCCCCACAAAGATAGATGTACAAGTGTGTACACATACACAGATCTGCTCTTATGCAAATATGCAGTAACACATAGAACATTCAACAGTGAAATTATGGTATTACCACCATAGAAATAATTGAAACTGTTGCTGGTGCTGTTAAATACTCTTGGTCCTTTGACAGAATCTCACCCAGGTCTATAGGATGTTAAATATCTATAATTCAGGGGGCTCTGTCCAGCTCTGCTTCCACTGAATCTTTCACATACCCACACTGAAAGTTCATGCACTCTGACCCTAGCTGTGGTGTCCCACAGGGCCCAGGGTCGGCCCTGGGCGTCCCTGTTGGCGTGGCTCCGGATGGGTCAGGAAACGCTGGACTGCTCCCTCCCGGCTCCCCAACAACCCCTGAGGACCCAGAGGTGGCATTTCCTCTCCGATTGGAGCTAAAAATACTGAGGCTGCTCCAAAGGCTGCAGCCGCTGGGTGATCATGATGGAGGGAGGAAGGAAGCCACTTTTCCTGCCCTCCTCTCTCCTCATAAGTCATTTGTCATCCCTCTCTCTCCTTCATTCTCTCTTATTCTGTCTCTTCCCCATGTTTTTTTGTCAGATGGAAAACTTTTCCGGACAAGTAAAAAAACACGAACCCACTTCACCTCTCCCTTGACAGGAACACCCATGACATGGAAAATTGTTTGAAACCAACAGCACTACAAATGTCATTTGAACTGACAGTAAACATGACCATAGAAGCAGAGTGGAGGGCGGTGGGGGGACTGCTTTAACCTCTGGATCGAACTCGAGCTAATGTGCCATTAATGCCCAGACACACTCATATAAACACAACATTAGCAAGTTCAATGCCTGGTCCAAAACGGAAAAAAAAAAAAAACGTTGGCTGGCTTTAGCAACGGGCTAATCATCTGCAACGCTCAGTAAACACTGAGTTTGTGGGCCTGAATTATAAGATTTCCCTCCTCAAACAGGATGGCACAGCGTAGCCTCAGGTTAAAGGGAGAAAACAAGCCTCTTGGTAGGTAAGCAAAACAAGATTAAAATGAAAAAGGAGATGTAATTACTTGGGCTGCACGGTGGTGTAGTGGTTAGCGCTGTCGCCTCACAGCAAGAGGGTCGCAGGTTCGATTCCAGCTTGCGGCTCTTCTGTGTGGAGTTTGCATGTTCTCCCCGTGTAAGTGTGGGTTTTCTCCGGGTACTCCGGCTTCCTCCCACCGTCCAAAGACATGCTGTTTAGGTTAATTGATATACTCTAAATTGCCCATAGGTGTGGATGTGAGTGTGAATGGTTGTCTGTCTCTATGTGCCCTGCGATGGACTGGCGACCTGTCCAGGGTGTACCCTGCCTTCGCCCTATGCAGCTGGGATCGGCTCCAGCCTACCCGCGACCCCTAACGGGATAAGCGGTTGACGATGAATGAATGAATGAATGATGTAATTACTTTAGGGAAAGCATTTGATTTGACGAAATTTGACGAAAACATCCTCTTGTACGCTATAAAAGATGACTACCATGATTGGATTATTTATAAAATCTAAAAGCACATTACATTTTGACAATTTGAATGAATGAATGTCTGCAAATCCTATTTCCTTGTGAAAATGACAGCAATATCAGCTATAAGGCTGAAATACACTCAGTGTTGAAAGAAATGAAGTATCTTTTATCCAGGCAATTTATCTCACACTCAAATATCCCCTTTAAGACAACCCTCTGCCACAAAATATTAATGGGTGTCTTAGTAATTTTGTTGACTGTGAGCTTTATTTTGAAGCCATGCAGAGCTGTTGACGTGTGTGAAATATAAGGATTAGCAGCGGGATTTGATTGACATGTTTACAATAGAGCAGGTGCACAAAATGATGATTGTGTGATTCTGCTTTTATTCAGCACCCACACCCCTCCCAAAGCAACAACTTTGATCCACCTTTCCTAAGTTGTCAGAGAGGTCGGTGCTTTGAACTTCGCCAAATATGAGGATAATACAGGGAAGAATGTACATGATGTATGTGCCCAATCAAGAGAGGGCTGTTTATTGTGGTCAGATATCTTAGGGGATGTGTTTTATGATCTAATTGAATTCAAAACTAAATTGTAAAGTGCTAAAGGGTGAAAATGAGATTAAAACAATTCTCTTTTAATTTGTTACATCTGTGCAGCTGTGTTTTGTATGAACTGAAGGTGTGACATTTTTGACTTAACCTTGATTACAACCAATTACAGTAATCAAGACGCGATACCTCTGAGGGTGCTTTTCACACCTGTAGTTTGGTTCATTGGATCCGTATCAAGGTAACAGTAACAGTAATTCTTGCATACATTGTAAATTTCTCCACTGTGGGACAAATAAAGGAATATCTTATATCTTATTTTAGTTCTGGTCCTGTTTCTGTTCAGGCTGATTTTTTACACATGAATCAGAGGAGTAAACATGAAGTAATACAGACTGATAGGTAACCTGCTGATCACAGTTTTGGTGAATGTCATCCTGCATCATCAGGTCTCATGTGGGGAAATCAAATTCCAGTGACTGACAGAAGATTATACAGCATTTTAAAGCTTCTGATGTGTTAATTAATGTTCTCTGGTGTCACAAGTTCATGAAGAAATGACTGATTTTATATATATATATATATATATATATATATATATATATATATATATATATATGATTTGCATAAATAGGTTATATACTACACATAGCCCTATACAGATCAATCATAAGATCCTTTTCTGAACAGATATCACAATCAGCAGATGTGTTTAGCTTTTGAAATCATGCTAAAATCACACATCTGCAATCATAAAATCTTGTGGTTGCTTTGTTTGCTTTTACATCACAAAAGATGTTTTTGTCAGATGGAAAACTTTTCCGGACAAGTAAAAAAACACGAACCCACTTCACCTCTCCCTTGACAGGAACACCCATGACATGGAAAATTGTTTGAAACCAACAGCACTACAAATGTCATTTGAACTGACAGTAAACATGACCATAGAAGCAGAGTGGAGGGCGGTGGGGGGACTGCTTTAACCTCTGGATCGAACTCGAGCTAATGTGCCATTAATGCCCAGACACACTCATATAAACACAACATTAGCAAGTTCAATGCCTGGTCCAAAACGGAAAAAAAAAACGTTGGCTGGCTTTAGCAACGGGCTAATCATCTGCAACGCTCAGTAAACACTGAGTTTGTGGGCCTGAATTATAAGATTTCCCTCCTCAAACAGGATGGCACAGCGTAGCCTCAGGTTAAAGGGAGAAAACAAGCCTCTTGGTAGGTAAGCAAAACAAGATTAAAATGAAAAAGGAGATGTAATTACTTGGGCTGCACGGTGGTGTAGTGGTTAGCGCTGTCGCCTCACAGCAAGAGGGTCGCAGGTTCGATTCCAGCTTGCGGCTCTTCTGTGTGGAGTTTGCATGTTCTCCCCGTGTAAGTGTGGGTTTTCTCCGGGTACTCCGGCTTCCTCCCACCGTCCAAAGACATGCTGTTTAGGTTAATTGATATACTCTAAATTGCCCATAGGTGTGGATGTGAGTGTGAATGGTTGTCTGTCTCTATGTGCCCTGCGATGGACTGGCGACCTGTCCAGGGTGTACCCTGCCTTCGCCCTATGCAGCTGGGATCGGCTCCAGCCTACCCGCGACCCCTAACGGGATAAGCGGTTGACGATGAATGAATGAATGAATGATGTAATTACTTTAGGGAAAGCATTTGATTTGACGAAATTTGACGAAAACATCCTCTTGTACGCTATAAAAGATGACTACCATGATTGGATTATTTATAAAATCTAAAAGCACATTACATTTTGACAATTTGAATGAATGAATGTCTGCAAATCCTATTTCCTTGTGAAAATGACAGCAATATCAGCTATAAGGCTGAAATACACTCAGTGTTGAAAGAAATGAAGTATCTTTTATCCAGGCAATTTATCTCACACTCAAATATCCCCTTTAAGACAACCCTCTGCCACAAAATATTAATGGGTGTCTTAGTAATTTTGTTGACTGTGAGCTTTATTTTGAAGCCATGCAGAGCTGTTGACGTGTGTGAAATATAAGGATTAGCAGCGGGATTTGATTGACATGTTTACAATAGAGCAGGTGCACAAAATGATGATTGTGTGATTCTGCTTTTATTCAGCACCCACACCCCTCCCAAAGCAACAACTTTGATCCACCTTTCCTAAGTTGTCAGAGAGGTCGGTGCTTTGAACTTCGCCAAATATGAGGATAATACAGGGAAGAATGTACATGATGTATGTGCCCAATCAAGAGAGGGCTGTTTATTGTGGTCAGATATCTTAGGGGATGTGTTTTATGATCTAATTGAATTCAAAACTAAATTGTAAAGTGCTAAAGGGTGAAAATGAGATTAAAACAATTCTCTTTTAATTTGTTACATCTGTGCAGCTGTGTTTTGTATGAACTGAAGGTGTGACATTTTTGACTTAACCTTGATTACAACCAATTACAGTAATCAAGACGCGATACCTCTGAGGGTGCTTTTCACACCTGTAGTTTGGTTCATTGGATCCGTATCAAGGTAACAGTAACAGTAATTCTTGCATACATTGTAAATTTCTCCACTGTGGGACAAATAAAGGAATATCTTATATCTTATTTTAGTTCTGGTCCTGTTTCTGTTCAGGCTGATTTTTTACACATGAATCAGAGGAGTAAACATGAAGTAATACAGACTGATAGGTAACCTGCTGATCACAGTTTTGGTGAATGTCATCCTGCATCATCAGGTCTCATGTGGGGAAATCAAATTCCAGTGACTGACAGAAGATTATACAGCATTTTAAAGCTTCTGATGTGTTAATTAATGTTCTCTGGTGTCACAAGTTCATGAAGAAATGACTGATTTATATATATATATATATATATATATATATATATATATATATATATATATATATGATTTGCATAAATAGGTTATATACTACACATAGCCCTATACAGATCAATCATAAGATCCTTTTCTGAACAGATATCACAATCAGCAGATGTGGTTTAGCTTTTGAAATCATGCTAAAATCACACATCTGCAATCATAAAATCTTGTGGTTGCTTTGTTTGCTTTTACATCACAAAAGAACAGGACCAGAGTCTGCTTGGAAGCAGACTGAGACCCACCTTTTCAAGCAGTCTCAGTTCATTGGTTTGGTCCATAACGGGGTTTAATTGACAGTACTAACTAGGCAAACAGACCTGACTTGATTTTAACGAAATAGGTTAGGTGTGAAAGTACCCTAAAAGACCAACAAGTTCTCTCCTAACTTGTCAAATCCCACCACTTCATCAGTGGTTACAGGGCTGACGATACTGAGTCACATGACTGAGGACTGACGTGACATAAGTCAATGAACACCCTTGTCTTGGTTGAAAGTATTGTATTTACTTGACCCTTCCACCTCCCCTCCTGCCCTCCCTTACCGGACTCTCACTCTATTAATATTACATCACTTGCAATAACACAGTAGGTGGGTTTATATTAGAGTTAGTTGAAAGCACAGTTCCTAGCATACTGTTGCTAAAGGTGCCACCGTCCGTCACTATCAGATGCCAAGGGGTGCTGCCCGATTGTGGTATTTGATGAGTTTGGACAGCGAACGGGTTGAAAAGACTTGTCTGCAGAGTGGGGACAAACCTCGCGGGACTAAATCAAAAAAAAAAAAAAAATTATATTTATTTATTTATATTGTTGACTCTAAACTGCCCGTATGAGCATGAATGATGGTCTGTCTCTATGTGTCAGCCTTGTGATAGTCTGTAGACCTGTCCAGGGTGTATCCAGCCTTCACCCAGTGTCAGCTGAATACTCAAGATAGACATGAACTGAGCTAATCAATATCTGTCTTAAAACATGACTGTTGACATGAAAACATAAAAGTCCTGCTATATGCCAAAGTCCTGAAAACAGTAATGTTCTCACTGCACAGTGTTTGAATATAAAGTCACACAATGATGCTATTGGTCAGCGTTTGCATTATAAATCATAATAATTATGGTTTTGGTTATGTCAGACTGCTCTCTGACTCATTTTCATGTGTGATATTTGTCTTTTGAGACCTTGTTGTTGAGTCATATTTTCAGTTCTTCTATATAAATTTAAAGCTGGCTTTTTCAAAAAAAAATTAAGTTGAATATACAGTAGATTGATTTGTGATGACAGAGCTGACATGACAGGCCAAATTCAGATCAAAGGGAGAGAGTTTTTAATATAAAGATGGCTCTTATTATAGCTGAGGCTGGAATGGAGAGAAGAAGAGAAAAAAGAACTGTCTTGCTCCTTGGAATATAAATGAATGTTTTCTGCTTTGCTCATTTGCCCATACAAGCTCTCTCTGTTTGCCACTTCCTAGTTTTCACTCTTTCTCAAACATTTTTTCACGTTGGATGTCTGTCTTCATTCTCTCTCTCTTTTTCTGCTGCCGTCTCAGCTGCAGGCCATATGATCTCTCGGCAGCTGTGATAAGTCCATTTTGTGATTCGCTGTGTTTTCAAAGCCATTATTATAGTGTATTTACATTCTAAAGTTGACTCCTGGCCTTGCTATGTCAGAAGACAATTACTTGGAAACACATTTTGTGTAGCCTCGTCTGGTGCTGTTAGGAAACAGTAATAATAAATCATTTTGGAGGCAGACCAACTGGGTAATAGCTAGAGTCACACATACAGGCACACACACACACAAACAAACATATTATCTTTTTAAACAATATACTGTATGAGTGTACCAAAATGTGAAATATGGGCTCATATTTTAACAGAAACACACTTTTTTTATAAACAACAAACAATGTATGTGCAACAGTATTTCTAAATGACCTCAGACATATCTTTGGTGGCATTTTTTGTACCAATAATATCAGCCCGAGTTTTGTACATTTCGTGGTCCTCAGAGGATGAAACCTACTGACTGGGTGATAGCCTGACTTTTCCTCTAGCACCACCAGCTTGACAGTGATGATAGAAATGAGTAATAAAATTGTTGGTGAGGCTATTAGGCGAGCTGTATAGACTGTTCATAGACCCATCCACCTAGTCGTTATAAGCTCCACAGAAGTGGGTCAATAGGGGCCTACTACACCCACTAGTAGGTTTTGCCATCTATTCACATAGTAGATCACTGAAATAATGTATAAAAGAACACAACAGTGACCTCTAGTGACTGCAGTAATTATGGCAGAAGCTGAAGTCAGGCATTGTAGTATAGACAGTGGGAAACTCGATATGATGGTAGAGGCTGGGGGCAATTGATCGGGCACAGAACACAGGGTTTTCACCCAGGATACCTGTATGAAACCAACAATGTGTAGTTGGCTTTGTGTTCATAGTTATATTACCACAAAACACAATATTTCCCTTAAAATGTGTTTTTTTTCATTAAACCTGAGGAAGATCTGGTTTTGTTGCCTAAACCTAAAAAAGCCTTTTTGTTTCAGTTCAGAAGGTGACGTTCAGTTTTGCCACTTTAGCTAACAATAATGTTAAAACAGTAATGATGCACAGAATTAATCTGTATGTTTCCTACATAAACAGGCAGAATGCTGAGTTATAATGGACTAGACTGAAGGGGAAGGTTTTTTTTACAGTATAAAGTTTGTATTCCAGTGGTCTGCTGTCCATATTCTATGAGTGTCTACTACAGCACTCGCCATTAGAACTATATCTTTTGTATAGAAGTTTCAGTTTCAACTCAGGCTATCAAAATAAAATTATGAACAACATACTTTTTAAAAATGATCTTAATAACAACACAAGTCTTGATCACACTTAACATGGAATTCAACAAGAATCTGAGGGCATTAAAAGCATCACCTGGATGATTGTGGTGTCTGTGTTCTTATCACTAAACATGTAAACTGGCCCTGTTGTATTCCTCTCACAAATCTGTCCTGCCACATCCCCAAGCGGCAGCATCTGTCTGGAAACACAAGCTGTTTTTTGTCCTTTGGGACAGGCTGGTGCCAGAGAGAGCGCTGTGGGTAAACTTCTCACCCCCCATCACCCCGGCAAACAAACCACAAACAAACCCGCCGGGGCCCCCGGCACCAACACAACCGCTGGTCCCAGCCCCTCAGTCTGCCACAGTCATCTGTGTCATCAGTGTGTGTGATTCAAAAAAACCCCACAAAAGACAGTGTATGTCTGTGCAAGGATTTTCATTCAAATGTCAGCAGCTAACGACACATGGACTTTTGTGTTGAAAAAGTGCTATGTGGTTGAAGATATTTATAAAATCATAGACAAACATAATTGCCATCAATATTCCCTAATAGCAAATTCAAGCTAGTCAGTTCATCAAGCATCAACGGGAGTCGTATGTGTTTTTTCTGGGTCACAGTTTGTGGAAGAAGTGATGTATTTTGTTTCCAACTTGATTGGAAGAAACAGGGCACCAACTCGGATTTAGGGACAGTAGACTAATGGCTGAGTTTAGGATAGACATAGACAATAGAATCAAGAGTCTACAGCCATACTAGCTGTTCTGTGAGGCAGTGCTTTGAACTAAATGCTAATGTTAGCATGGTAATCTCTATTAACAAATATCTGCATGAATGCAGAATCTGGAGGCAGAGGGACAAGATTTTGGTGTCGGAAGCATTCTGGTTTCCGTTTGTAGTCCAATTAGTATTGACCAATCATGTTTGAATGGGTTTTGGTTGCAAGAAGTTCGAAATGCAATCTTGGAACTCATCTGACAGCAATTCAACAACTGTTACCTGAGTGAAAACTGGCTACTTGTCAAACCATCCAGTAAATGCTGTCTCTCAACTCCAACTCCATTTTGGCATCTTAATTTGATAATTGGGCAGTAAACAGTGTCTGAAACAAATATCTGTTATCCATTATCTGGATATCCATTGTCCACATCAGACCACCAGATATATTCGCCATCCCAGGCTAAATAGTTGTCAGAACGATAGCTGATGGTGTTTCAAACTGTTCTGTCTCCCAACTCACCAGATCCCATGATGTGGTAAGAACCCCTATTTATCAGAAACCAATGCACAAAGTCATCTTTTAGCAACAGTATGTGACAAACCGGGCTTTCAACTAACTCCAGTGTAAGGGAGCGGTGGTGGATGGTCAAACAAACACAAGACCCTCAACCAGTGTTGTTTGAGAGTAATGTTGACTTATTCTCCATTGTGGGAATAAAGGAATATCTTATCTTATCTTATCTTCTGTCACATCGGTCTTAGTGTTGTCAGTCCTGTGAGTCCCATGAATCATTAGTATTGTTAGACAAAAGCAGCGGTATCTGACGAGTTGGAAGTGAGAATGTGTTGAGTTTTCACAATCCTAGTTTAGTGTGTTAGAATGCTAACATTTGCTAATTAGTACTAAGCACAAAGTACAGCTGAGGCTGATGGGAAATTCATTGGTTTTGTAGGTATCTGGTCAAAAACCAAAGTATCAAACAAATTGAAATTACTGATGGGGTTGACTTAATAGGATTAACAAAGGGACTAGGATTCATCGCATAAATGTCTCTACAAAGGTTTATGGCAATCCATCAAACAGCTCTTGAAATATTTCCGTTTGGACCAAAGTGCTGGACTGACCGACAACCTCTAGAGACCCAACAAGCCACTAGCTGACTAAAAATGGTATATTTTTGTTGTCCAAACTCTCCAACTTGCAGCTAAACTTAGAGCATTTTGCTCAACTCTGTGATTAAATAAAAGCTGAACTACAGTAGTGTTGACTTTACACTCTGCTCTGCTGTAGGCCAATAAAATTAGCAGTCCCATTAGAAGCTTACATATCTTTCATGAGTATCTTTATATGTCTGACTATGACTGTGTGTCAAGCTTTTATAAGGGTTACATTTAAGTCATGTAAATTTGATAGCATGCTCTCTGTTATCACACTGTATATGGGAGACGTTTGTTTAGTCTGACTTATTCCTCAGCACACTTTCAGGGTGGGTCTAGTCAGCATCTTTATTGTATATTTCAGAGAACAAATAAAGTGTAATTGTGCATGTCAGATAAAAGGCCACCAACTGTGTTGCCAACACATAGTTTTGCTTACAGTTCTTAATTTGTACCCCAAAAATAATTACAGAAAGTTTCCACCTTTGATAGTTCCTGCAATCTGTTTTCATTGCTGACTCAGCTGCCTGCCGGGTCTTTAGGTTTAAGGGAGGATGCTTCAGCAGGGAAGCGCTTTCAGAAAGTGTTCTTGGTTTGGTTTGTAATATGATGACATCTTAAAATTACCTTTCTTCATTATGTGTGAACTTTGAATTGTATCTGTGCATGTCCCAACTGGCAAAGACATGCTAAAAGTGGTGATTAGCTCTAACGAAAGAGGAGGATAATTAATAGAAATTACTTATGACAGTTGCTCACCATCTCTTGTAAAAATCGGTGCAGGAAAACACTCCCAGGGTGACACACATCAACAAAGAGAGGATGGTACTTCCTGCGGAACAAAGGCTACCACAGTTCACCCAACCATTTATTAGCTTTAATACAAAATTAATACTTTGAGTCAATGAGTTCGTGACATTTCAGCAAAGGAATAAACAATTAGGTTTTTCTACACACACAGTCTTTGTCTGTCCATATAACACAGGTGGGCATGTAGCCAGACACAGACTTCACACCCACACTCCAGTGCCTGGGGGGGTGAGAGGGCGAGGACTGATTTTGGAAACTAATGTTCACTTGGCTCGTCTAATGAAGCATTTAATACACAGTCCTGGGAATGCAGAACAAGCATGATTCATGCAGCAATTAAACTGTGCTCCAACATCTACTGGAAAGTAAAAAAAAAAAAAAAAAAAAAAAAAAAATATATATATATATATATATATATATATATATATATATATATATATATATATATATATATATATATATATATATATATACATAAAATGCTGCAGCTTCAGAGAGAGTCAGTGACATGTCAAAGAAAAGCTGTATGTGCAGGTTTGATGTAAAAATCTATAGGTGTCTATGGAGTTTGATGTTTGTTTATTCATTGTGTTTGCAGCTTTTTTATGATGAGGCAGAGTGCAGAAATCGGTCAATAATAATTGTTTTGTATTTGTTTTAGCCTGTTGGATGGGAGTTGTAATGCTGAAGAACAAAGCGAGTGCCAAAAAGTTAGAGCAGCATATGAAAAGCATTTGAAAGCCAATTAATATATTTTCTACACTTACCTAATGTTAATATGTCATTCAACTGGAGAGAAATTCTGGGAAATGTATTACAGTTCATCCTCTGGGGACCATGAATGTATTGATCAAATTTCACTGCAATTCATATGATAGTTAGATCTACCAATAAAAACATAAAATGATAACCTCATGGTGGTGCTAGAGGGAAAATCAGTGGACCATCAAAGACAAAAGGATTCATCCTCTGGGGACCATGAATGTGTTTACCAACTTGCACGGCAATTCATGCAATAGTTAGATTTGTCAGTAACATTATGGTAGAGGGCATGTCAATGGATCATCAAAGACAGCAGGATTCATCGTCTGGGGGCCATGACTATCTGTACAAAATTTGGATTGAATCGTCAAATATTTCATTCTGGACCAAAGTGGCGGACCGACCAACAGACCAAGTGATATTGCTATCAGCCCTGCCTCTGACCTGCCACCTCCACTTTTATGTGTACATAGATGTGTATATTATCTCATGTTTATTGTGCTGATAACCTGCTGCTGTAACAACTTGGGATCAATAAAGTATCTATCTATCTATCTATCTATCTATCTATTTATCTATCTATCTATCATTAATTATGTATTTTTTTTAATTCCTATCCTGCAGCAAGTCCTGGATGTTACACAATTTCTGATTTGTATTTTGCTCTTGAGAAAGAAATTGTTCAATTAAATCCCCATAGGACATAATATAGTATTTATGCCAGTAGAATGGCATTGCTTTTAATGTACAATTGTTTTTCCACACTATGAATAGTTGAAATTTTGTTCCTTTGACTCTCAATCACCACAAACTTCACCATGGTGGGAATTTCAAACCTAATTTCAGCAGATCTGTTCCTGTTCTTAGTGAGAAAACCCAAAAGGCTAAGGTCTAACAATAATGAGGAGAGTTTTTCAAGTGTAGCAACAGCAGAACTCTTTGGAGAAAAAACATTATGATTGCATTAGATGAGCTGGCAGCCCAGAGTCAGCTCTTCTCTGTGTTTTTTTTGTTGCTTTGTGACCAAGCCTGTTTACGATCTCAATCCTGGCTTCGACTGCAAGCCAACGGCGTGATCTAAACATAAGGGGTCTGCAATTCAAACGGCACACCGTTTATTCAGCCAACTAACTCACTGTGTATTGTTCCTGAGCAATTACACGGCCATCCTGTGTAGGACACAATAGAACCAACACAAACAGAAACCTGATATGCCTTTCAGTGGTTCACTGTCAATTCAGCTCGAGGGAGAGCGGGAGGGTGTGTGCATGTGTGTGAGTGCAGAACAACGTTATATTTAATTCCATACATGATTCCTGTTTTGGGTTAAAGAACAAGAGGAGCTCCAAGAGGAAAAGAATGTCAGACTATCTTATCCACCGGCTATTAGTTGCTATAGCATCAGTGACGTTATGCTTGCATGCAGGGAAATGGGGGCAAATTGGATGCCAACCTGCTGGATTATTGATAATTGGGAAATATTTACAGCACTCCTTGGCGGTAATGAGTCAGCTTTATTTACCTAGCGATAAGGTTTTATTGCTTTTATGGCAGGAAACTAAAGCAATTACCGGTTGTAGGGCAAACAACTTGCAGGGCCGTCTGTGTGTGTGTGTGTGTGTGTGTGTGTGTGTGTGTGTGTGTGTGCATGCGCGTTGTCAGAGTGGCCACAGACCTCAGCTCACCTGCCAAATACCATCTGTCATTTCACATGTCAAGTACTGACATTTCACTTAGTGGTTCGTGAAAGTCAAACTTTATGGATCTGTTTAATGTACAGTCATCTTCAGCTGGCTCCATGGTCTATTGACTTTGCTGGGAGTATTTGCCTTGGTTTTCACCATTACTCCATTTCCCACACAATACAGGCTGACACGCTAAGATGCTGTTTTTATATCTTGGCTAATATTAAATGTTCATTCTCGAACATGGAAATATCACTTTGCAAAAACAGTCTCACTTTAAGGCATAGGCAGCACTAGGGTGGGGCTACGTGGGCTTGCTCCACCTAGTATTGCAATAGCCCCACCAAGAAATTACAAGAGGTTCCCATTGTTCACTTGATCTGATCTAATAGCTTCCCCAACTGCCACTTTCTGTGCACTGAGTTTACAGTCATGTCATGCGAGAGGTACTTATTTTAGTGAACTGTAATTCAGTTGAGTACATTAGCAGTGAGATGAAAATGTGTTGTTTTGTCATCAGACAATCTTAACAAGAGGAACCAGCAGCTAGTGAAAATAACAAAGAAGTAAAATGGTAAATGAACTTGCATTTATATAACGCTTTTCTAGTCTTCTGACCACTCAGAGTGTTTTACACTACATGTCACATTCACATTCATACACTGATGGCAGAGGCTGCTCTGATGCACACACCGATGACTATGCCTTCAGGAGCAATGGGGTTAAGTGTCTTGCTCAAGGACACATCGAAATGTGGCTGGAGCAGTTGGGGATCGAACCGCCAACCTTCCGATTGGTGGACGACCTGCTCTACCCTCTGAGCCACAGCCGAAGTAGGCATCAAGAGTTTTGAGTGCATTGCGGAGAGAGAGACCCTCCTGTGACAAAACCTGAAATAAATGCCACCATATTAATGTAAAGGAGGCAGCAACACCAAATTAAAGGTACTATTAATAACACTGATAACATTTAGTCACTCCATATCCCAATCTTTATTAGGGGTGGAAGTAAAAAAAAAAATGGAGCTGACGAAGCGCCACTTTTCTTAATTGATAAATGGCAATTTGATGAAATATATTTCTGTTTTTCCATTTAAATTTTTCTTTTCATTTCACTTGCTTTTGTGGTGAGTTAATGAAATGATTTTGCAACATATAGCTAGGCCTACATTAGCTGTAGATTTAGGTTATTTTGTGCGTTTTTCAAGATTCAAGTAACATAATCTGTGGTAATCTGAGGAAATGGCTATCTAGTTTTGTGTGATATTTAGCTTGTCATCTAAGGAATGGTCTAGAGAGGGGTATGTGCGGGTATACGGCATACACCTACTTATTTTTCAGTTGGCCAACCACCTCTATAGGCAACTATAATGTTAGAAGATCTACCTTTATTAGTCCCACATTGGGGAAATTCAATTTACACTCTGTTAAACTCGTACATGGTACATGGTACATGCAGACCTGAAACACACATACATGCATTAATGGAGAGATGTCAGAGTGAGGGGGCTGCTCCTGACAAGCGCCCCGAGCAGTTGGGGGTTTGGTGCCTTGCTCAGGGGCACCTCGGCAGTGCCCAAGAGGTAAACTGGCACCTCTCCAGCTACCAGTTCACACTCAGTTTTTGGTCCATGTCGGGACTTGAACCGGTGACCCTCCGGTTCCCAAGCCAACTCCCTACAGACTGAGCTACTGCCGCCCCCATTATTGTAACTGGATGCAACCATCACTAATGCTTAGATGCTAACATAGCTTCTCAGGGATTGAAGCTGGTATTTTTCTCATTTTGGCAATCTAACTGGTCACACCACATTAGTTAAGGTTGTAAGGACTATGGCTGTTGAAAGTTGTTGGTTTAATTTCAATATTCCAAACTGTAATTTTATTAGGGCTGTCAATCGATCAAAATATTTAATTACAAATTAATTGCACCTTTTTTGTTCAAAATGTACCTTAAAGAGAAATTTGACAGGCATTTAATACTCAAATATGCACAAAGCAATGACAAATATTGTCCAGAAACCCTCACAGATACTGTATTTTCATGAAAAATATGTTCAAATCATGACATGGCAAACTGTGGCAACAACAGCTGTCAGTGTGCCAGTGGGCTGACATGACTATGACTTGCTTCAAACTGCATGTGATTATCATGAAGTGGGCATGATTATCATGAGGTGGGCATGTCTGGGGATTAATAAAGGTTCATCTTATCTTATCTTATCTTAAAGGGGAGACTGGTGGATACCCATAGAACCCATTCCACATATCTGGAGGTCAGAGGTCAAGGGACCCCTTTGAAAATGGCCAAAATTTAGTGCAAGTTTGGAGAATTATTTAGCTTCCTTCCCAACAAGCTAGTATGACATGATCGGTACCAATGGATTCCTAAGGTTTAGTTTCATATGATACCAGTATCATATAAAACTAGAAAACTCTAGCTTTAAATCTGAGCCTGCTACAACCTCTGATTGCATTTGATTGCGTTGATGTGTTCAAGAAATTAGCGATGTTAAAATTAATTTGCATTAATGTGTTATTATTGTTATTATATTATGACTTTAACAGCCCTAAATTTCATGTGTGATTGTTGTTCAGATGATTAAGCTAAGATAGCTAAAGATACCACGACACCAACATTTTTTTACTATTGGCTCACTAGTTTTGTTGGAAGTGGAAACCAAACATCAGATATCTTCCCCAGAGATAAACAAAACATGCATTTTGGACCCGTCATCATTTTTAACTCATTAATTCACAGTTATATTTTTAGGAAAAACATTCCTTTTATTCAGCACCTTTCTAAAAGCTCTGTGGATGTATAGTTTTAATTATTCATCTACATAAAATGTTATTAATAAGACCTTTAAACATGCAAAGAGAAAGATTAAATACATGGGCGGCAGTAGCTCAGTCCGTAGGGACTTGGTTTAGGATGCAGGTTCAAGTCCCCCATGGACCAAGACCAACTGGTTGCTGGAGAGGTGCCAGTTTACCTCGGCACTGCCGAAGTGCCCCTGAGCAAGGCACCGAACCAGTGCTGCTCTGGGCGCTTGTCAGGAGCAGCCCCCTCACTCTGACATCTCTCCATTGATGCATGTATATGTACTGTGTGAAATTAACAACAGAGTGTAAAACTGAATTTCCCTACGGGGATTAATAAAGGTTCATCTTCTTATTCTACTTCTTACATGTCTTGTACTTGTCAGAGAAGTTTATAAAAACTTTTCCCCTCATGGTGACTGGATCAAAAGAGGTTAATTTGTGCCAACTGAGCAAATGAATAAATGAATATCCAGCAAACACTTACAACATGAGAGCAAATAGGAGTGACTCCCGACTTAACGTTCTGTCATTGAACGCTTGTGCACTGTCGGAGACTGTAAAAATGGCAGTAAATTCGCCATAATACACTCCTGATCAAAATCTTAAGACCAGTTAAAAAATTGCAAGAATTTGCATTTTGCACTGTTGTATCTTAAGAAGGTTCTAAGTAGAGTTTCAAAATGCAAAAAGAAGAAATGGGAACAAGAGACCAAATGTTTTGAGCAGGCAATTTATTGAAAAGAACAATTTAACTGAAATAGGCTGTTCATCAGCTGATCAAAAGTTTAAGACCATCCTTTAAAAGCCCAAATCTGTGCAAAAATTTGGATTCCATGTCATTTTCTGTCAAGTAATCACACTGTCAAGACCTCTTGATGGGAAAAGCAAAAAACCTCACTGCCTTCGAACGTGGCAGGATTGTTGAGCTGCATAGACAAGGCCTCTCACAGCGTGCCATCGCTGCTGAGGTTGGACGCAGTAAGACAGTCATTTTGCATTTCTTAAAAGATCCTGAGGTTTATGGAACAAAAAAATCAAGTGGTAGACCCAAAAAAATCTCACCGGCACTGAGCCGGAGGATCCGAATGGCTGTCCGTCAAGACACGGGAAAAGAAAAAAAAAGAAAAATATTCCTTTATAATTCCCAAAGGGGGGAAATTCATTTTTAACTTTTTTTTTTAAAAAAAAAAAATTAAACAAAAAAAATAAATGCAAAAAAGGGGAGAGATAGGAGGGGGGGGGGGGTCTCCGAGAAAAGCGCGGAGGGGGGGGGGGGGTGGGGGTCTCGGGGGGGGGCGCCGCGGGGGAGAGGAAGAAAAGAACCTCCCCCCCACCAACAAATTGGTTTTGTTTGGGGGGGGGGGGGTTTGCCCCCCGTTCCCCAACCCAAAACCAAAAATCATAGAGGGAGAGCCTTCCTCCCCCTTTTTTTTTTTTTTTTTTTTTTTTTTTTTTTTTTGACGATCCTCATCCCAAATTAAGGCCATTACTGGTGCTGACTGCAGCCCAATAACCATCAGACGGCATCTGCAAAGGAATGGCTTCAAAAACAAAAAATGTCTTCAAAGGCCACGTCTCCTTCAACGCCACAAAATTGCCCGTTTGGCCTTTGCAAGGGAGCACCAAACATGGGACGTTCAAAGTTGGAAGAAAGTTTTATTCTCTGATGAGAAAAAATGTAACCTTGATGGTCCTGATGGCTTCCAACGCTACTGGCATGACAAGGAGATGCCACCTGAGATTTTTTCAACACGGCACAGCGGAGGGGGCGCCATCATGATCTGGGGTGCTTTTTCCTTCAATGGAACAATAGAGCTCCAGGTTGTGCAGGGGCGTCAAACAGCAGCTGGCTACGTGGAGATGTTGCAGCGGGCATCCCTCATGACTGAGGGCCCTCGTCTGTGTGGTGATGACTGGGTTTTTCAGCAGGACAATGCTGCAATTCACAATGCCCGTCTGACAAAGGATTTTTTTCAGGAGAATAACATCACTCTTTTGGATCATCCTGCATGTTCCCCTGATCTAAATCCAATTGAGAACATCTGGGGATGGATGGCAAGGGAAGTTCACAAAAATAGACATCAGTTCCAGACAGTGGATGCCCTTCGTGAAGCCATCTTCACCACTTGGAGCAACAAGCTACAAGCCTTTTGGAAACACTCGCATCAAGCATGCCAACACGAATTTTTGAAGTGATCAACAGTAATGGTGGAGCTACTCATTACTGAGTCTGTTTTTGAGACTTGTAAAAAACAGAGGGTAAATGGAATTCCCCCACTGGGGGAAAAAAAAGGGGGTCTTCTTCTTCTTCTTCTTCTTCTTCTTCTTCTTTCTTTAATTTCTGTTTTAGGGGTTTTTTTGAGCTATGGTCTTAAACTTTTGATCAGCTGATGAACAGCCTATTTTAGTTAAATTGTTCTTTTCAATAAATTGCCTGCTCAAAACATTTAGTCTCTTGCTCTCATTTCTTCTTTTTGCATTTTGAAACTCTAGTTAGAACCTTCTTAAGATACAACAGTGCAAAACGTAAATTCTTGCAATTTTTTAACTGGTCTTAAGATTTTGATCAGGAGTGTATGTAAGTATTAAACTGATGTGTATATTTATTAGTAGTTTCACTCTTTGAAATGGGGGCAAGTATCCCTCAATTTCATGAATGTCATTAATTAAAGGGAAAATTTGCAGATATCCAGCATAACCTCTATCTGTTTGACTTAGGGATAAAGTATGAAAAAGCCTGCAGTTGTTTGACAATATTCTCCATGTCTCTGGGATGCCACAGAACATAAAAGGTGGCGAATGTTCCCTTTAAGGCTTCAGCGGAAAAACAAATTGTAAAATCCATCAGTGCAGAACCGAAAACACTTTCTCACTGTCATAACCGTCGTTCTTTGTCTCTCTCCTCCCTCACCCACACCAGAGGCCTCAAGCTGCTTTATCAACACTTATTCATGGAATCAACAAGTTATGTAACCTAATTTACTCCCTGGGGATCAATAAAGTATTTCAGATCTGATCTTAACAGTCACAGTTGCGTGTATTTGAGCTAATCTGCACCATAGCAGTTACAGTACAGAGTGTTATTTGTCAGAGATGCTGACATGAAAACCAGTTTAGTGCAGTGGAGTTGAATATGTTGTCTAAGTGTGTGTTAGTTATGGGTTTGACTTTGAGGCAGCTATAGGTTTGTCTACGGGCTTTTATTCAGACAAACCACAGGGTACATTGCTCAGGGTGATTGCCTGCTGATGTGCATTTCATGTGAGAGTTTATGTGTTTGTAAGGAACAGCAGGAGTGGCAGTGTCACGCTCAGCTCAGCTCAGTGTGAGCAGAGGGCCACTCAGCTCTGAAGTGCTCTCCCGACCACACTAATGCACCCAATATATTTTTAGCCACTGTGGCTTTTTCTCTGATGCTTCTCTCTGATATATGATGAGCGCCGAGTAGAACAAATATTTAGATTTGGACCCACATGATACCTAATCACTGCAAACATCCACAGTCCTAATGCTGTCGAGAGCCTGACAAACACTCAAAGGAAGTTTTTCCTCCATGGTAGCCCAATTACTGCAACAGTTTCCTTAGAGTCTACACATATAATACAACTCAGCTGCACAGCAGTTCATGAAATGAAAAATTTGATGTATTAATTTGTGTACATAGACACAAGTTTCATATTTTTGTTGTTGTATGGGTCAGCACAAAATTAGTTTGTATGCAATACACGTAATTGTGAAGCGGGAAGTATAAAGATTGGTGAACACCATGTAAGGAGAAGGTTGGGGTGAACACACAGGACTTTCAATAAAACCACAGCTTTTTTAGGTTTAGGCAGCAACAACAGTTAAGTTTAGGGAAAATTGTTGTATTTCTGGTTAAAATAACTACAAACAAAGACAACTACACATTGTTGGTTTCACTCGAGATGCAAACTCCGGTCTTCAGGGTGAAAGTCCTATGTTTTGTATCCCATCCTTTTTCCCCCACCTCCACCCTTTATGGTGGTGTCACATTGTATGCGCCTGACTTCGGCCTCTGCTCCTGTCATATTTAGTTTGGTTGCTAGAGGTCACTGTTGTGTTCTTTTATACCTTCTTTTCGTGATCACCTATGTGAACAAATGATAAAAACACATATAAACTAGTGGGTTTAGTTGGCCTTTATTGACCCACATCTATGGGTCTTTTTTTGCAACTGATAATGCCTATTTCATAGCCTGACAACAGTCTAATTGTCTAATTGTCTGTCTAACTTTGAAAAGACTGAAGCAGAAATTGACAAATGCTTCACGTGTTCCTGAACATTTGTAGGAAAATACATGAAAAATACATTGTTGAAAGTCATGTCAGGTAAAAAAAGAGAAATTGTATCACATGTACACAAATTGAATAGATTAAATTTCATGACAAATTTCACAAACTGCCATGAGAATGTGTTGTATAATAAGGCTTCCCATTTTCATAGCAGTACCATCATATAGCCACCAGCCATTTCATATAATCACAGATAATGATAACTGTTGTCTTCCGCAGAGCAAGCAAACCTTGCAGGCCCTCATACAGCATAGACGCTGCATTAAGGAGTGGACGTAACCATGGCAGATGAGCTTTACAACAAAGTCGGTGTAAATGTGCGAGCCAGTTATCGGTTCCAGCAGAGCTATGCGAGGCCTCCAGACAGGCCCACATTGATGTAAAAGTGCTGCCCCCTCCTCTGTGACCTTGGAGCAAAGGGGGGGTCAGGCTGGCATGCCAAGGTTCCAGGGTGTGATGGTTATCTCTGGGGTAGGGTTACAGTGAGCGGTAAACGGGGCGTTGGAGGGTGGTGGGCACTGGGAGTCGCCTCTTGTCTGCTCACAGAGGGAGCCACTGTTTCTCCAGGGGTCCCTGCTTTCTGCTTGTGCTCCCGCCCACCCCCCACAGCCCCACCTCCCAATTTACCTTCCCATCACAAAGCCACATTCTGCTCCAGGGAAAAGAGGAATCTGCACCAACTGCTGCCAACAATCCAGTCAACCAGCGCCGCTTGTCTCACACACTGTAGACACACTCACACTCAGACAAGTACAGACAAAGAGACCAACATGTCACAAGTCATTCAGGCCTGAATTCAAACCTAAAACCAACTGAATTTAGAATCGGAAGCAGAAACTGTGGTGTTACAGTTGCTGTTGTATAAACAAAAGAAATTTAAGAAAATAAAAATAAAGGCGTATGTATCATGTAAAGTATGTACATAATGCTACATTTTAAACAAAGTTTATGTAAAGGAATAAAAGTTTTCAATTAAAAAATGAGAAAATGAGAATATAAAAAATGTATAAAAAACTAGACCTAATGGTTGGTTAGGAAGTGTATTGTTTGCAGTGCAAGCTCCTAGACAGGGCGCGTCAGGGCCTGTCCGGATGGCCAGTAGTCTGCGGCTTCTTCCTCATCCTGAGAGTGACGCGTTATCTCCTCTCCCATCACAGCTCTCCTAAAAAGAAACTGCTATCTGCTGAAAGGAGGTGGGGGAGTGCAGGCAAGGAGTGCATGTATTATGTGTGTAAGGGCACGTGGACAAGAACTTTATACATAACACAGTTTTTTGCATCCTTTTTTTCAGGAAACTAATCTTAAAGTCAAAAGCTACCCCTTTCTACTGTTATCATCAGCTGGTGCTTTTCAGCGAATTCCTGGAGATATCTTGTGGTGTCTTACCTGGCAGGGGAGATACCTGGGGAGATACCATGATCAAGCAGGGGAGATACCTGGGGAGATACCATGATCAAGAAGGTGGTTCACCCAGGGCGAGGCTCATCCATTGCACTCTGGTTGTGCTGACCCTTGCGAATTCCCCAAATGTGGGAATCTCGACTGCATAATTTCTGGAAGTGGGGGACTGCGTCCGCGCTCTCCCCTCTGATTTTTTGGGGGCGGCAGTAGCTCAGTCTGTAGGGAGTTGGCTTGGGAACCGGAGGGTCACCGGTTCAAGTCCCGACATGGACCAAGAACTGAGTGTGAACTGGTAGCTGGAGAGGTGCCAGTTTACCTCTTGGGCACTGCCGAGGTGCCCCTGAGCAAGGCACCAAACCCCCAACTGCTCGGGGCGCTTGTCTGGAGCAGCCCCATCACTCTGACATCTCTCCAATTGTTGCATGTATATGGACCTGTTTGTGCATGTGTGTGTATAAGTTAACAGAGTGTAAAAATTGAATTTCCCCTAGCGGGACTAATAAAGGAATATCTTCTTCTTCTTCTTCTTGTAAGCCCATATTGGTCAGTTCAACACTTTGATGCAGAGCAGGATATCTTGACTACTGCTTGGCAGATTATTATGAGATATGGTGTGGATATTCATGATCCCCAGAAGATAATTTACTATACACCTCATATCTAATAGGCCTGTCTAATAGAATGTCTGTTTTCAAGAGTGAACTTTCATACTCATATCGATTGCTATAATAGAACCAATGGTCTTCCCTCTAGTGCCACCCTTCGGACAAACTTTACATATTGACCCCACAACTGATAAGATAATTAAATCATCTGCATGTTTTCCATTCTGTCCCACAGTGTTGCTTTGTTTTGTGTTCTTTCTGTCTAGTTTTTTTATAACCTTATATGAAAACTAGAAAATACATTTTTTAACTATTTTTTTATAAAGACATTATTACAAAATGTCAAATGTGATTTGCAGTATGCAATTTTTCTTTTTAAAAATGAATTCATTGGATTTTCTAGTTTTATTTATTTTTTCAACATAAATTGCCTGGCTTTAGAAACTGAATGTCCCCAGTGAGGGCGCACCCTGCAGAGTGTGAACACAAAAACTGCAAAATGCAGCAAATGCTTTCCAAAGTAGATCCACTGACAAGAATGGTAAAAAAGAGAGAGAAAAAAAACAATAACAAAATGTAAATAAAAAATGTAAATAAATACAAATATAAAGAATAAACAGCAAAACCTGCAAGAGAAACTGTTTCCCTGTAAACAGTATGTAGGTTGTGCTTTTCCTTTCATTTCACTGCTCAGTTTTTGTTTCCTTTTTTTTCCCTTTTAGCTACGCTGGGAATATCAAGATTAGACATAATCCTGTCTATGTTTGGCCCAGAATAAAATGGACCAAGGAATGCGACCTATATCACCATTATCTATTCTTAAAAGACTTAATTGTAAATATTTTTTTCTTTTAAGCAATAACCCTAAGTCTAATTCCAAAGTACATGGCAACCTCCAGCTGAAAAGTAAAACCAATGCTGAAGTGCCTTGAACTTGCATTCTTTCTAATATCCAGCAGCTCTTCTGGTTGCAAAAAGATGTGTGATTATATAGAAGTCTTTGAGAAAAGGAGCCTACTTCACACTTAATTTATTACCTCAGTAAACATTGTAAACATGAGTTTATAGTCACAATCTCTAGTTTCAAGTCTTCTTCAATACAGCATAATGTTCATTTAGTAAATTATGGTTCCATTTAGAGTCAAATAGACCATAAAGCAGGGGATGCTTTAGGGAGGGGCTACCTCGTGATTGGTAGGTCATTACCATGGTGTTGTCCGGTCTGGGAGTTGTTCGTGTTTTTGTTTTAAAACTTTAACGCTTTCACAATGTGTTTTCAGTTTATAAGTTATTTGTAGTATTGTGGTTGCCTAAACATGTCTAGTGTCTTGTATTTAGCTCCACCCTCTTGTGTCACTGCTGGTTCCATAAAACCAAGATGGCAACAGCCAAAATACCAAATTCAGAGCTTCAAAACCACAAACGAATGGGTGACGTCATGGTGACAACGCCCACTTCTCACAATCTATGTTCCAAGCCATAAAAGTACCCACTATATTTCCAAAGGTGTGTGAATCTTTCTCTCTCTCTCTCACACATACACACACACTATCTTTCTGTCTCTCTCTCTCTCTCTCTCACACACACACACACACAAACACTGCCTGTTACTGTGACCCATAAGCCACAGCTCATAACCAGAAGTCAGTGATCTAATGAAGCCTGCTCTGCTTGACTGGCCTGGAACTGACTGGAAGTGTCACAAAGGTCATCATCCCATTGACCCAAATTCCACTTTATGTAACAACATGTGCTCTGATGACATTTACAGCTGCCTGTTAACATCATGCGATCCACCCCAGCTCATGAATGATCTTGTTTCCACTTTGAAAGGAAAAAAAAAAAGTGAATTCCTCCCGATGCTACATGGCTCTCAAATAATGCACTGGAGAAAATTATGCTGGAGCCCTGTTTGTCATATCCAGACTGTCCCAGGAAGTAGACTTAGACGACAAGCGTGATACTGCAGCCAAAGTATGCCTTGGCAGCGACACAGGCAGTGTGTATAAATCTAATCTGTCTCAGTGTGGTGCACGGAGCCAATGGTTAACCAGCCTGCGACAGCCCTCAGATAGGCCAGGTTCGTAGGAAGCTGATTAGATACACAAAGAGCAAATAGAAGCAGGCCAGTGCTCGCCGGCACCGAGCTGCAATTAGACTCTCAATTATCATATTAAAAACACAAGGAAGGAATGTGCCTCCCATGGCTAATCGCAGCTATCTGCACGTGGTGCTATCTACTGGATATTAAAAGGCTAAGCTGATGTTATTGTATGACTGTTTTATTGATGTCATGCCCAAAGCTCAGGATTCATAAAATTTTGAGTTTGACCATAACATATTGACCTTTTACTGAGATAACAGTCAATCGGGGCCCTGTTTCCCAAAAACATCATAAGGCTAAGATAATCGTCCCATTCTAAATCTCTGGGTTAAGATCATCTTAGTTTTATGATGTGATGGAAGTTATGCAAGTGTTAAGTCAGCACTGTACAGTATATAATCAGTCCCTCCAGGATCTCATTGATGCTGTAATTTTATGGTTATTTTGTCCAGAACAAGTATTTGAGTTTTCCAAAACTAATGCTACAATTTGTGGACAATTTAGTGTTTTACAAAAAAAGCAGTAATATTAAAGGAACAGTGAAACTAGAAATTGTGTGCTTGTTAGCTTAGAATGAGCCCTTTGAGTGCACAGCCATGTTTCTACAGTAGCCAAGAACAGACAAGCCTGTCTGGCTCTAGACAGAGCGTTTTTCATTTTCAGGTTACCTGAAGGCCACTGTACTTCTCCACACATGCTTGTGAAACTGTGGTAAGGTGAACCACAGAGTGTTAAACTGTGGTACCCCCAGCTTCTGTTTGATTTCCATTGCTCCCAAAGTAGTGTTATTATGGTATGGATGGCCTCTGAGCAAGGCGAATGGTAACAATTGGAGGTTAAAAAGGGAGCTGTGCACAGAGGGCTAATTAGCCGGTTGCAATCTGCAACCACACCACTAGATGCTGCCAAATCCTACACAGACAACAAGGAACTTGGAGCCTTCAGGCCACAGAGGTAGTTGCTGAGTTATTTTGCTCAGTTAGAAATCCATCTTAAGAATCTTATTTTCTCTTATCTTAGGAATTTTCTGTTTCATTTCTTTTTGTTAAGGTAGCTTTGTGCTTCCTACGATGCTTTGTAGTTCCGCCAACATACTGTTAGGCATAACTTTGGAAATTCTTCAGTTTTGGTTACTTGTAGAATATCTTGGGGGGATGCGCTGTTTGAAGAAGACAGCTCAGGGAAGCAAAGTCTTTCTTACCAATTTAGTTCTGAATTCAATTATTTCTATGTGGAAAACAGCAGTGAGTAGTGAAGTTGGCAAGCGTTCCTCCATCCAGTCCTCGAAAATTGCAAGGGTTTGAAGAATACTTTGTCTGGCTGAATTTGAGTTAATTCTACAAGAACACAGATTCCTAGTGGGGTTTTAAAATGTCACATTTGTTATATTGGGAGTCCTGAGCCTGAACTGATTCTGCTGCATCGTTTTAATTAATAAAGACTCTACAGAAGTATGCATGTTGTGATTTCTATTAATGGGCCCAGTTTTAGCTATTTCAAAGGCAAAAACAACCAGTTGAACTTTTTGTGTGTGCACTCCTGACCCCTCCCTGCAGCCAGTCTTATTAGGAGCCCCACCTTCACCCCCCCGGCAGTCTTGTTAAGAGCTTTCTTCCCATCCCTGGGGCCCCTGGTCCCCATGGTTTGACCTGGCCTGCCACTTTTTTGCCTCATCTCCCTTCCTATCACTCTCCACTGTGACCTCTCTGTCAGCCGGGACCACAGGTCAGAAGTCACAGGATAATAGCCTTGAACACTGCAGGGAGCACAAGAAGAGTCTGAGCTTCTTCTTCCTCCGCCTCCGGTGTGTGTTCCCACTTACTGTGTGGTTTACTTGGTGGCAGTAGGGTTACTTTGAATGTGTTCCCCAGATGTCCCCAAGCGAGGCGAATGGAGGGAAAGCCAGGGAGTGCAAACAGGAAGTGAAAAGCATCACATGGGGCCAGGGAGACATCATCCCATTCCTCAAACGGGGCTCAGCTAATTGGCTTGGCGGGTTAACAGCTTTTAGCACATGGAGCTGCTGGAGACCTCCTGATAACACTGGCTCAGCAGACACAATAGCGTCATTTCTGACAGGGAGATATGACAACCAGTCGTGGTACCACTCAAACACTTTCACAGTCACAAACACCAATCATAGCTGCCTAACAGCATCAATTATTTTCATGTTTGTTTTAACTGGCTCCGACTCCCCCCAGACAGTTTCCATGTCGGGGAGCTATTCTCTTTTTCCCTCACGGTATTTTGTGAGCCATCCAGAACTCCTAAATTAGACGCTTCAGACTGGTTTTACTGCGGCCTATCATCTCCTCTTGGCATTGTTGCAGACGTCAGGCCTCTTAGTTCTGCCGAGATGAGACGATGCTTTTGGAGTATTCTCTCTCTCTCTCTCTCTCTCTCTCTCTCTCTCTCTCTCTCTCTCTCTCTCTCGAAATTTCATCATTCTTTTTGGTCCAGAAGCCACAGCAGCTGTTTCAGTAGGCACTGTGCTCTGGGCCCAAAATGGACTTCCAGGATATGGTCTTCCCACCAAGAGATCTTTTTTCTTTAAATGACATATCCATGCAAACCCTTCTTTTGGTATTGTTCCCACTCATAATACCCCATCTGTCATGTCTGGGGCTTAAGCACTAATTTGGAGGTGGGAGTGAATGATGAGCTGGAGAACAGGATGCAAAGGAAGTAACTTCCAACTGGCTGAGCACTGTGATTATAATGTGTAATAAACAACAACAATAGCAAAACAACAGTTTAGGCATATGCATAAATCTGGCTGCCAGGGTCGCATGGTTGAGGTTGGAGTTAAGTCCCAGCCGATTCCGGTATGCACGGTGGGAGGCCCAAAGTTAGAGGCTGAAAGGCAGAGATAAAGAGCGGAGTGGTAGATAGGGTGGAAATAGAGAGGCAAATTAAGGAAGATAGATGTGGAAAGTCAAAGAGATAGAGAAACAAAAGAAGTGTGGAGTGCTGGGCAGGAGAGATGAAGGAGCTTGAAGAGGAGGTGGAGGTGGAGGTGGAGGGAGAACAAGGGGAAGCAGGATGCTGGCTGCTACTGTCAGTCTGTTGAAACTCACTAACACCTCCCTCCAGAGAGCTTTTATCTCCAGACCCCCCAAACCTGATAAGGGTAGCTGCTACTTTCAGACATGCGTCTCTGCACACGTCTCAGACACATGTACAGGCATAATTACGTGCACGTACACTCCATGTACATTGCACACCAAGCCGAGTACATGCCGCATTTACATCTGAAGACAACGCTGCCCTGCATGTTTCCTCTGTTGTGCTTATTTGATAGGAGAAAGGGCACCTTTCAGCATCTGTATGGGGCACACTGGGCTTTCAGCTAACTGCAAGCCATCTGTGTTGTTATTAGACAGTCAGAGCAACTACCTTAGTATCAAGAGTGAGAAGGTAACATTGGAGGATTGTCTGCTCCTAAAATCCAGAGTTACTGCCTAACTCATATTACAATACTGCTCTTATAATAAAGGTTGCCTTATAAAATGAAGCCTCACATTTTCAGTGAGCATTTCACAGATGGGAAGCTGGATGGATTGACAGGTCAAACAAACACAGGACTTTGACCCAGTAGACTCCTGTTCATGTTCTGTGTGAAAGTCAACTTTGACTTATTTACCATAGTTTTACTACATAATTTCCATTGCCTACTTTACGGCAGTTGCATAACACACTTTTTTTTAACCCTATCTGCAAACTTTCCATAAAGCTAAACAAGTTCTTTTGTTGCATATGTCAACAAAAAAATAAGTAAACCTACGTTGGAAGTTTGTTTTTGAAAAGACATTATCCATGTAACAAGAGGAAACTGGCATGTCCAAAACTGAAGCTTGAGGGGTTCCTGTAGCGTCATAGTTTGAAGTGTAGGGTAGTGCAGGGCCACTGCCCAAGCTACTGTATTTGACTGAGAATGTGCTGTAAGAACAAACGAGTCTTAGTGTTTTAAAATTACATAAGCTTAGAATGCATAGCTATCTGCATTGACTTAACTTGACATTGATGAGAAAACATAAATTCTTTGAACATGAGGTGGTGTTTTGTAGATTTGTCCAAGAGCAACATTCTTGCCTGCTGAAAGGGTCACCAGATTTTGGTTGCACTGATCAGGGATCAGTTACAAATTCAGAGATCACAAGTTTTCCTGTTGCTGTAATGTAACATGGAGAAAGATCACAGGGGCAAGACATGTAGCTCCTTCAACAGACTGACTGATGTAGTTAGAGTAGGATTCAAAAAAATACATATGTGTCTTGGAGAGATGGACACATTTCCAGTACTTCAGTTAGAGGGCCTCTCAAACCAAGTTAGTTTGAACTACTAGATTGCAATTGATCTTTAACTTGATTATATTTTTTGATATGAAATATCCATCAAAGCCATGCAACAAGATGCATGAAGCAAGCAAGTGTAGCCTATGTAGGGTAAATGCAGATGAATAATGGATGGAGTCTCTACACTATATAACTACATGTTATAGAGTTTTTCCTCTACTCAAAAATGTCTACACCATCCTAGACTAATAATCATGATACTGGGGAAATTTTGGAACCATTTCCATAGTGAACATGGATTTAAACCCACAGTACTGTTGCAAACTGATATTATATTCGGCTCCATGTTCTGCTGCACGGGGCCCCAGCTTGTCACTTTCCAGTAGGTATGGAAAAATGAAGGCACCACTTTAGCTATTGCATCATGTGTCGACTGTCAGGATTCATGAGCTAGCGGTCATTTGCATAACATCTAAAAAGATGCCTCTTAACATTTTACAGCAAGCGTTTCAGATTTTTAAAATTCATTCATTTATATGTCAGCATTGGCCACTCTTACTGATGTTTTCTCAACTGCATTTATACATGAATGAATGAGGTAAACAAATGTGTCTCTTAAGTGCCAGCTGCAGGCCTGTGGTGGAAACTTGGCAGTGGCACCCAGCCTGGGTTAGGGAGTGACAGGGGGGGTGGGGACCAACACGGCACCAAGAGGGTCAGTTCTGGTGGTGGTGCCGGTGGACAGCTGGCAGTGCCACGATCATTCCATCCCTCCCATCCTGAAACGTCGTCTCCCTCTGCTTCCTGGCTAACCAAGTGCAGGAAGTCCCCGGGACAGGACTGAACCGTGGCTTTAATGAATGGCTTGACAGCTTTTCCTGTTTACTGACGGACCGACCGCAAAGCTGACCGTAAACACAACTCTCTTTCAGCCCTCCCTTCCTCTCTCTGTCTATCCCTCCTTGCCTTGAGGCTGTTCTGGCCTCTCACAGGGACATCCTGGTTTGTCCCTGGACAGGACTGTAGTCAGCAAAATGCTATATCAGACGGACACCTCAGCGTCTCAGGGATAAAGACAAGTACATGTAGTTGGGTCTGAGTTTTTAGCCTTAAGAAGCAAACACATGTGTTTGATTTAAAGCAGCAGGAGGCAAAATATTTTTGGCATCATTGGGCAAATATTCCATAATAACCTTTCAGCATATTGTAATTCAAGTGTTCTCAGAGAAAACTACTTTTGCTACTCCTCATGGCTCTGTTTTCAGGCTTTAAAAAAAATCTCGCCAGTGACAGGAGACTTTGGCCAATCACAGGTCATTTCAGAGAGAGAGCATTCCTGCTGGCTGTTCATTCAACAGAGGCAGCTGTTAATTGCTCACAAACCTGAATAACTAACTAAAATGAGAATGTTTGCTCTGGTAGGTGGGTGGTACTTGGTATTTCCTCAACTGATCTCAATATGGCTGTCGCTAAACTGTTTAGCTGAACAGCTAAACAGTTACTACAAGATGTTTCTGAAAACATTTTTTGAGAAATAGACATCACAGTAACAGAATATTGATTCATATTTGATCAGCACTGCCTAATTTGACTGTTTGAATGGAGTTTGCGGTGCTGATGTGGTGGGAAATCTTGTCACGGTGAGAGGGGGAAATTGCTCTGGTGTTGGGTAAAAGAAAAAAAGATTTATTCGGTTGAACCAGGAGAAAAAGTGTACAGGTTGGGGTTGAAGAGGGATCAAAGATTGGGAAATTGAGTACTATTATGGGGAGAATAATGGTGTGTTGGTGGGGGGGGAGGATGTGAGGGGGTGGGGCTTTTCATATAAGAAAAAAAAAAAAAAGAGAGTAGTGGGGTTTTTTATAAAAGGAAAAAAGGAAAAATAAAAAAAATGTAATATAAAAGAGGGAAAAAAAAAGGAGGAGTGAATTTGGGGGGGAGGGGGGGGGGGGGGGGGGGGGGGGGGGGGGGGGGGGGTGCAGGGGGGGGGGCGGGAGGGGGGGTGGGGGGGGGGGGGGGGAGAGGGAGGCGGGGGGGGGTAGGATGAGGGAGGGGAGAGGGGGGGGGGAGGGGGGGGGGGGGGTGTGATGGATGGATATGTGTTGTTTGGTGGGTGCGGTGTTCTTTCCTTGGGGGGAGGGGAGGGGGAAAGCGAGGGTGAGAGGTGTGTCACTGGCGCGCTAGCACTCCGTGGTTGTTGAGGTGAGTGGTGGTGTGGAGTTGAGAGTGAGCGTTTTATTGTTGGGGTGGACGGGAGGGGGCGTATGGGAGGTTGGGTTGGAAGGGTGGAGGAGGAGGACTTTGAATGGGATGGGGTCAGGTACTAGCGACAAGTGTGTGGGTAAGAGGACTGGAGGACTGCAGTGTGGTGGGAGCCCAGGACGGGGGAGGTGGGAGAGGGGGTGGAGGAGTGGGAGGGGTGCTTGTTGTGAGGGGTTTAGGGTTGATGTAAAGGTGGATGGAGAGGGGCTTGGGGGTGTACTAAAGGAGGGGTGAAAGTATAGGGCTGAGGTGTTTGGGGGGGATAGCTAGAGGGAGTGCGCATGGGAGGTTTGGTAAACACTTGCAGTTTGTTTGGTCTTTACGTCAGCCTGGTGGTGGTGCAGTGTTGGTGTGGATTGAAGGGTGAAAGGGGGACATGTGTTGAGATTGTGGGAGGCCTGGTTTTGGGTAGGGTGTCCTGTGAGTTGTTTTGAGGTGGGAGGTAATTTGGACAAGTCTTAGAAGTGGCTGTGGGGGGATAGCAGGGAAATGGTGTTGGTGGTGGTGGAGCGTTGGATGGCTGTTTGCTCTTTGATGTGGAAAATGCGGGTTGGAATGGATAGGTTGAAAACGGACAATGTTGATGTTGCCTGCATCCCCGGTGAGGCACAGGAACTGATGGGGGATGCTAGAAGGAGGAGGGGTTATTGGACACAAACACTGGTGGACAGGTTGCAATAGAAGAGGGGAAGGCTGAGTGAGGGATAGGAACAGAGGTGGTGTGGGAGGAGGTGGGGGTGGGAGGAGAGAGGTGGCTGGTGGTGAGAGTGAGGGGTAGGGGAGATAAGAAGGGTGGAAAATGTGAAGGGGGGGTGAGGGTGGTGGGATGGCAAGAGACAAAGAGAACTCAAGGCTGGGGGGGGTGAGCTGAGAGGGAAGGGAGAATAGAGCTGTGGAGAGGGAGGGAGAGATGATGTGACGAAATAGTAGAAATAGTCAGAAGGGAGGAGGAGGGGAGGAGAGAGAAGAAAGGAGAGTTGAGAGGGGGGAAGGAGGGGAGAGAGAAGTGTGTCGGCGAGAGGGTTGGGAGGGGAAGAAGGGGAGGATTTAATTATTAGGATGGGTGAGAAGAAGGGCGAGTGAGAGAGGTGGGGAGAAAGGTAGAGATGAGGACGGAAGAGTAGGGGAGATAACACTGCCTGGAGGCTGGGCCTGCTGCCTGCTTGGCCTGGTCGGTAGGGTAGTTCCCGGAGTGGCTGGGGGGTTGTTGGGTTGAAAAGAAAGGTGACGGTTCCGGTTGGTGAGGTTTAGATGGGTAGGAGCAGAGGGGAGGAGCTGGGTGGAGTTTGGGTAAGATGATCTTTGCTCGGGCGAGGTGGTGGTGTCCGGCTAGAATGCGAGGGTTTTCTTCTTGGAAATGGGAAAGGGGAGTTGGAATAAGAAAAGAAAGTCTGCAGGGTTTGGGATGTTGATGGGTTGTTTCTGGATGTTTTGGGTGGATGTGTCTGGCGTCTTCCTGTTATGGTTTGGGGTGGCTCTTGCTTCCTTGCAATGTTTGGGTCTGTTAGATGCCTGCTTGGTGGGGGAGAATGAGGTTATCTGCAGGTGATCCCTGGTGGAGGGGTGAGGGAGGGAAAGGGTGATGTGATGGTGGGACTTTAGAGATCGATGGGTAATGTGTGCCCTTCCCATTATGCGCTGGGGTCTTTGGGATGAGATGATTGGAGGAAAGAGAACGTTGGGCGGGAAAAAGTGTTGGTTTGGACGTTTGGGTTCTGGATGTGGTGATTCCTGTTAAGTTTGAAATCTCCAGATGGGGCTGGAGGTTCTCTTTTTCTTGAGGGAGTGGTGTTGGGGTTGGTTATGGTGTGGGGGTGAACTGGTGTATTGGCCCGGCTAGTGGGTTTGGTGTCGTGGGCCTTGTAGCTTTGGGTGAAAAGGTTAGTTTTCGGCTTGTTTTCCCGCCCTAGGAGGGGGTTTGGGGGGTGATTAGTGAATAAAATGGGGTGCGGGGGGTCTGCATCCTCTAGATGCAGCGGGAAATTGTTTGGTTGTTGACTCCCCTGGTGGTAAGGGGTAGGGTGGGTTGATGAAGGGTGTGCTTTTGGGCATCTTGATTGGTGGAGGGGTGTGGTAGGTCGATGGAAATAGGATTGTTGGTTGTATAAGTGCGCCATCTTCTTGTGTTGGGTGTTAGTGGTGTTAATAGTGTGAAAGGTTTTGTCGGTAGGGTAGGGGAAGGTGGTGGTGGAGTGTGAAAAGTGGTGCGGGCTGCAGTGTGTGCGTCTGTGGTTGATGAAGGGCTTCATTGGTGTGGAAAGTGGGAGTTTGGTCTTGAAAATGGTTCTGGGTTGTTTGGGGGTTGTGGGACCCTCCGACGCTTTCGTGGTGTGGGGGTCCGGTTGGGTGGGTGATGGAGAGGTAAGGTGTTTTCTTTGTTGGTGGTGGTATTAGGGGTGTTTTCCGCCTTTGTTTCTGCCATGGGGTCCCCCGGGGGGAAATGTTTTTTGAGTTTGTTGGGGAAAATAAATGGGGTTGGTGTTGGTTTGCGGTGGTTGTTGTGCAATTTTCCTTTGATTTCTTTCTAATTTATTGCTCTGTTCGTTTGTGTTGTGGGTGTAGTGTGTGTGTTGTGTTGTGTGTTCTCCTTCCCTTTTTGGTCTTGGGCTGGGTGTCTGGGCACGGGCAATCTCTCGCTGCTCCCCGCGGGTGTTGGTCTGGTTGTTGTTCCCACTGGCCGCGGGGGGTCGCGCGGCCCGGCCTGTCTGGTTGGGCGTCTTCGCTGTCCCTTCTGGCTTATGTGGTTTTTGGGTGCGTGGAGGGTGTGGGTCTGGCTCTGCCACGTCCTCTTCCCTCTGCATGCCTCTGCTGTGTTGCTGGGGTGGTTGCTGTGTGCGTCAATGCTGTTGGGTTGGGGTGGTTGGGCCTTGTGTGTGACGTCCTTCCTGGCTTCTTGTTGCCTCGCCTTCTCCTGTGTCTGTGTGTGTTTGTGTCTTGCCCTAGAGGGGGTGTTGTGTGGCAATAAAGAGTCTCAGATGGTGAGTGGAGGAGTTCAGGTGTTTTCAGTAGCTTTAGGGGTTCCCCGGTGTGGGTTTGTGCAGTGGTTGAGACATTGGGGTGTGGTCGGGAGAGGGGGGGGGGAGGGGGGATTGGGTGGGTGGTGTGGGGGCTGGAAAGGAGGAGGGCTCTCCGGGGGTTGTGGGAGGAGGAGAAGGTGAGGTGGTCGGTGAAGAGGTGCGTGGGTGGGGTTGGTGTTTTCTCTGGCTTTGATTCTTTTTTCTTTTCTCCCTTTTCTCTTCCCTCTTCGTGTCTTGTTTGCTTACTTTCTCCTTTCTCTGTTTCCATTCTTCTTCCCCTGCTCGCATTTTCTTGTCTCCTCTGCTGTTCTTTTCTCTTTACCTTCCCGGGTTTTGTCCTTTTCCTTTTGCAAACTTTCTCTCTTCCCTGTTTTGTAGTCCGTGGAAACTGTCGTTTGAAACTTCAACATTCGGCCTCTTTCTGTCTCTTTGGCTGTCCGGCCTTGTCGTTTTCTTCCCGGGCGCCCTTGTTCTGTACTTCTTCGATTATGGGTTTGAGATTTCAAAGTCCGTCGTGTCCGGCTTTATGTTCTTGGGCTCTCTCGCTCTAGGGCTTTACCCTTTCTTGGAGAAGTACTTCGCTCTAAGGGCTTTACCCTTCTTGGCAGAAGTTACTGTCTCAGGGACTTTACCCTTCTTGCAGGAGTCTGTGTTAGGGCTTTACCCTTTCTGCAGGAGTCCCTCGCTGCCTCAAGGGACTTTACCCTTCGGGGGTCCTCGACTGTTAGGGCTTTACCCTTTCTGAGGGTACATCGCTGTTCAGGGACTTTCCCTTTCTGGGGTCGCTGCCAGGGCTTTACCTTCGGGGGTTTCTAGTGGGGCTTAACCCATTTTTCTAGGGGGGTAGGGTGTGGAAATTTCCCGAGTTGTCTGGGGTTGTTTTTTGTTTGTTTTATTTTGGAATGGTTCCGTCTCCCGGTTCATGGCCGTGTTGTTGTTGGTCGTCGGGTGTGTCGCTGGGCCGTCCTCTTCTCCTTTTTTGCTGGGGTGGGTGTCCGGGTCGGGGCCGCTCCGGTGTCCTGTTGTCCCGACGGACTCTCGGACGATCCTGTTCGTGACGCCAAGTTGTGGTGGCAAATCTTGTCACGGTGAGACGGAGAAATTGCTCTGAGTCGTTGGAGTACAAGAAAAACAGATTTATTCGGGTTGCAACCAGGAGAACACAGTGTAGAGAGTGGGGGGTCTGAAAGAGAGTGATCAAAAGGGGGGGGAAGATGGAATTATATTGGGGGAAAAAAAAAGAGTGTGTGGGATGGGAGGGGGGGGGAGAAAAGTTTGGGGGTGTGTTTTTTTTTACCTAAAAAAAAAAAAAAAAGGGTGGTTGTTTGGTTTTATAAAATAAGGAAAAAGGAGAAAATAAAGAAAAGGTAAATTAAAAAGGAGAAAAAAAAATTGAGGAGTAGGATTGAGGGGGGAAAAGGGGAGAAGGGGGGAAAGGGGGGAAAAAAGGGAAAAGGGGAGTGGGGGGGGAAAGGGGAAGGAACTGAAGGAGAAAGGGGCGACTGCCATCACACTGACAGCTGCTCAGAGACGGCAAGGATCCAGCTAAGTTCTGATTAGTTGTTTTCCTCTGGTCTGTGGAAACTTGCTGGACACAGAGGCACATTTTTTTACTGTCTCATGCACTCTTGTCAGGATATAGTGACTGTTTAATAAAATAACTTTTTAAAAAAATCATATTTGCTCGCTTGCTCGAGGACATAAGAAGAGATAGTGAATGAGAAACAGAGAAAGATACAATGCATACTTTCATGGATTTATATTTAGCTGATCTAACCAACTCCTCCCCCTCCTCTATTCTAACCCCAAGAAACCCAAATCACCCAGAATAAAAATAATTGGTGGTCTCGTCTCCAGTTCTGACTGGAATGAAGTCTGTATGGAAGAGCCGCAGCTCCTGGCAGGCTTCCCTGCTCCAGTCTTATCCCAAGGAAGAGAAGATTTGGCCCCAGAACGGGTAAACATGCCACAGTTTTAACCTCTGTCACCCAACATCCCTTGACATGGCTCTATCAGAACACACCAGGCAAGTTGCATTAAAAGCCACAGGGCAGATTGGTGAGCACAGGGAAATTATCCTCCTCGAGCCAAAATGGCTGCGAGCACTTGACGTGTCAGACTTTGCTTAACCAGGTAATTTTACATGCTTGTTAAACCCGGTGTCATCACTAACTCTTGTGAAGATCTCCCCTCAATTTAGGGTGCATCGGTAACCTCAATCAAAATGTTTGCATCTGTTAAATCACTGATGATGGAAGCGTAACTTTGTTGAAAACCCTTTTCCTCCCCAGCCATCAGTGCTGGGGCCTTCTTCTCCAGAGGGTTCATTTTAAATGGCAAACCTTGTTATAAAAGCAGTATTGTACTGGGAGTTAGGCAGTAACTCTGGATCCTAGGAGCAGATAATCCTTCAATGTGACTGGGTACGTTTGCGTCATAGGGTCACAGGCAGCCACAGTTTAAGCAGAAGATCAGGTTGTTGTCGTATGTGCACACACAGTTCGACCATTTCTGATTTCATGGTGCTGATTTCATGGCTGAGAATATTTTCATGGCACTTTAACTGAAACATTTTATGCTTTGCTCTGTTATGAATTTATTTGAAATATTTCATGAAACATCTCATCGAACATATCATGAGTTTGTTTATGTGTACATAAAAAATCTGTTCTCTGTCAGACATAAAATTAAAGGGTGTGTCCAAGGGCAGAATTTGTACTGGGAACTGGAGAGTACATGTCCCCCTTGCTTTTCAAAATTAAAACTTTTCAATACCCTGTTTAGTCTCTCAGACACAGTTCACAGAAGAAGTAGCTTGTGGAAAAAAATACTCACACTCCTTGAACAAATGGAATAAAATACAACCTCACATAGTAACACTGGATTACATGTGTACATCACTCTCCGTAAATCCCCTTGTGCGTGTGAAAGCATTTAGAACCCTGCACGGTAATGACTCTGCTACTAACAACACAAACTATTGCTATACAGAAAGATAATTACAGAATGTAAAAATATTGACATGCTGTTGCAGAAAAAGTGCTGACCATAAATGGTAGCAAGATTGGAGTTCATGAAATGAAATTATAACTTTAAATGTATAGTTTGATTTACACCAACAATGCTATGTTATTATATTCTTCTTGTCAAAATACACTATAATTTTTATAATTTTAGTGTGTGTGCGTGTGTGTTAGAGATGTAAATACAGCTTTATCCCATCAGTTAAACATTATCAAGCTAAGTGCAATAATAATACAGAACACTTTTGTTAGTCTTATAAAAGATGCCAAAACCAATTTAATCTGAACGTGTTATTTTCTACCTTAAAGCAGTAGTAGATAAAATTGGAGAAAATAATTTTAGAAAGTTATTTCTATAAAACGTGACTATATCCTGACAGTAGTGCATGAGACAGGTAAGATTTCACAGACCACAGGGAAAAATGCTGACTGTTCAGCTGTAAAATGAGAAAGTTTGTGGCCTGGCAGCCATGTTGAGATCAGCTGAGGAAATACCAAGCACCACCCACCAACTGGAGCAAACTTTTTCATTTTACTGCTAAACAGAAACTACAAGATGTTTCTGGACACATTTGAGGCATTACAGTAACAGAATATGATGAGTTTCTGAGTGATTGACAACTGCCTCTGTTGAATGAACAGCCATCACAGGCTAGATTTTCTAAAGTCTGAAAATAGAGCTATGAGGAGGTACAGAAGTGTAGTTTTCCCTCAGAGCACTTTTACTATATGCCGAAATTATTAAGGATTTTTTACCCAATGATTGTCAAAAGCATTCTACCCACTGCTACTTTAATAAAACAGCTTTGTTTCTGGTTGAAGAACCCATCGTGTCCCTCCACTTGACACCACACCTACATACTTGGGTGTGTCAAATGTGTAAAAATGTTAACTTAGTGTACATAATGGAAAAAGGTTCAAATAGAATGATAATAATGAGTTGGATTTATGTACTTTTACTACGGTATCTTTGGAAAATGAAAACAGTCAAATTTTCTAACAATATAAAACATATTACTCTTAACTCCTTTTTTCCAATTTTATGAACTTCTGTATATGGTCATTGTTCATTCAACCAACTTCCTCTCCATTCATAATAAAAGATTGAAGAACTGAACCTAAATTGCAGGTTGGGAACTGAGAAAGGCATCATCAGAGCGTCTGGGATAGGGTGTGGAAGGCTGATGATGTGGAGGCTTTCACACACATGCTCACACAAGCACTCACACCCCGGCTTTTCACCCATACCACCATCAGTGTGTATTGAACTGGGAGTAGTGGTGGCACATTGGATGGAAGGGAGGGACGCCCGTAGTACTTATTATAGCATAGCGTTCAGAAGGTCTGATGACAAGGCTGCTAAGACATTTAGAGGAGGGTTTGTGCTTCGGGACTAAACCAGATTTAACCAGAGTCTCTGTGAAGCATCAGCCAAACCTCTCATCACCACACCACACTATGCACTTTAGCTCTGTGTGTATTTGTGTGTGCTGCAGAGCATGTGTAGTATGTGTTTAAGCATTTCAGAGCAGACTTGTATGAACTTGTGTCTGCATCTATATATATTTAGCATGACTTTGTATGTGGGTGTGGGTGTATGTGTCAGTTTCACCATCCAACCAGGCACCAGAGGAAAACAATGGATTTACCCTGAAGGAGGTAAAACAACAGTGGATTTATATTTCCCCCCTCGCTCCCTTCACCGCCTACAACATATTACTTTCACTGGACTGGAACGCTCTCTCAATGTGAAAAGGCTCTGGCAAAACCCCACCTCTCCCTTGTGCAGAATGTAGCAAAACTTGGATGCCTCCCTCAGCATTAATGCCGCCACACACAACGTCGTGGGGAGCCGACCCCCCTGATGTTAAAGAACTGATGACTAAACAGCAGTAAGCCTTCTTATTGTATTAACTACCTGCGGCTGTTGTTGTTTCCATAATTCCAACATTTATTTTGTGTTACAAGCAACTTTATGGGTTTACACAAGGCCAAGCTTGAAAGCTGCAACAAGGAAATATGGCATAAATCAGTTTGTCATATATGTGTTGGCACCCACAGGTTTTCACAAAGTGTTACAGCTGGTGTTAAATTTTAAGTTAACAACACTGTGAAAATGTAAATGCCTGCAAAACACCCTCATTACTTCAGGCCAGAATGAAACTCCATCCTGACTAGGATAGTACTAGGACTGTCATTAGTTTAAAAAATTAAATATGAACTAACAAATAACTCTTTCAGATAAATTTAAACACATAACCTCATAATCTATGTGAAAATACTTTGCAGAATTGATTCATTACATTCATTCGCGGTGCCTCCACTGCCTCATTTGAAAAGCTACCATAACTTTTAAGCAGCTAGCATTAGCATGTGTTACTGTAAAGCAGCTAATGTAGGGTGACCATATTTTCAAACCCCCAAACCGGGACCTGTAAATGTATTACAGCACATTCATGCGCACACATGCTAGTTTGGGAGTCTTGTTGAGAGTTTCCCTCAGAGGAAATTGTTGTCTGGAATTACGTACATTATTTTGCAACTTTGGTTTTGAACCCAAACAATCTCTATCACCTCATGTTTTTGCCTGATAAAAATAAATGCAGTGGAGGCATTTTATGCAACTGAATGCTTCAATTCACATAATGGGTACTGAATATGGAAAAATACTGTAAAATACTAGAATACCAGTCAAGTTGTATTTTATATCCAGATCTGTCCAAAGTATCAATTCATCATTTATTTTTTATTACACATTTGACTAATATACGAATTGGCCGAAAATGTTTTTGAGGTTACAGTGATCATGACCTTTGTAGACGTTTGTACCCAATTTGAAGAAATTCCCTCAAGGCATTCCTGAGATATCACGTTCATGATAATGGGATGGATGTGAGGTCACAGTGGCCTTTGACCACCAAAATCTAATCAGGTCATCCTTGAGTCCAAATTTGTGCCAAATTTGAAAAAAATCCATCCAGGCAATACTGAGATATCGGTACAAACGAACAACCTGAAAACAATGTCTTTGGCCATGGCTATCGCCGGTGCACAGGCATAAAAAGGCATCCAAGTGAAGTACTTTATTGGTATCTGTATTACTTAAAGGGTACTAGTATTGTAATTTTTCAATATTCAGCCCTACTGTAATTTTAGATCAGCAAAGAAAACTACAATAGCCTAGTTTACAGAGGTCATGCTATGAGTCAGATGAAGAGTGACTTTTATGAACGCCCCCAGTGGGAGTAATTGCGTTAACAATGATAGTGTTTTCTCACGTTTAAGGGTTAGATTGAATTTCAAATAAAAAGTGAGAGCCTTAGAATCTATCCAAGTCGTACTGCCAAATTTGAAACCCAAGACCTGCACATTATATCTGTTTGCATGCTTTAGTAATGTTGCAACAACTCTGCCCAGTCAGCCAGATGCATTCTCACAGGGTCACAGTGGTTTGTTGCTTTACACAATGAACTGAAAGTTTTATTTGCTGAGTTACATCTCTGTATTTAGGCTTAACATTATTTTTACAACAGAAAAACTGACCCAAACCCAACTGAAATCCCCTGAGCCTGAACCAGGTAGTAAACATGACACATATTGAGTCAAACACACCTTCACGTCTGAAATGAAGTGATACCGTTAGATATAAAAATGATTCCCCTAGGGACCGAATGAGCTCATCGCTTGGCAGAATCATGTTAGTGATTGCAAACGAGAGGCAAAGAGTCCGGTCAGACAGCATGCATTAAGTAGCTGTTGGCCTGGTGAGGAAAAGCCCCTGGCAGCCAGGCTGTCTGGGGTTGAAGTTTCATTATCATCTGCTATCGAGTGTCTTCCATTGAGCCTGATGAATCACAGGATTACAGGGGAAACAGTCCATTGTTGTCTGAAGGCGTCAGTGCCTCTGATCCATGTCTCTCCCCCCCGCCCACCTCTGCTCCCCTATGCCTGCCCTGGTCATAAACTCAGGCAGTGCCCCCCTCTCGCTCTCCTCTCTGCTACTATGTCTGTGTTTACCTCTCTCTGTCTCCTTACCTACCTCTGATCCTTCTGTTTCTCTCATGATGTCTGCCCTCTCCTGGAGTGACCAAACCGTCCTGATAGATTGAGGGCTTCAGCGCCACATTGGCACACACTGGACTAACCTCTGTGCCGATGGACAAGCTTTAATTAAAAGCATAAATCAGCAGAATTTATCAATCAAGATGAGAAACGCCTGGGTATCTGCAAGACTGGGCTTTATTATTGCACATGCACAATACATATTCAGTATTCTGAGGTAAAACCTGCAGCCTGGTCTCACCAAATGGTGTCATTTCACAGGCAATTACAACACCAATGTCATTCATACACCATGTAGTCTGACTGATGCTTATGAAATGCTTATACTGTTTATGGCAGATGGGTGGGACGGTCCAGCAAACACAGGACTTTCAACCAGCAGACCGGTGTTTGTGTCCTAAAGTGTTGCTGAGTTACATGTTTTCCATACTTGTGTTATTTGTATAAGTATTTTAATTGCTTTACGTACTTATTTTAAGCCCAACCATAATGTTTTTCCTAAATCTAAGTGGTTTTGTTGCCTAAAGGCTGGCACACACTAAAACGTTTTTGAAATCTTAACAGATGTTGAAAATGTGAGATCCCACATATAATGGCATGTTATGTTAAATTTAACAGTTTTGTTCCTATTGTGTGTGGTGACCAATGATTTGGCCAAAACTAATAGATTCAATTCAGGAACAACAAGAGTCCAGACTATAAAAAAGGAAATTTTACAAAATATTCTGCAATCAAATGTGACTTAGTGTAAACAAACATGGTAGATGACAGACAGGAAGAATTAGCGATGTTTTTGCAGTGCTTGAAAAGCTCATACATTAGCTGTGGCTGGCATGACAGTGGTGGATGTCTAAGTCAAGTCCATCCATCCATCGTTAACCGCTTATCCCGTTCCTGGTTGCGGGGGGGCTGGAACCAATCTCAGCTGGCATTGGGCGAAGGCGGGGTACACCCTGGACAGGTTGCCAGTCCAGACAACATATAGACAGACAACCTTTCACGCTCACATCCACACCTGCGGGCAATTTAGAGTCCTCAATTAACCTAAACAGCATGTCTCTGGACTGTGGGAGGAAGCCGGAGAACCTGCGACCCTCTTGCTGTGAGGCGAGAGTGCTAACCACTGCACCACCATGTCAAGTCAAGACAATTTTATTTGTACAGTGAACCCTCACTATAACGCGGTTCACCTTTCGCGGCTTCGCTGCTTCGCAGATTTTTTTTTACAGTGCATTTATTGTGCTCTGAATCCTGATTGTCTCAGGGGCTTTACTGTTGTCTAGAAGTGAAAAAGTTGATATTGGTTTTTCACTCAGACCCATGCCAACAGTTTTCGTTTCTGTACATTCTGCCAAATTTACGTTTGCAATTTTTCTCCGTGACAAAACCCACAATGTCGAAGAAACGTTCTGCACCGACAAAGGAGCCGGAGAAGAAGAAAGAAAGAAAGAAAGAAAGAAAGAGTGCCAACAACTACCCATAACGATGTTGTTCTCTTGGAGAAAGACTCCTGCGCAGCCTGCAGTTGAAACAGACGCTACAGCGCAGCGGAGTGAGGACGGAGAGGCACAGCTGGAGGGACTGTGAAATACGCGAGTGACAATGTTTCCAACCTTGTATTCATTACTATACTGTACTGTATTCAAATTATTGTTTTACAATACCGTTCTTTAAACTATCACAGTTATTTGTAAGAAAATGTTAATATTTTTATTTCTTAAACAAATTTTGGGCCTGAAAACAGGTTTTGATTTTTGGTTTCATTCTATAGTATTGCATTGTAAAATAATAGTAAAAAATAAAGCTGACTACTTCAAAAGTAAAAATAAAGCTGACTACATCGCAGGTTATTTTTGGAACGCAACTCCCGCGATAAACGAGGGTTCACTGTATAGCCCAAAATCCATCTATCTGTCCCAGGGTTGCAGGGGTGCTGGAGCCGATCCCAGCTGACACTGGGCGAAGACGGGGTACACCCTGGACAGGTTGCCAGTCTGAACCTTTTGCTGTAAGATGACCATTGGGTTTTTGAGTGCTAACCACTGCACCACAGTGCAGCCCAAATCCCAAATTTGCTTAAGGGGGCTTTACAATCTGTTCAGGATAAGACACCGTCTATCATTTACAGAATGACCCTCTCATTAGATAAGGACCCCCCCCCCCCCCCCAAATAAAAATGGAAGAAACCTCAGGAACAGCAACAGAGGAGATATCCCCCTTCCAGGATCGACAGACATACAGTAAACAGTAACAACATTGTGAAAATACAACATAGACATACTGTATGTTGTATACAGAGAGCCAGAGCAACACGACCTCCTCTCCACCGTGGAATCTAAAGAGAGGACCAGATTTTTGTAAAATCTCAATTGGCTGACATTTTTTCCCCACACACAACAGGATATATGTTCATAAATACTGAACGTTTCATATTTACAATTTATTGTTTGGTCCGGATGGATTTCCAAGCTAGTCAGGGTGGTTGTAAAAAACACTCTTAACATAACTTATACCACAGAAATATCTGTAAAGCTAATCTTTAGAACAATCAAAAAATCAGGGCTGATGGGGGAATTGGGCCAATTATTGGCTTGATTCTCGTGTAGTGTGTACCCAGCTTAACGCTAACAATGGACATTACTGTAGTTTTACCTAAACATAATCATGATCATTTCATGGTAATAACATGGCATTAAATGACACATGAAAAGTTGTTTCACAATGTTAAGCCGTTGGTGTATAACGGACACTTTGAATGTCCTTAAAATGTCATACTATTTATATGCCCTCCATGAGATTGGGTTAAAAGAGGGAAATAAAAAGAAGAAGACATGTTAAAGCTGCATTAATTGACATTTTGGCCACTTGGAGGTAGCTGACATGGATCAACATCAGCACTGAACTTACCTAATGAATGTAAATCTCTTATAGTCAACCAACCTCTGACAGAAATATCTGGGGTCTGATTTTCCCACCTCAACAGGGCTGAAACAATATAAGGAAGATTTATTTAGTGAATTCATCTTATGTATACTCATGCACATTCCCTCTCTCCGACTGCCTGTATGGGTGTGCGTAAGAGCCCGAGCATAAAGCACAGGCTTGTCAAAGGAGACCGGTAAATGGAGGTGCTCTGTTTCATGAACTGTGACTGAACTTGTTCGAAATGGGTAGAAATGTTGGACAAATATGGTGCCTGAAAACCTCAGAAACGTTGTCCCCCCCGTCCCCCCCCCCCCCCCCCGACCCCTCCTCTGCCCACAGCCCTTCATCCCATGCCAGTCCACGGCCTGACATTTTCCAATCCTGCCAGGACAGGGGCCTGCATGTAAGAGAAAGAGAGAAAGGGGCCCCTTAAACTAGATTTACAGGACTTTGGAGTTTTCTCCTCTCCCTGAGCTTTTCCACATTGCGTGGTTCAGAAAGGTCATCAGTGGGAGCCTCACTTTCCCCTTCTTTGTCTTTTTTGGTAATTCACTTGCTTTTTTTGCCTCCAGACTAAAAGTTAATATGGACGGTTAAGATTTTTGCGGTGCATTAGCCAGTCAGTCAAAAGCAGATACTATAAGTGACAGTCTCGACAACGCGCTGTCAAGAAGCCACACACATAAGTATGGTAAATAACCCTTGTTGTTGTGATTACGGTGTGTTAGTCTACTGTAGTGGAAGAAAGACCCTCCTCACCCTACAGCAATATGAATAACCCCCTATTATCTTCCCCTCCTCTCCCACACACATTGCCCACTGACAAAGATGCCCATTTTATGTGCCATGTATGATTTGATAAGTGGCAAACCTGAGTGACGGGACGCCTTTGTGAGAAAGAGAGGGAAGAAAATCTCCTGCTCTGTTGGCAGAGGACAATTATGACTAAGGGACTTCTGTGAGGTTTTCAGTGAGAAGAGTGTGTGTGTCTGGCGGAGAGAGAGTAAAATTGAGATAATAACCCTGCCTATTGTCTCGCATTCAATTACGAGATAAAGGTGTGTCATTGCCAGGTATGGGCATGAGCATGGCGCTGCCTGATGCTTCTCACGGAGTTTGATGGTGTGTAATGGACTTGAACTGTGGTTGTTTGAACTTTAACTTTTGGGAATGAGAAGAGTTCACACGGAAAGGTACACAGTGATTACAACAGACCTCAAATTATGAACCTTGACCTTATGACCTTTGCTCACTGACAATTGGCCGTTATCTAAACCCTTCCCCTGAACAGTGATTGTCCAGTCATAGATTAGCAACGCTAGCTTCGCACAGTAGGGATTAAATGGCCTGTATGGGGTTGTAGTAAGAGCGATACATAATGCACAAAGGGACTGGTGAGTTGTGTCTTTTTTATTGTCATTCTGAAACCAAAAACACAAAAAAAAAGGAATGGATTAGACTATGAAACCATTAACAACTGTTAGCTTGTCTGGATTGAAAATGCGAGCAAAAAACATGAATCTAACTTCTGTGCTGCTTTTCAAGTAAACATCCAAACAGGGTGTACAACACTTTCTAATTCCAACTTGTTATATACCGCCGTATTGTCATGCCCCTTGGCGTCACTTTGTTTCTGGCATCAAAACCACAGTAGTTTCCCTTGGGGTCACATTAGGATGAGGCAACAAAACCATTATAGTTAGTTTTAGGAAAGAACTACATGGTTGGGCTTAAAACTACAACGTTTGTACAGTGAAAATGACACTGAATGTTGTGAAAGCAGGACATGAATGGATAGCTCATTGTGAGGCACAGGACACAATTAAAACTGGCTGGGGTGTAATGGGGGTCCTTTCAGTCTTCGTTACATTTCTTTAGAGTTTCTTTATTGCCAAAGCATTTGCACAACATAATATATCATGCAGAGTAAAGCATGGTAATTTTTCCACAGGAAAATAATTGCACATGATTAATGATGAGACAAGCAATTGGTATGTTCAAAACCTTTATTCCATAGTCTGCTTTTAAATGATCGGATGTATTTTCCAGAGGCAGTCTAATGTTGTTTATTCCAGATACGGGGTGGTTGGATCACCTGTGGAAAGCTAATTGTATGGTGCGATTTGCGAGGCTTGGAATGATTATGACATAGAGTACACAGATAAATAGAGCTCTCCAGGGATGATGTATTCTGTAGGCCAACCAGAAAGTTAGCATCGCCCTGGTTCCCTCAAAAAAAAAAAAAAAAAAAAAAAAAAAATGGGATTTTTCCATTGGGTTTTGGATCATTGCAGAAAAGGGGCTGCATGGTGGTGCAGTGGTTAGCGCTGTTGCCTCACAGCAAGAGGGTCACAGGTTGCATGTTCTCCCTGTGTAAGCGTGGGTTTTCTCCGGGTATTCCGGCTTCCTCCCACAGTCCAAAAACATGCAATTTAGGTTAATTGATGACACTAAATTGCCCGTAGGTGTGAACGTGAGTGTGAGTGGTTGTCTGTATGGTTGTCTGTCTATATGTTGTCTGTCTCTATGTGCCCTGCGATGGACTGGCGACCTGTCCAGGGTGAACCCCGCCTTCGCCCAATGCCAGCTGGGATCAGCTCCAGCCCCCCTGCAACCCCTAACGGGATAAGCGGTTGACGATGGATGGATGGATGGATTATTGCAGAAAACAAATTCAGTAGAAAAAAAAAAAAACATTTATGATGTTTACATGTTTTGTTTAGCAAGGTAATCTCCACAAATGAACACAACTTTTATGATTTCTGAAGAGCGAATGTAATCACCACAAGTCTAAAGCTAATGTCAGGCTCTAATGGTTGAATGAGCTCAAATACGAGGGTGTGGAGTTGGCATGATGACATTTAGTAGTCTTGTTTAGTCACGCATTACCATTTAAGACACATAAAGGCTTCAAATTCACAAGTATAGTATTCATTAATGTATTTTATGTTGTACGACAAAACATTACAATTTCTTAAGACCGTTTTTAGGGAACCGGAAGTATTAAAATGCTAATTAATTTCCGGTTTTTGGGACTCAGTCCTGTAGCATTCTATTGGGTGCACTTATTTCTAGAGTTAATATGAGTTACAAATATAGTGAACATCATGTCATGTACTACATTAAACACTTACATGTTTTCAGTTATGGGTCAGCTATATCGCTGTGATTATGATGTTTGTGTTCTGACCAATGCTCTCCCTTCTTCTATGCTGTCTGATTATTCCAAACAAAACTAATTGAAATAAACTGAAATTTTATTAAATGTTTTCATTATTAATGTGTTAGATATAACTACAAGCACAAATCATATTCCTCATAAAGTGCAATGGTCTGGACTAAAATAATTTATAATGAAGTTCTTTTAGTTTTGTCAATTCAAAAAAATGTGCACATCTGACAAAAAGCCAATGTTTTCCATTCATAGACTCATGACCATTCATATTACATGTCTCTATTTGTCTGGTAACATTTCCAAAGAGAAATGTTTTCCCACAATAAATGCTAGTGGATCATGTCAAACGCACTCAGACACCAAATACTGTTCGGCCATTAGTGCTGTTCCAAACATGAGACTCAGAGCTCCTGAACCGTAGCTGTCCCGTGTTATTGGAATAATCTTAATTCTTTTCTGAGGGAAAATCATAAAAGGTCATCCGTTCTGCCACACAGCCCATGTAATGTTGTAATGTAGGACCGATTCTGAAAGAAAAACAAGGACAAAATCAATTTCCTTGTCACATAGCTTGACCCAAATCGGTTTGAAGTGCGTTACATGATCTGCAAGTTTCCTTCTCCAAACAGAGAGACCTACATGGGGGCGGCAGAGAGAGAGAAAGAGACCCCTAAGGAGCAGCCAAGGAAATACTTTGTCTCAGAAAAAGCCATTCTCAGTTTGTTACTTTGTCTCAGAAAAAGCCATTATGGAATAGGAAGTGTTTTTGTCCATTCAAAATCTAATTTCCTGGGACAGAAATAGCCACCACAAATGGAAGTTGGTATTTTATTCTACAAGTTTAAAGAGGACCCATATGCTTATTTCCAGCTCCATACTTTTATTTTGGGTTTGTAGGAGAACATGTTTACATGCTTTAATATTGAAAAAAGAAAAAAAAAGTCTTTATTTTTCTCATCGCTGCAGCATCTGTTTGAGCTCCTGCCCTGCCTCCCGAAAAGCCCAGGAAGCTCTGACTGGTCAGCTGGCCCAATCTGTTGTGATAGGTCAACCAAACCTACATCTTCAGACTCTGCTCCACTCTAACTAGCTTTGTTTGAGGGCATGCCAAACTAGCCACTAGGCGGGCATTATGCAAATATGTTACTTGGTAACATCACCCCATTACAAAAGAAAAGGCAGAACTTCAAGCAAGGTGTTTAGAAGCAGTGTCTCTGTGAGGGAGAGGAACTCCATTTGGTCAAGACTTTGTGCTTTGTCACTTTGCACAACTTTTACATTTACAAAAAACTATATACTGTGACACACTGAAGGAAAGGGAAAGAAGCATAATAGGTCCTCTTTAAAATATAAACACTGGCAACATTATCAGTCAAGGACAGTTAAATAGGTTTCAAACCAAACATTCTGTAGCATCACATTTGTGTCTCATGTTGCTGCCATAGAAATATTTTTCAGATATGAACATAGCATGTAAATGGAAATTTACCCTTTATACCTTTTCACATGGGCAGATTCCCTATAGTTCCTACAGCAACAACTGTCATCAGGCTGAGTCAGGCCACCTGTGCCTAATTACAGGGTGGAGACATCAATTAACTGATGTATTTCTAATTGAATCAATAAGATCTGAAAAGAAATGTGTTTTTCCTTTAACCGGCTTTATGTGCAATGTGCATTAACCTTGGTGCTGTTAGCTACTTGTGATATTCCCTCATTGTTTTTCATCATCATTCTCATCATTAGCAATCTGGACTAGATGAAGGGGAGTGCCCAATATACTCTTCCTCCTCTTGTGTGTAACCAGACACTGTTATGCTAGTTAAGGGTGAGGGAGCATGAAATTCATCCTACAGTAGGTGGAAGAGTGTATTAATAGTTGCTCACCTTGAAATATAGTTGGCATTCAAATGTTTACTACAGTGTGATCCTGTTTTATGATCAGGTTTCAATAGAAATTCCCCAGTCTGGTTTGCCTAATCCTCATGCAGCGGTTTAGTCCTGTTAGGGTGGAGCCTGAAGGGATATATAAAGTCACTTAAGCAGTGATGGTGGCAAAGGACAAGATAGAAGAAAGATCACTAAAGAATAGGGTCCAGCCCAGTCACACTGCAGAGATAGTCATGAAACTGAATGTATTGATTTGTGCACACAAATTTCCCTTTTGTTTGTGATGGTCAGCATGAAAGCAGTTCTTTTGTAATCCAGAAAATTGTGAACTAAGAAGTACAAAGAGTGCTGAATGGTATGTAAAGAGGAGGTCGGAGTGGGTCAAAAAACAGGACATTCATGTCCCTTGTGAATCCACAGGTCAACTTTGATTTATTTGTCATTTAACTTCCGTACTTAATATATACATCACTTCCAGTATTCTTTTAACCGAAGCCATGACCTTTTCCTAAGCCAAATGAATTAGTTTGCTGCGTAAGCCTAACCAAGTCAATATATTCCTAAACCTAAAAAAATAGTTTTATTCTGAAAAAAACTGGAGCATCGTGAAAAAAAGGGAAAATTTGATTATTGATTATTTTTATTTTGATCATTTGTGAATGTTTTACAAACTACAATGAGACTGTGTTGAAATATGAAACATATAATGGACATGCTGTTTGTTTGGGGGCGGCAGTAGCTCAGTCTGTAGGGAGTTGGCTTGGGAACCGGAGGGTCACCGGTTCAAGTCCCGACATGGACCAAAAACTGAGTGTGAACTGGTAGCTGGAGAGGTGCCAGTTTACCTCTTGGGCACTGCCGAGGTGCCCCTGAGCAAGGCACCAAACCCCCAACTGCTCGGGGCGCTTGTCTGGAGCAGCCCCCTCACTCTGACACCTCTCCATTACTGCATGTGTGTGTGTGTTTGTGTGCATGTACCATGTATAAGTTAAACAGAGTGTAAATTGAATTTCCCCACTGTGGGACTAATAAAGGTAGATCTTCTTCTTCTTCTTCTAAAGGGGAAGGAAGGTAAAGCACTAATTAAAAAGACAATATCAGAACTTAAAACATACTGTAAAATCTAAAAGACAGAGCACATAGTGTTTGGGGGGCGGCAGTAGCTCAGTCTGTAGGGAGTTGGCTTGGGAACCGGAGGGTCATCGGTTCAAGTCCCGACATGGACCAAGAACTGAGTGTGAACTGGTAGCTGGAGAGGTGCCAGTTTACCTCTTGGGCACTGCCGAGGTGCCCCTGAGCAAGGCACCAAACCCCCAACTGCTCGGGGCGTTGTCAGGAGCAGCCCCCTCACTCTGACACCTCTCCAATTGTTGCATGTATATGGACCTGTTTTGCATGTGTGTGTATAAGTTAACAGAGTGAAAAAATTGAATTTCCCCTAGCGGGACTAATAAAGGAATATCTTCTTCTTCTTCTTCTTATAGCGTTGTCTATAGTGTTTAAGGTTCTATATGCAAGATTCAGAGCCAACAGCAGAGCATGAAGTTGTTCTCCCTTTGTCTATTAATTTTCCTGGGACATTTATTCTTGCCCTCTGTTTCATTTTGGTTGGTAAACCACCACTTTTTGTGCACAAACTTCTCCCTTCTATTCCCCTCCAGTGCCAGACCATCACACTAAACCCTTCATTTATGTAGGTTTTGTATGCTTCAATCGAATTAAGAAATACAAGTACATACATATGTACTGTATATTAGGTACAGTATATCCAGGTCAAAGCACAAGTTATTTTTATTCACTTACAGAAATTTACATTTTTTTATCATCATCAATATTTACTATTTTATAGGCAAAGGTTTGTACCAAGTTTTAATCAAAGAACCAGATGTTTTCCCACATGGTTGCTCATCATTTGTACTGATGATTTAGTTTCTGTCATGATTATGGGTTTTGTTGTAGAGTATTTCCTGTTTTATTTTGAAAGTCGTTAATTTCTCGTCTCTGCCAACTTTACTTCCTGTCTTTGTTTCTTTTCCCTCCTTTCCTGATTGTCTGCCCCGCCCTGATTGTTTTCACCTGCGTCTCATCACCCTGTGTATTTAAGCCGTCTTTCCCCCTTCTCCTCATGTTGGATCGTCTGTGCACTTTGTGCGCTTTGTGAGTCTGTTTTCTTGTGTCTTTCCACTTTCCTCTGCATCTCACAGCGTCTTACTACTTTCCCTCTTCGTCTCTCTGCTTTCCTCTGCCTCTCACTGCGTCTCACTACTTTCCCTCTTCGTCTCTCTGCTTTCCTCTGCCTCTCACTGTGTCTAACTACTTTCCCTCTTCGTCTCTCTGCTTTCCTCTGCCTCTCACAGCGTCTCACTACTTTCCCTCTTCGTCTCTCTGCTTTCCTCTGCCTCTCACAGCGTCTCACTACTTTCCCTCTTCGTCTCTCTGCTTTCCTCTGCCTCTCACAGCGTCTCACTACTTTCCCTCTTCGTCTCTCTACTTTCCTCTGCCTCTCACAGCGTCTCACTACTTTCCCTCTTCGTCTCTCTGCTTCACTCTGCGTCTCACAGCGTCTCTCTACTTTTCTTCTTCGTCTCTCTGCGTCACTCTGCGTTTCACAGCGTCTTTCCACTTCCCTCTATGTTCCCCTGCCTCCTCTGCTTCCCTTAGGTTCCTTCTGTGCTTTTCTAATGCCCCCCGTGTTCCTCTGGCTTAGGTTTAGTTATTGTTTAGTTTTCCTATGTACTTAGTTTTGATATCTTTTCAGCTTACATTAAAGCTCGCTTTTTGTTAATCTTACCTGTGTCCGGTTTTCTGCACTTGGGTTCATTCCATTCACTTTCTCCACCGTGACAGTTTCATGCCCATCCAAGCAGACATTGTCTGTGCAGAAAATCAAAAAGATTCATACTCCTGGGACTTTGTCTTCCCAAAATGACTCCCAGTTAACTCTCCCTGTGTCCTGTTTCCAGACATACTCATTCTAACAGGTTTACTCAAAGTGAAAAATTTACAATATAAAATAAGGTCAAAGTCAGTATACACACTAAAAAACATGCTTTTTGAGTATACTGTCTTGCAATGAATTGCACAAAAGAAATAAAAGAATAAAAGCATTCACAGCTGCAACAAATTAAAACAAATTACGGCTGGTGGTGAGACAGAAAGATCTTGGAAAGCAAACAAACAAGTGTTACATCTTCATAAAAACATTTCTTTCTTTTTATATAGTTTAATAAGCTGTGGCAAGTCACAGTTTGATGTCCAAAGGCACACATATCATCATATACTGGTTTTTGTATGGTAGCTTCAAAAACAACTACCATAATTATTGTGATAATTAGTGCATGGAGGCTCTGAAATGATTTTTTAAAGTACAGTATGTGACCTCCCACTTTGTTCTTTTGTTATGCCGAATGCATGTTCAGAACACACAGAACACATTCACCTCAGGGGATCAGTTATTGTTGATTATGTTGCATATTATGTGTATATTGTTATTCAACCCAATATCACGCCAAAGTGTGTAATAGAACCACCTGTCCATTGGAAGAAAGCCCGTCAGTGTCACGTTTTGCTTTGCAGAGACATGAATATTACACTCCTGTATTAACATGCAGGACCAACGGGGGAAACAAAACCACCAAGTTAGGTTTAGGGAAAACATCATGGTTGAGCTAAAAAAAAAAAAAAAAGTATGTAAACTGAGTAACTGACGTGCTTTCTTCCGGTGGACGGGCGGTTCTCTTACAGGCTTTGCAGTGAGACTGGGCTGTCATATTCACTGTTAAAATGTAATTTTATTACATATAGAATATAGAAACTACAGCTGGTAGGTCGGCAAAATGTTATCTTTCTGATATACTGTTGACAGAATTGCTCTTGATTGAACTGTAACTGTACTATGAAAACAATCATGTATTTTTTAAAATCTATATAGAATTGAATGCTGTAATTAATGTACCAGCCTACAGAAATGTGGTTATTCAGTCTGACACGGGCCCTACTGAGGAAATAGTACATTTTAAACAGAGGTGAGAATAAACCCCCACATGTATTCTGGTCTATTGCTGCTGCTTTAAATTTGTTCCTGGCAGCAGGAGTAGATTTTCAGTCATTGCTTTGTTTATAGCTGAGTTATTAATTTTGTGAACAACATGAACATGAGTCAAATATGTCAGCTTGATACCACACCTTCCTCCAGTCTCCCTCTCTCACTTGGAGCTGCTGAACTGTAGATCCATGAAGATTGATGGGCGGTGAGCCTCTCTGCTACACTTCAGTCAACTGCCCTGCGCTTCGCTGCAACCAGACATGCATGGTGGAATATGCCACACATGCACGCCTGTGTTGATGCTGACCAAACGGCCATGTTGGATGTGTGTATCTGTGCCCAGAAGCACAGATACACACATCCCAAGGTGCTCCACATGGACTCCAACTACTCTGGGCTTTATTTACTAACCAAAGAGGTAATGAAGGAAAATCACACAAAACCAGAGGTGGTGATGACAGAGGAGGAGACCAATGGGGAGGCAGCGCCACAAGGGGATGAGGAGATTGACTAATGCGGCTGAAGGGAAACAGGCCTGTGATTTGTTCTTGTGAAATGTAACATTAAATAGTGCTTCCTTTTGCTCAGTCCCATTGAGGGTTTTTGTTAGCGGATATATGGGATTGAGTGTTTGTTTGTTTGTGCGGGTTGGAGGGTGTGGAGTGTGAGGAGGCCACATGGAAACAGAGGTCCAGTGAAGTTTTTGGGGGGTGGCGGTGAGGATTGTGGATTGGGGAGGTTAGTAGCTGTGTTTTGGGTTGAACGCCCAAAGCACAGCAGTGCGTCATCAGCATTTTACTGGACCCTCTCCACCAGCGCCGTTAAGAACAAAGACCAAACACACTGATGAATCACAAATGTCCAGGCAGCGCTCCAAGAGGCCTTCCTGGCCACAGAGACAGAGAGTCAGGAAGACACACACCAGCGATTACCACAGCTGAGGAGAAAAGATGGAGGGGGGAGAGAGTTCCTCTGTGTAAGGAAATGAGGATTTGTGGGAGGCTCTTGTGCTCATCCGCATGCCTGATGAGCATGTGTGGGACGGACAGGGAGGAAGCACGGATGGACAGGCGGATGGATAGAAGAGCTCCAGAGAGCTGTTTCTATGCCAATTGCTATCAATGCACTGACTCATCCATCTTCACAGGACCAGGCCTCTGCGCTTACCACAGGAACCACGGAAAACAAAGACTCGCCTTTTTATGATGGAAAACTCAGTTTAATGTGGATAACACTCTTCTGTTTCAGCCATTGTTTAGAGTGAAAAGCGGGGTCATTTCAACGCTGCAGCCAGGCATTTTCAAAGTATACATATTTTATATAAATGTGTACAACGCTCACATGGGTACTGTTTCAGCGCTGTGGGTTTTAGACTCAGGAAACATCACATTCCTTCAAACAGCGCTGCGGCTGCTTCAGTGATCTCAGAAAAATTAGTCCATGGGAACAGAATATAGTGTTTGTGACGCACTGTGCACAGAATAAGTCACATGAGAAAACCCACATGTGCCTTCAAAGCACAATTGTTGGTTTTCATGCATGAACATATGAAGCCTCCCATTTTGCATTTGGCTGGTGCATTAATACATTTCCTCATACATTTCTGCCACCAATCAGTGGAATAGCGTGAAACCATCGGCAGGACTGCGTATCGCATCACCAGCGTTCTCCCCAGTGTCCTCTTTTGCATTAGAGGTATTTTTACTAGCTCTTCATAGCTGAGATCTGACTTGGGAGTGGTTCAGATTTTAACTGTATTCAGTCTGGGTTGTGCAAGAATTTTGTTGTAGTGGTCTGAACAAGACACCCCCTGACCTAAAAAGATGCGCAAACATTATCAAAGAAACAGCTGTGAAATGAAAACACTGAATGACTCCTTTTGTCGTAGTTGTATGCATAGTGTAAAAAAGTCTCAAAGAGTCATATCATCAGCTTCTTTCCATGTCATTCATGCAGGAACCCAGTGGCAACCTTCAGGTCTGAGAAGTGAAACCAATACAGAAGTGTCTTAAACTTGTATCCTTTTCTAACAGCCAGCAGGAGGCGACTCCTATGGTTGCAAAAAGAAGTCTGTTTGTATAGAAGTATATGAGAAAATAAGCCTACTTCTCACTTGATTTATGACCTCAGTAATACATTACAAACATTGTAAACATGAGGTTATGGTGTCAATCACTAGTTTCAAGTCTTCTTAAATACAACAATATTTTCATTAAGTAAATTACCACGGCGTTGTCTGGTCTGGGAGTTGTCCGTCGTCTTAGAACCCTTTCAACAGTATGTTTTCAGTTTATGAGAGTTAGCTGTAACATTTTGGTCGCCTAAAAATGTCTTCTTCAGCGTTTGTTGGTACTTCACCCTCTCTTGTCAATTCTGGTTGCAAAAAAACAGCCAAAATGTCAGACTTGAGGCTTCAAAACAGCAGTCCACAAACCAATGTGTGATGTCAGGGTGATTACAATGCATACAGTCTATGACAGGCAGACCTTAATGCGCAATGGGCCTGAAAATTCAGAAGCCTGTGGAAGACTGAAAAACTTGTTATGGCAATAAATGACAATATGCAACAATAAATGAATCAAGTTCCATCTTGAAGCACGGTATACATTTCTCGTAATACAGCTATGAACTGGGTCTTGTTCTATTTCTATGGGTCTCTGTGTCAACAGGAAATACATTTTCCTCTGATGTATAAAGTGATGCAAATTACATCAGAAGAACAAATATGACATGAGCTCTAACTTTAAAAACTCTGTAACAGTATACTGTACATGAGGAAATGTTTGTAATTGTGCGTTTTTGCCTCTTCCAGCTCATATGCTAGACATTATCTCTCCCCTTTACCCTTATAAACACAGCTTCCACAGCAAAGCCGAGCCCAGGAATGACAAGACAGGCAATTTACTCATTTTACAAATTGGTTGGGGCTGCTATGATCTCGCTGCTACTGTGTCCAATTAATGCTGTGTTCTGCTGAGGCCGACAAGGACTGAACTAATGGCTCCAAGGTATGCCCTGGCTCTGTGTCTTCATTCCCAACACACAGCCCCACACACACAAACACACAGGCACGCAGACATACACCACATGCGCCCTCGCCACCGCGACCCGGCAGTTTGGCACCAGTGTCCACTGGGGGGGAGGGATAGAGGGGGGAGGGTGGGAAGAAAAAAAAATGGAGGAAGGGTGGGGGGATGAAAATCAGCTCAGCATAAGTGCAGTTGTTCTAACACGGTACCACCTCTTGTTCTTTCACTCCCAGTTCTCCCTATTTGTCCCAGTGGAATTGGGGGGAATTGAAGCTGCCTCATCTGCTCAGTTACTCTGTGACTCTGTGCTACTTATAGAGTCAGTCCTATAGTGATGGGGAAGTTTGTGGTGGTAAACACTGGCCATTACCCGTTTCGCTCCAGTCTCAGAGACGTCAATATGGCTTGGAAAGCCTCTCTGAAATGCAGGGAATTATAGCCCTGTGTGTCACTCAGTCGACCCGGCCGGAGACTTGTACCATTGTGTCTCTACTACACTGTTTTTAATAGTATTGGTTAGTGTGTGTGTGTGTGTGTGTGTGTGTGTGTGTGTGTGTGTGTGTGTGTACTTGTGGCAAAGAGTTCATTTCATGTGAATGTCGTCGGTGTGTCTTCACTGCTGCATGCATTTGATCCCATGTGTGTTTACTGTTTGCGATGATGTGAATACTTGCGCATGTGTGTGTGTCTGTGAATGTGTGTGTGTGTGAGAGAGAGAGAGAGAGCGAGAGAGAGGGAGCAGCTACTAAAAAGCTTCTGTTTTATGTTTGAGTTTCCATTGCTTGTTTCCCGATCTCATAAATGAGCTTTATTCACAGAAAAGGGCATCGTTAAAGCACATCCATTTTCCCTTGCAAACACTTAAAGGGAGCAAATATACCCAAAAAACACGACCAGGTTTTGTAATATTGATATATGTTCACCCAATCAAAAACGTTGAGCTGGCTGACATCTGCATGCGCTTTAGTTCGTCGTCCTGCCAGGTGCAAAGGACAACAGCAGTCCTGAGATTTGCCGAAGCGATTGTGCCACTGAAAGACACAGCTCACCATCTGTGTGTGACTTGTGGCGCTGCCTTTCACATTGTGTGTTTGCTGCCTGTGTTTGGGCCAGAGCAAACACAATGCTCTGATAGCATCTTTGTGATGTGCTATGGCAAAGAAATCCAAAGCTTATGGCCAACAAGACAGTTCCCTGAGCCCAAAACTTATTAGTTGTGTCCCAGTGCAGATTCATTTTCTCTCTAACTGAAATAAATGGGGAGAAAGTTGAAATAGACAATATTTTTTCTGGGTTGAACAGACAGCTAAAATAGTTCTGTAAATGTTCAGCTCCACCAAAATGACTCTTGAGCTGTAACCTATGCACAACTACTCTGTACAGCAACAGAGCGTCAGACAGAGTGAATACAGGTATTTTCAGACAGACAGTATTACAAGAATATGTTTATTGAGCATGTAAACTAGGGTAGTCAATCAATTCAAATATTCAGTCACGATTAATCGCATGGTTTTCCATAGTTAATATGCGATTAATCTGAAAATAATTCTACATTTTTTATCTGTTCAGAATGTGTGGACTATTATTATACTATTTAAAACTCAAGACAAATGTGCTATATATATATATATATATATATATATATATATATATATATATATATATATATATATATATATATACACTGTATATATTGGAAATGAATGAGTTAACAACATAAAACAGTGAAAAATATTGTCCACAAACCCTCACAAACCCACACCAGGGTATAATTGACAGCTTTGACATCAGCCCAAAGGAATACTACTAACCATGGAAACAAACCTGAGCTGTTTTTAACCAAACCAAATGGGTTAGGTGTGAAAGCACCCTAAAAGACTTGTCTGCAGAGTGAGGATGAGCTCTGGGTGACCAAATCTGATTTATTTTCATTTAGGAGGAGAATATTTTTGGAACATCCAACTACTGGTTTCTGAGAGACAAAACATTGGGTAATGGTTTTTAGGGCTGTTAATCGATTAGAATGTTTAATTGCAATTAATCATGATTGTCCATAGCAAATCATGATATAGCACACTTTTTTTATCTGTTCAAAATGTACCTTAAAGGGAGATTTAAGAAGTATTTAATACTATTATCAACATGGAATGCGCAAATATACTGCTTTATGCAAATGTGTGCATGTATTTATTATTAGGACTCAGATAACACAAAATAATGACAAGTATTGTCCCAAAACCCTCACAGGAACTGTTATCTACTCTTATCAACATAGGAGGGCAAATATGCTGCTTTATGCATATAGATGCATATATATATATATATATATATATATATATATATATATATATATATATATATATATATATATATATATATATATATATATATATATATATATATATATATATATATATATATATATATATATATATATATATTTATTATTGGAATCCAATTAACACAAAACAATGACAAATATTATCTATAAAACCTCACAGGTTCTGCATTTAACATAAAAAATATGCTCAGATCATAACATGTCAAACTGCAGCACAACAGGCAACAACAGCTGTCAGAGTGTCAGTGTGCTGACTTGACTATGACTTGCTCCAAACTGCAAGTGATTATTATAAAGTGAGCATGTCTGTAAAGGGGAGACTGGTGGGTACCCATAGAACCCGTTTTCATTCACACGCAAGTTGCATTAATGTGTAAAAGAATTGAGTGGCATTAAAACAAATTTGCATTAACCCGTTATTATCATGTTTAACTCTGCCCTAGCAGTTAGGGCAGCCATTACTGCACCACCCATCTTTGCTTTATGTAGCTTAAGGCCATGAGGAAAAATTACCATAGTGACCACATGAGCTGCATCCCGTGGTGTTCCTTTTTACTTTCAGTACTTACTCCAGCTGTCCATACAAAGTTACAGAGGACTGTGGGTCAGCATATCCAGAAACGCATGCTGGCTTGCATACCACAAAATGCAACCGGTTGTAGTCGGACATTCTGGTAATTTTGGCATACTGACATATTGACATTATGTATCATACTAAATCTTTTTTTCTGGCACACTAAATAGTATTGTAGCATGGGTACTGGAATGCACAGATAGAGTTTAGCAACAATATAAATTTCTACTCATTTCAGCATGCATACTGGCATCATTCGCATATTTTATAGATTCACTATAAAATAAATACTATGAAATAAACACACACACACATACATAATTTAATCATTAATACATTTAACCATGATTAATGTATTGGTTCTATTCGATTTCAGTCACAGAAATGTTTGTTTGTATAAGCTCCCATCCATATTACCTGCTGGTCATGGGTCCAAACAGGAAGTGAGAGCATCCAGTGGGTTTAAAATTGAGGGGAATCCGGACTGTGCCATGTTTTTTTTTTTTATTTTCTTTTCTTTCCTATATTTGCCAATTTTTCTATATGGGGGTAATTACAATAATCAAGTTCAAGTTCTTTATTCTTATCATGAGCACTGCAATTACAGAAAAGCAGTCACTGGCAATGAAAATCTTTGGCTTCAGGCGCTCTCTAACAATGCTCATTAAATACCTATAAAAAGAAAATCACGTGAGAAAAAAAAATCTGAAAAGAAAAAAAGAGGGGGGGAGAAACCAACAACCATCAAATGCTCTACGTTGTGAGAGACAGACACCGGAATAGTGAAGAAATCAGAGAAAAGAAGTTTAAGGAGGGGGGAAGAAGGGGGGGGGGGGTGGGGAGGGGAGAAAAAAAGGAGGGGGGGGGGGGGTTGAGAAATAGGAGAAAAGAAAAAATTTGTAAAAAGAATAAATAAAAAAAAAAAAAAAGTGGGGGGGGAGGAATAAAAAAAAAAAAAAAAAAAAAAATAAAAAGGGGGGGAGAGGGGGGGGGGGAAAAGAAAAAAAAAAAAGGGCGAGGGGGGGGGGGGAAGTCCCCTCCTTCTCACTCTTCCCCTTCTGCGGGCCCGCACAAATAAAAAAAAAAAAAAAAAGAGAAAAAATAAAAAAAAAAAAGAAAAAAGGGCAATGCGTTTTCGTTGTTGAATTTTTTTAAAAATAAAGGAAGATTAATCATCGGTGAGAAAATATATATAATATATAATAAGTACTTATGTTTTTTTTTATAGGGGGGGGGGGAATGGGGGGGGAGTGTTGGGGGGGGGGGTGTGTGTTTTTGGGGGGGGGGGGGGGGTTTGGGGAAATAAATAAAGGGGGGGGGGGGGGGGGGTGGGTGGTGTGGATATATTAAATATATATATATATATTTATATTTTTTTGTCTGTTCGGGGGGGGAAAGGGGAGGGGGGGGGGGGGGTCCCGGGGGGGGGTTGGGCCCCCCCCCCAAGAAAAAAAAAAGGGGAGGGGGGGGGGAGGGGGGGGGAAGAAAAAAAAAAAAAAAAAAAAATAAATAAATTTTGTTGTTGAAAAAAAATTAATTATACTTTACTAATCTACCAATCTCCTCCAATAGAAAAAAAAAAAAAAAAAAAAAAAACAATAAAAAAAATAAATAAAAAAAAAAAATAAAAAAAAAAAAAAAAAAAAAAAAAAAAAAAAAAAAAAAAAAAATTAATTTATTAAATAAAAAAAAAAAAAAAAAAAAAAATAAAAAAAAAAAAAAAAAAAAATAATATGCAAAATGTCAAATAGAAAAAAAAGGGAAAAGGTGGGAGGGGTTAGTTAGTTTTTTGATTAGTTTATTATTTGGTTCTGTTTTGTTATACTGAGTTCTTGTTCTAGTGTATTATTTGTGTTTCACTCCCTGTCCTGGTCTGGGTGTTTTGTCTTTGGTTATTTTCCTGTTTTATTTTGAAAGTCTTGCGTCTCCATATCATTTCTAGTTTTACTTCCTGCCCTTGTGTGTTTTCCCTCCGTTTTCCTGGTTCACACCCCCTGACCTACTTTCCCTGATTGTTGCTCCACCCCTGATTGTTTCCACCTGGTCACCTTTCCTTTGTGTATTTAAGTTACCTCTTTTCCCTCTGTTCTTGTCGGCTCATTTGTTCACGTCCTTGAGATCCCCCCGTGCTCTGTATCCAACTGCTACTCTTGCTTCTCCGTGTTGCCTGTTTCTTTTCCCTCCTGGTAGGTTTGCACACTTGGGTGTCATGAGTTTCAATTGTCTGTGTTTGTGCACTGGTGTATCCTCCCTGTCTCTCTGTGTATTTTAGTCTTGTGTTAATTCTAGTTTTGGTGTATTAGTTTCTTGTTAGTTCTTATTAGTTTCTTCATGCTTAGTTATTTCTTTCTAGTTCAAATTATTACTTTGTATTATTTTAATTAATTGTTTCAGTCTTACATTAAAGACTCGCCTTTTGTTAAATTCGTCTGTGTCTCTGCGTGTGGGGTTTATGTCTCTCTCTCTCTCTCTCTCTCCCTCTCCCTCTCTCTCTCTCCCTCTCTCCCTTTGGTTAATTACCCAGCTCCCTGACAGAATGAGCCGACCAGTAAAAACCCCAGCAGAGAGACATTATGCCCTCTTTGGCATCCGTTTTGTGGAGCCTCGGTCCCCTTTTGAGGGCTCCCGCCTGGCTATTGCCCCACATTATCTAGGAGCTGGAGCTCCTAGAAAGAAGCGTGGGGCCCAGAAGCAGCGCACCCATGTCTCACCTGAGGTCCAGCCGACTCCGGCCCCAGGTGTTCCGCCTGAGGTCTGGCCAACTCCAGCCACACGTGTCCTGCCTGAGGTCCGGCCGACGCCAGCCACACGTGTCCTGCCTGAGGTCCGGCCGACGCCAGCCACACGTGTCCTGCCTGAGGTCCGGCCAACCCCAGCCCCACGTCGCCCTGGGTCGACGCCGCAACCACCGCATGTTCCAGTGCCTCCAGTTCTGGTTGGGTCGATGCCGCAGCCTCTGACGTCTCCAGTTCCGGCTGGGCAGCCGCCGCAGCCTCTGACGTCTCCAGTTCCGGCTGGGCAGCCGCCGCAGCCTCTGACATCTCCTGTTCCGGCTGGGTCTCCGTCACCGCAGCCTATGACGTTTCCTGTCCTGGCTTGGCAGCCACCGCAGCCTCTGATGTTTCCTGTCCTGGCTTGGCAGCCACCGCAGTCTCCGACGTCTCCTGTTCCGGCTGGGTCTCCATCACCGCAGCCGACGCTTCCTGGTCCTGTTCCTGTCCCGGCTGGGTCCACGCCACCGCAGCCGACGCTTCCTGGTCCTGTTCCTGTCCCGGCTGGGTCTCCGCCACCGCAGCCGACGCTTCCTGGTCCTGTTCCTGTCCCGGCTGGGTCTCCGCCACCGCAGCCGACGCCTGCTGTTCCTGTTCCGGCTGGGTCTCCGCCACCGCAGCCGACACCTGTTGTTTCTGTTCCGGCTGGGTCTCCACCACCTGCAGCTGACGCCTGCTGTTCCCGTTCCGGCTGGGTCTCCGCCACCGCAGCCGACGCCCTGCTGTTCCTGTCCCGGCTGGGTCTCCGCCACCGCAGCCGACGCCTGCTGTTCCTGTCACGGCTGGGTCTCCGCCACCGCAGCCGACGCCTGCTGTTCCTGTCACGGCTGGGTCTCCGCCACCGCAGCCGACGCCTGCTGTTCCTGTCACGGCTGGGTCTCCGCCACCGCAGCCGACGCCTGCTGTTCCTGTCACGGCTGGGTCTCCGCCACCGCAGCCGACGCCTGCTGTTCCTGTCACGGCTGGGTCTCCGCCACCGCAGCCGACGCCTGCTGTTCCTGTCACGGCTGGGTCTTTGCCACCGCAGCCGACGCCTGCTGTTCCTGTCACGGCTGGGTCTTCGCCACCGCAGCCGGCTCCTGTTCCTGTCACGGCTGGGTCTTCGCCACCGCAGCCGGCTCCTGTTCCTGTCACGGCTGGGTCTTCGCCACCGCAGCCGGCTCCTGTTCCTGTCACGGCTGGGTCTTCGCCACCAGAGTCGCCGCCTCCTGCTCACGGCTGGGTCGCCACCGGAGTCGCCGCCTCCTGCTCCGGCTGGGTCGCCACCGGAGTCGCCGCCTCCTGCTCCGGCTGGGTCGCCACCGCAGTCGCCGCCTCCTGCTCTGACAGTACTTACTTTAGTAAGTATATAAGTACGTAAGTATATGTTGATTCTAATAGTTTTGTTTTTTAACTCAAGTAAGATTTTGAATGCAGGGCATTTATTTGCAACAGAGTATTTTTACACTGTGGTATTGCTACTTTTACTTAAGTAAAGGTTCTGAGTGCTTCTTCCACAGCTGCCCAATAACCATGGGCCTGGCCTATATTTTTTTTCCGTGTCACCAGTACCAGCCTGAATTACTTTAGTGTAAACTGGAAATAGAACATACACCTCGTGAAGATTATTCCTTCATCCATCACGTCAGTCATTGCACCTCTTTCCTCTAAATCCCCCAAAATCTGTGACAAATCTATGTATGTATGTACCCTGAGATATTATCCTACAAACTACAAGGCAATAACATGGTTCCTTCCCCATACATACACACACACACACATACACACAGTATGAAAGATGTGTCGGGGCTTGAATTTGTCAAGAGGACATGTTCAAGATAAAGTGGGCTGTTAAGTGAGTGTGATTCTTGAGTATCAAAAGTCATGCCACATCAATAAATCAATAATTTAGAAACAATTATGTGCAACAGTGAGTCTTGCAGCCTCCAGCAATAACAAATAGTAGAAAAAGTAAAATATAACCTCATAAATTATCAGCTCTTAATGCTTGTACATGCCTCATGTGCCAGCCTGTGCACCCTTGGCATTGGCAGCTTACAATAGGCCACACACAGTCATGCATGTTATAGCAGACTGTGTTGAAGCAGACTTTGAGAGGAAATACAAGCTGTGTCCACACATGATGCAAACAAAGTATGCAGCTGAAGGTAAGCTGCGTGCAGGCCGTCATAGTACTGAAACAAAAAATGCATTACAAAATTAAAGGGGCATATCATGCTCATTTTCGTCTTGTATGTTGAGTTTCTACTAGAACATGTTTACATTAAGGCTGTTATAGTTAATCCAATAACACAACTAAGTTCTGTAGCGCATTAACGCAGTTGATCTTTTTGAGGTTATAGATAGAGTGAAGGTACTGCATCACATGAAACTATAAAACTGAAGGAATCCATTGGTACCAAAAATGTCATACCATAATCATGGCCATTTTCAAAGTGGTCCCTTGATTTCTGACCTCACGATATGTGAATGAAAATGGGTTCTATGGGTATCAGGCTGAAGAAGGTACCACAGCTCTGGAAGACCTCCTGCATCGTCCCAGTGCCCAAGAAAGGACTTCCGAGCACCCTCAACGACTACAGGCCAGTCGCTCTGACGTCACACGTCATGAAGATCCTGGAGCGACTGGTCCTGCAGCACCTCAGGCCCCTGGTGAGTGACTCCCTGGATCCCCTTCAGTTTGCATACCAGGCAAACATTGGCGTGGACGACGCCATCATCTACATGCTCCACAGAGCTTACACGCACTTGGAGAAGCCGCAGAGCACAGTGAGAATCATGTTCTTTGACTTCTCCAGTGCATTCAATACAGTCCAACCGCACCGGCTAGCTGAGAAGCTCTCAGCTATGCAGGTGGACCACGACCTGGTGGACTGGATTACGGACTACCTCACCTCAAAAACACCGGTGCTCCCCAGGGAACTGTGCTGTCACCGTTCCTGTTCACCACCTACACCTCCGACTTCTGCTTAAACTCCGGAACATGCCACCTGCAGAAGTTCTCCGATGACTCCTCCATCGTCGGCTGCATCACAGACGACAACGAGGAGGAGTACAGGACCCTTGTGGAGAACTTCGTAAGGTGGTGCGTCATCAACCACCTACAGCTCAATATTGGTAAGACCAAAGAGCTAGTGGTGGATTTCCGGAGGAGGAGGAGGAAAAGCTCCCCTACTCCCATCACCATCCGTGGGGAGGAGGTGGAGGTGGTGGACAACTACAAGTTCTTGGGGGTTCACTTAAACAATAAACTGGACTGGTCCAACAACTCCGAGGCCCTCTACAGGAAGGGACAGAGCAAACTATTCTTCCTGAGAAGGCTGAGGACCTTCAATGTGTGCAACAGGCTACTTCAGATGTTTTACCAGTCTGTAGTAGCCAGCTTTCTGTTCTTCGCCGTGGTATGTTGGGGGGGTGGCATCAGCACCAGAGATGCCACCAAACTGAACAAACTTGTGAGGAGGGCTGGGTCTGTTGGATGTGAGCTGGACAGTCTGGAGGTGGTGGCAGAGGAGAGGACCAGGAGGAAGCTGGAGTCTATTCTGAAGAACCCCTCCCACCCCCTCTATGACCAACTGGTCCAGATGAGGAGTACATTCAGCCAGAGACTGATCCCCCCTCGGCACACTACAAACCGTCTGGGTCAGTCCTTTCTTTTGGTGGCCATCAGGCTCCACAACCAAGGTCTGACCCCCATGTGACTCTGTGATCATCTGCTCCATATTTATTCCAAATGTATATAATTACACATAATTATATAATTACATATACATATGCTGCGCATATACAATACTCACCACCTGCTGCACTTTACTGATTACTGTTACTGTTACTTATTTATTTTTATTGTCAATTATCTTCATTGCACCTTATTTCATTCACTGCACCTTCTCTTTTACTTTTTACTGTACTGTATTTATCTGTACTGCTGCTAAGACACCTGAATTTCCCTCTGGGGATTAATAAAGGTTCATCTTATCTTATCTTATCTTACCCACAAGTCTCCTCTTTACAGACATGGCCACTTTATGGTAATTACATGCAGTTTGGGGCAAGTCATAGTCAAGTGCTGGATTTTCTCTGGAAAAAGGAAAATAACTTCTGTTGCGGTGACCACTATAAAATGGGACACAGATCAATTGATAATGAAATGAAGTGACCAACTCAAAAAATTAAAAACTAAAGTTGTTTTGACACAGCATCCTTCCACACAGCCTGTTTCCTTTTGAATGAAGTGTGACGCTAATATTACAGAGAGGGAGAGACGGAGGAGAAAAGACGGGGGGGGGGGGGGGTCGGGGGCTGATTGTGGATTTTATCATGAAGACCAGGGTGCTGTTTGATGATAAGACCATATGCCTAATACCATAACAAATGCTCTGGCTACAATAATATTTCATTTCATAAGAGAGCCTGTGTGGGACAGGAAGTGCGCGTCTCTTCTGGGTGATGCTGTACACTATTAAAAGCCTGTGCACTTGTCAGGCTTATGGATCACTCTGTTGCTGATAGGCTGCTGCACCTTCCTCAGCCAGGACAGAGAGAGGCTTGTGTTGGCTGAAGTAAAAAATTAGCAATATCCTGAGTCAACAGTCCCCTCACTCACCCAGTTGTTTGGATATCCCATTTCCCTGGAAACTGGATCTACTGTCAAGGATACGCTGGAAGGTAAAAGCAGCGCACTTCCTTGCTAATTGGTTAACCGAGAGAGACCACCAGTGGAGCCTGAAAGTTAATTTGATGCTTAAGTAAATAGAGGTGCAGCAAAGGGAAGAAGACCAGGCTGTTATTGTTTGCACCATGGGGTGGAAGGTGGTGCCATAACAGAGAGAAATAGACATTACAGTAACAGAATATTGATTAATATTTGATCAGCACTGCCTTGTTTTACTGTTTGGTCTGAGTTTGCAAGTGATTAACAGCCGCTCAGAAATGGCAATGCTGCAACTCAGCTCTGATTGGTTGTTTTCCTGGAGGGTGGGCTTCCTCATTTTCTGTATTGAGATTGCAAATGAACACATAAATAAAGAAAGACAAAAAGAAAAACACTTTAACTCCTGTAACTCTTTCTCACACTTTTCCTTCTGCTCGGCCGCACTTATTTGTTCATAAAAGTGTAAATTGTAGTGAAACTGTCTAAACACAGCCAACAACATAAGGGCCCAATTTCTTATTAACATTATAATAAATACAGTTATGTTTGAAAATATAAGTCTTAATTTTTGTCTTACAGCCAGGACTGTCAATGAAATATTTCATTACAATTATTGCACATTTTTTATCTGTTCAAAATGTACTGTAAAGGAAGATTTGTCTAGTATTTAGTGCTCTTATCAACATGAGTGGGCAAATATACTGTATATATTATTGGACACCAATTAACACAAAACAATGACGAATATTGTTTATAAACCCCCACAATTTCTGCATTTAGCATAAAAAAACATGCTCAAATCAGAACATGGCAAACTGCAGCCCAACATGCAACAACAACTTTCAGAGTGTCACTGTGCTGACTTGATTATGACTTGCCCCAAACTGCATGTGATTATCATAAAGTGGATCATGTCTGTAAAGGGGAGACTCGTGGGTGCCCACAGAACCCATTTTCATTGACATATCTGGAGGTCAGAAGTCAAGGGACCCCTTTCCTCACCAAAATTTTGCATAAGTTTAGAGTGTTATTTAACCTCCTTCTCAACAAGCTAGTATGACATCGTTGGTACATGTGGATTCCTTAAGTTTTAAGTTTCATATGATTCCAGTATCTTCATCTCCATGTCCAAGTATTTGCCTAGTTTGAGCAAGCCCTGATGCCAATCACTGCAAGTTGCTAAAAATTCTCCTTTTATCTTTACAGGTTACAGGAACAAAGAACTACATTTGTCTGTCACATTGCTTAAGGATTAAACAGGACTTGAGCAGCTGTGCCCATTTGGAGATATGTTCTACCAACAGGAAACGGGAGCCAAGCACTTCACTAGACAGGAAGGCCGAGCATAATGCTGTCATTGGGTTTCCAGTGAGCAGAGAGGGTGGTGAAGGTTGGGGATATTTTCATTAGCTATGGGATTTAGAGGAAGTGAGGGAGTTGGAGAAAATGGGCCTCGGTTTACAAGGTTCAGTTGTTTATCCAACCATTTTTCTTGCATAATCACCCTGGTGAGCCGTCGACCACGGTTAGCTTGTGATGTGATATATTTTGTGCGAAGATTTTTGGAGAGCGTATCCCAAACTCATTACCGTTAATCAGGAGCACTTACTTAGGTTGTGCTGGCCGATCCAAGAAAAGCATCATGAACCATTTACTTCTGGATAAAATGCTCTTTAATTCTAAATTTGAAATCAGAGCCAATTATATTCATATTTCCACTTTAATGGAAGTTAAACATTCATATTACATTTCATTACACTAACTACATACATATTCATACACACTATATTGTAAGTCTCACACCATTTTTCTCTTAATATCATGTCATGTGGGGAAAACTCTTCATTTCCATTCCATGCATTCTAACGCTATTTTACAGTATTTATGCTGTCACAGCAGGCATCACTGTACATTGAACAGTCAAATATTGGGAGCAAATTCCTGAAAAAGCTCAGAGAACATCAAGTTTAAAAAGAAATCACAGAAAATTCAATTGATAATAATGATCAGTCGATTTATTGATTAGTTTAATAAGTTTGATAATCATTAATCATTAAAGTCTCTAATAAAAGAAACATGTGAAACATTTGTTTGCTGGTTCCAACTTCTCAAATGTGTCTGTGTTTATTTGTCTGTAAACTGAATATATTTTGGTTCTGAGGTGTCTGTTAACAAAACAAGCAATGTGAAGATGTCACCTTGGCCTCAGATGGACATATTTTATCAAAACACAACATTTAACCATATCCTAAAAGTATCTGACAGATTAATTGATAATGAAAATAAATATTGAAGCCATGGTTGTCATTCATTAAATAATAAAACCTAAGATATAATTTGTTTAGGCTAAACAGATAATGTAAGGCAGGGATGTCAAACTCAAATACACAGTAGGCAAAAAAAAAAAAAAAAAAAAAAAAAACTGGGACTAAGTCGCTGACCACACTCAATATTTATTGAAAAATTGACAACAACTGCATGTCTTCCTTTCTGTCCATATATATATTATATTCTTTCGTTACAACCACGTTGGATCCGAACACAAGACAGACAGATCTGTTCTTTTACATTTTTGAACAAATATTCTGTCTCTCACCTGCCTTGAAAGTTCCTGTTGTCCATCTTTCGTTTGGCCATTTTTGGGGAGAGGTAGCTTAAATTTTCTTGCGGTGACTGGTAGTATGAGGTTGCTAATGAATGTCAACAGATGTGGGGGGGTAGCAAAGCATTCTGGGATTTTTAGTATTTGCGGCTCATGCACTATATACCGGGCCAGCTCTAATAGACGTTTGATATCATCTCATGGGACAAAAATAATTACACCGCAGGCCAGATGCCCGTGGGCCTGAGTTTGACGCCTATGCCATAAGGCATAAGTATAAAGCCCAGTTTTAACCCCAAACTGATCGGCACCAACAAAATTTAGAATTCAGCTGAATCTCTGCACTCGCTCCAACAGATTGGCTGGGTTTACAACGCCTGGTTAATTAAATGAAAATCCGGCTGTTGGAGGGTTAGATGGATTTCAGACATATCAGAAATTTTGGTCGTGCAGTTCCACGCTCTGGTTTCCCACATGGGTGCTGTCAAAAGATCAGTTTTAAGATGCAGAGAGCTTCTTTTAACATAATTGGGGGAGTATTTTAGGTGTTGCTGACTGTAGTTTTGACTATGAAGAGAATGTACTATGACAGAAAGGAAATTGGGAAGAACAGATCCTTTTAGCTGTGTTTCCATTAAATTGTCAAGCGAATTTTAACTTTTTAAATGTTGCAACAAAAAATAAAAGAAATTCAAATTAGGTATGTTTGCATCAACTGGTAGAGGTGGCAAACTGGAAATAAAACAAGTTGGTTTGGCCATTGTGAATGTCATTAAACCATCTGTAGGAGCTAAGTCTATTATTTTAAGTTACTAAGGTGATTAACCCTGGACTGACGCGCTTGGCTGTTGATGTTACCTCTTGCTGCGTGTTGTGATGAACAAGACTGATCTTCAGGCTGCTCCTTAGTTCCGCTGTAACAGTCAGTTCATACGTGACAGTGCCATAAAGAAGAAGTCTCATTTCCACAGAAACAAGCAACCATACAACACGCCACTGCGATCAAAAGCCCTTTGCCCTTGTGGCCTAAAACCAAAGTATTTCCAACCTATATACTGTACCCGTGGCTGGATCAGGCAATTAAGACAGCGACACCCAGTGTTTGTAACAGTGACTTACACCACAACCTCAGTATGTGTCACCATCACTTTTGGCATGTACACCATCCAGGAAAGACCAATGGAGAGAGCTCTTAAAGAATTTGTTTCAGGTGGGCAAGTTTTATTTGTTCATTGATGTAAGCTAGTGTTGGTCATGTTTCATGTTGTCTAGAGACAAAGGCAATACAAATATACATCCAGGAAGATACCAACAGTGGTAATAGCTCAGTCATGTGAGTGATTAATTCCCCAATTTATCATTTATCAACTCTTTTTATCGACAAAGGCAAAAACCATGTCGTAACCACCCGCATAAAAACTCACAATTGAGGAAGATTTATAAGATTTTGCCATTTCCATAAAGTTTTTCTAATGCAATACTTTGTGTAATGTGAATAAAGATACATGAATGGAAATACAGCTGTTGTCCTCAGCCATCTGTCGAGCCATGTTCTTCTTCTTTGCTTCATCTGTCCTTCAGTCCAAAGTAGAACTGCAAAAATTATCAGTGCCCTTTGTGTTTGAATAAACATTTATTAGCAGTGTCAATGGAAAAACAACTATCAGGATGGACCAATGGATGAGATTGTTATCCCTTTCATGTTTGACATTGCATTAGATCCCCATACTTTTGTAGGAATTTGATGGCATGTGTCACCACCTGTGGCAGGTAAGGTTTCCCCAAATCTCCCGTCTAAACTTTACTTCTTTTCTTTATTCTAAGAAATTCTGCTGTGAAAACCCCTTGTGTGTTAGATAATCATGTCATGTAAAACCCAACAGTAAAATGTTATGAAATAAAGGTTTTGTGTAGGTTCATGCTGTGTTTTCCCCTCTGTCTCCAGAGACCAAAGATAATCTGTCTGATCTGCTTGGCAGTTATGGATGCTGGAGTCGTGACAAGTCTGATATCAAGATATTGTCCAGACCAGTAAAAAAAGCTTGATATTTGCAAGAGAGAACAGCTTCTCTGTTCTTAACACTTAAAATATATTATTTACAACAATCTTGTCCTTCCAGTATTTTTTCTGCATCCAGGCCAAAACACACAGAATGATTTTATTCAGAGTGAGAGAGAATTCTGTGTGTAACGTGGATGAGTAGCTACTATCACTATCCTGAATGCGTTAATACTGTTTCAGTTCTGCATCTATAAAGGCAGCCTAACTGCAGCAAACACACTGTGTGACTCAGTCCACTCAGTGCTGACACAGCATCTGAGTGATGGAAAAGACAAGTAAGTGGATGGGCGCCATAAACAACGAAAAAGCTACAGCCCTCAATCAGAAGCCATACATTTTTGACCGCTGCTCTGTGTTTATTTCATTTCCTGTCTCACTTTGTCTTCGCAGTGGGAATAATGGGCTGAGTAATAAGAAGGGACTGGGATAATGGGAGACTCAGGCCCCTGCCTCTGTAATGAGACTGTGGGATCTGAGAGGGAGGGAAGGAGGGAGGCGTGCCAAATGCTGGAAAATCCACAACCATGGGGATATTGAGAAGTGTTGAATGCTGGTGTTAGCTTGTTATTGTTCCACAGATGGAGAAAATAGGATGGATGGTGTTCTCGAGTTACCGCGTTGTGTACGGCTTCAAAAATGATGATGTAAATATATCACTTTCACATTTGACACGGGAGTGTGTGTAAGCAGGATTAAGAGGGAAAAACCAGAACAAAAACCCTTATCTGAGCTTATGTTTGGCCTTTTGTAAGAATGTTTGTCATGTGTTCTAGCACATGAGCAACTCCCTTAACAGATGCAAATCACACACACACATACACATTGGAACCATTTCCAGGCAGGACCATTCATCTGCATGAATAAAATAAGTGAGCCCAGCAATCCAGAGAATTATTTTTATGAATGTGCATTGACAATTGTATGACTGTGCAATAATTTTTTTTTCATTTAATTAAATCAAATATCTGTCTGCCATGAGAGCGTTATTAGAGCATTAGAGCAGCGTTTCTCCAAGCTAACGGCAAAAACACTTCACGTGGCACAGTGAGTCTTTGTCCAGCAAACAAGACAGATTAAAAGGATATTTTCCACAACTTGAAGTCACTTCTTTAATAAATCAACTCTCTTCCTAGTGGGGACCTGTGGCCTCGCAGAACTGTATCCTGTTTCACTGCCTGTTATTGTATAGACTGATTTTTTTAAGCAAAAGAGCAGACGCATGCATTTGTCCAGGGTGTTTGGATGTACAGGTTATACGTAAATGTATAGGTTTGCAAAACTACCCAATTACAGCGGTATGGCCTGTTTTCTCGTGGGGATATGTGATGTGACCTTGAGTCTATGAATGTGTGTATAAATGAGGAAATGTGGCCCCAAATTGTCTCCATGTGGGTTTGATTAATGTCAGTAAGAGGGGGAAAGTAAAGACCCAGTGTTCTGTGGCAAGTGTCCCACTGTGGGTCCCCACCCAGCCACCACAGGCCTCAGGGACTGGGGAACACCCAAGATGGCATCTTACTGGGGTGTAATGTCTCTTCAAACCAAAGGAGGGAAACTTTCAGCAGCCTCAGAGTTTTTACATGAGTTATATAACCTGACTGTGAAGTCCTCATGGAGGCCCAAGTCAAGTCCAACAAGTCCAAGGTCAAGTCATTAGTAAAGCCAAGTCCCAAGGCAAGACCAGTGAGTCCTATGTCTAGTCCAGCAAATCTCAGGTCAAGTCTCAGATCAAGTCCAACAAGTCCATAATCAAGTCCATGGTCATGTCTTAAGTCAAGACCATCCAGGTCAAGTCAAGTCCAGCAAGCCCAAAGTCACGTCCTAAGTAAAGGCCATCCAGTTCTGGCAAGTCCCAAGTCAAGTCCAATAAGTCAAGGGTCAAGTTCCAATTAAAAACCTACAAGATCTAAGTCAAGTCAAGTGAGGAACAACAAGTCCAAGGCTGAGTCCCAAGTCAAGACCAATAAGTCCTAAGTCAGGTCCCTAGTCAAGACCAAGTCCAAAGTTAAGTCCAGTAAGTCTGAAGTCAAGACCAAGAAGTCCTAATCAATTCCAAGTTAAGACCAACAAGCTTTAAGTAGAGTCCCAAGTCAAGACCAACAAGCTTCAAGTAAAGTCCCAAGTCAAGACCAACAAGTTCTGAGTCAGGACCCAGGTCAAGTCCCAAGTTTTTTTTTTTAAAGAAAAATGATTTGTATGTTGTTCTGTGTGTGTCTAAGTTAATCTAATTAATCTAATTTTCATTTAAGTCTCTTAAATTCTTTATCCTCAGCTTTTGTGGGACTGGGACTGGGAACTTGGACACTCCCGGATTCGATGCATAGTTCTTTATGACACCATTTTTCAATATTTGGGATCAGGAGGATATGAAATGACAAGCCGTTGGTCTCAAAGTGAAGTTGCAGATCAGTTTCATGACTGGCATCTGACTCAAGTTGTATCCTATTTGCTTCCTGCAGACCCTGAACTCACCAACAAATCTGTCATGTCCAACAAGGCCCCCCACCATGTTCACGTTACCTAATCAATAGTCTGCCAAGTAGCCAGCACAACTGAAATACCAGCGCATGTTTTAATCCTGTGAGAATTCAAGAGACTTAGTTTAATCCTTTTGTGTATGTGGTGAGAAGCCAAGCCGGGCTGTAGCGTGACAGCACTTCTGGAGATACTCCGATATCTCTACATTTGTCCTCCATTTTTTTCTTGAAAGATGTTGTTTTCTTAAACATGCAATCACGTTCCACAGAGGGGTTAGACACATTTGTTCTAGTTTTTGTTTTCATCTACGTTCTCAGACATCAGAGTTTGGGATCTCATTGATAAAAATGTTTCTGTCTGTCAACAAGCATTTCGTGTTGGTCTCTGAAGGCTTCTGATCCTTGGAGGATCCAAGGAAGAGGAGGGAATGGAGGGAAAGAAGGAGGCGGCAGTGGTGGTGGATAAGAGGAGGAGAAAAGAATGCATTATGGCCACATGTTTTGACAAATATTGTGTGCTGATGTGTGTCCTCAGATACAATCAGAGGACTTCAGCCTCTGCCAAGATGCTGTATCATGGAGATAGTAGATCAGAGACTCAAAGAGAGAAATCACCCCATAAATTCCAGTCTGGGAAAGACACCATATATGTTGAGGAAAGAAAGAGAGTCCTTACTTTGTTTTCTTCTGCAGAGTCTCATTTTTGAATTAATGTGACAGCTCATTACATTGAGCCCTCTCTTCCTTTACTTGTAATCTTTGAATCGGAAATCAGGAGGGTCTGGAAAAAATGGAAAGTGCAGACTAATAATTTGCATAAGTCAAGCAAGACCTCAGTTGAAAGAGAAGAAGGATAAAGAGAAAAAAAAAACAGTGAGAGGAAATTGTAAAAAAGGCAGCGTGAGGAGAGGGTGGCTGGAGGTGGTTTCCAGGGAAATGAGGCCATATCTGATTCTCTCTGCTGACAAACATGCTGCCAGGTTGAGGCCTGTTCTTAGGCAAGACCCACAGAAGCCACATCTCGCTCTCCGTTGTTATTTGAGGGTTTTCTTGGCAGTGTTCAGGCACAGGATGCAGGCCATTTGCTGGAGGAAAGTATAACCGCATTGTCTGAGCTCGGATGGCCTAATTGCCCCACAACAAACAAAGTGTAAACTGAGGCTGATTATAATTTGAGCCCTGTGCCTCCGTCTACTGATTGTTGAAGGGGCCTCCAGCGTCTATTTCATTAAGTCCCTGGGGCCGGCAGACTGAAGGGTAGGAGCCCTTTTGGATATATACTGTATTTACCCACATTTCTTGTGGTGTGTGGTCAAGCGAGGTTTGATCCAAAATTAAGGTCTCTTTCATTCCTCGCAGCCCTGCAGTAAATAAGTATGTAACACAAGCACAGACACACAGACTATAATAAGCCAGCCTCAGCACGCTATATGCTGTGGTGCGTCCAAATGCGGAGGTGACACCATGATCCAGAGCAGTGGCAGCTTCAGCCTCCTGGCTTCATCGCTTCCTCATCTCCTTTAATGAACAACATCCTGAATGTCAAAGAAACACTTCACAAGTCTTTGTTTCTTTCCAACAAGGCTTTCTGTAATGGTGTCCTAATTTGTTTGTACAGTGTCCCAGAAAAAGCAAATGCTCCTCCCGTCATGGCTCCTGTTTTCAGCTGATCGGAACCTTGAACTGTTGAGCAGACAAGTGAAAATAAACTGGATGTCTCGTACGTTTGTACATCTAAGATCTGTTTGCAGATGATAATCATAGAATAAGTCAACATATGGGTCAGAATTTGACCAAACTTTCATCACATACCATTACACTTAGTATGTGTTTCCAAGCTTGGAGGGTTTATTTTCTCAAATGACAGCTCAGTAACATTTTTAAATATTAGTAAGTTAATTTTTTTTGTCTGATATAAGTCTGTACACCACTCTCTCTCAATGTTTTGATATGTATCTATGAAGATCCTGTTATGTCCACTGTTGTATAAATACAAGTAAAGAGATGACAACACTGCAATCAAAAGAAGATAAGGTCAAAGTTTAAGTGGGAAAACAAAAAGGGTGATTTATTGACACAACATTTCAAATAACCACAAAGCTTCACAGAAAAGGTGGGGGAGGATGGAACAATAAATAGAAATTAAGAAAACAAAGCTAGTTTTGATATTTATCTATGTAGATACACAGTTCATGACATGATGCAAAACAATATACAGAGAATATTTGATTCAGTGGTGATTGGAATTAGATATTTGTACTTAATAAAAGTGTGACTAAAATAAAGACGTTAGTTTCATATCAAATACTGAATCAAAAATGCCCCTTCTGCCACACAAACAGCAGTCAACAGTAACACCCTATACTTTTTTGTCTCTAGTCTCTTAGGAGCTTTTTCACTAAAATGTTGTTGACTGGGTATCATTTCATTCAGTAGCATCCATGGCTTTGGTAACAGTTTTGCCTTACTGAGAGGAGTTGGGGCCAGTTGGCAGTAGGCTTGAACAAGATGAGTCTGGCCTGAGCAGAATCAATCACTTTGATTGCTGCACAAAGCATGCTGATTAGATTTGTGTCCGACTTGATCCCGATTTGCTCAGATATCATGCACACATGGGCAACGATGACCTCACAAGATAGAGGCGGCCACAGTGTTTAAAGCCAGGCACCATGGTTGCTCTACACTGACTGCAAGACCCAGGGCATGATGGGAAACGGCTAGCTGTCACTTGATCAAATAGCTAATTGGCTCCTAGTTTCATCAGACAAGTGTTGTAGAACGTCTGAACATTCTGTATAATTGTAATATTTACACTACATGGTAGGATATTCGTCTCATGCTGTTAACAAACACATCTTGTGTGTTTGATAATAATAATTACAATATCGGAGTTTATTTATATAGCACTTATCAAAATGAGGGCTCATTACAAAGTGCTTTAAAAGGCAGACATAAAAATAATAAAGGACACACACACATTCCCACATATATTTACAAACAAATATTAATAAATCCAAATGTGTTAGCCTACAGATCACATCTAACAAGATGTAACTTTTCTTGTGACTGCCAAAAAATTCTTTGAAGGCTGCTGGAAACTGTCCTGATCTTGTTTACTTTCCAGCTGAGGTGCAGCTCATCTCCAACAAGACTATTATCTCATGATGACTACTCCCCTCATGAACTTTACCGACTGTGCACAGGTCACCTTCTTAAAGGAACAGTTTGTCTTTCCTCGCTTTCTTGCAGAGATGTTAATGAGAGGACAGTCGACCTCTCTGAGCTTTAACACTGAATATGCAGAATATTCAGTGTTAAAGCTCACAGAGATCCAACCAAACACATTGTGCGGAATGGGCTAAGTTGCACCGATACTTATGAAACAACAAGATTTGTCAAGATTCAATCTTGACAAAGACACTGCAAACCAGATCCACTCCTTCAGCTCTTACCTTTCACAATAAAAACCCTGGTTTGAGTTGCGCTTATATTTATGAAACAAGGTGGAGGCTCCATAGTCCGAACCAAGATGGCAACTTTATTACTCCTTTCAACCATGACAAAGGCACCGCAGACGAGATACATTCCTTCTGTAGTTTGAGTTGTGCCTATATATATTATTAAACCAAAAGATGAATGCTTTGTTGTCCGAACCAAAACAGCAAACTTTTTGTAAAACTGAATTTCCCCACTGTGGGACTAATAAAGGAATATCTTTCTTTCTTTCTTTCTTTCTTTATCACTCCTTTCAACCTTGGCAAAGGCAGCACAGACCAGATCCAGTCCTCCCATTCTTACCTTTCACAATAAAAGCCCTAGACATATAATATGCACAGGCAAGTATTTTGCATTTTCATGTCATGCATTCATCACACCCTCAAGGTTTAAAGGCCTTTAATCTCTACACCACTAGATGGAAACAAGTATGTAAACGATATATTAATGCATTGTGTAGTAGTAGCAGAGCCTGCCCTCGTGACCTATGGAGGACATGTACCAGCCAGTGAGGTCCTCTTTTGTTAGTTAGGAAGGGACAATGTTTGTAGATCATGTCACACAAACTCGTGTAGATGAAACACAGAGAGAGAATTTTAAGTGGGGTGATGATGGGAATGAATAAGCAGAGAACAGAGGAGAAAACAAGATTGTAGAAGAGAAAACACAACAGCTCAAAGTCACTCAGAAGCTTGTCTCTGTCCCCCCTCCGTCATCCCCCCTCTTATTCTCTCAGGGGGTTATTATTGGTAATCATCTTATTACTGAAGCCAGAGTGAATCCCAGGTTCTGGGCCAGATGAAAGGTCAGCCGCTGAGCTGCGCAGACACTGAGCCGTCATCAGATCAAAGCCGATGCTCTCTGATGAGCCCACACCATGTCACTTTGATACTGTAGCACACAAAGAAGCGGAGGCCTTGGCTGGATGACAAAGTTTGATCGTACTTTTCAACTGATACCTTTACCCTTTCCTTTCAAAGTCATGCAGTGTGCTGTCTTGATAATACATCTCTTATGAGCCCATGTTTTGTGGTGCATGAGCAGGCTGATGCACCTCACTCACCTTGTTATTATGAGAGGGGTCCTAAAATACACAATTTTGAAAGAGCTGGATTGTAAAGCCCTCTGTGTTTGTAGCTTTTGAAGTCAGTACTGTAATTACATGAGGAACATCGTATACAATGTTCAGTTGTTTCCTGTATTCCTTTTTGTTGCAATATGTTTTTTTAATAACTGTTAAATACTAAAAGCTTTTCTTTTTTTTTCTAAAAGCTTTTTCTTTTCTCAAGGAATGGCTATGTTGGTCTGTTTGTCTGTCCACCACTTTGGTCACCATTTTTTAGGTTAAAATTTGGTATACAGTGTAAATACAGTACACAACATTTTTAGCTTCATGAAACATTTAAATATTGTGTGTATGAAGAAGAAGAAGAAGATCTACCTTTATTAGTCCCACAGTGGGGAAATTCAATTTACACACATGCAGTAATGGAGAGGTGTCAGAGTGAGGGGGCTGCTCCAGACAAGCGCCCCGAGCAGTTGGGGGTTTGGTGCCTTGCTCAGGGGCACCTCGGCAGTGCCCAAGTGGTAAACTGGCACCTCTCCAGCTACCAGTTCACACTCAGTTTTTGGTCCATGTCGGGACTTGAACCGGTGACCCTCCGGTTCCCAAGGCAACTCCCTACAGACTGAGCTACTGCCGCCCCCAATGGAGCTGTAATGTATGCAAAATCATACAGAAAGCATACTGCACAGATTTACAGAATCTATTGATCATTGTGAACATTTTTCCTCTATCTACGAATTTATCACTCTATTTTAGACTACGCTGTGCTATATCATATGATAATATAGGCAACATGTACAAAAGATTACACTCTTCTGAAGACTAAAATGTATATTTCACTCTCTCCACCAATCCAGCAACAATTAGCTTCATATAATACTTACTAATGTTTTCAGCTGGGCATGTGGCAACTTTGGATAACGTAAAAGCTTGTACAAATATAATAAAATAAGTATATATTTTATCTTGGGCTGCACGGTGGTATAGTGGTTAGCGCTGTCGCCTCACAGCAAGAGGGTCGCAGGTTCGATACCAGTTTGCGGCTCTTCTGTGTGGAGTTTGCATGTTCTCCCCGTGTAAGCGTGGGTTCTCTCCGGGTACTCCGGCTTCCTCCCACCGTCCAAAGACATGCTGTTTAGGTTAATTGATCACTAATTGCCCGTAGGTGTGGATGTGAGTGTGAATGGTTGTCTGTCTATATGTTGTCTGTCTCTATGTGCCCTGCGATGGACTGGCGACCTGTCCAGGGTGTACCCCGCCTTCGCCCAATGCCGGCTGGGATCGGCTCCAGCCCCCCGCGACCCCTAACGGGATAAGCGGTTGACGATGAATGAATGAATGAATATTTCATTTTGTTAAGCTTGATAATATAATGAACTGGGACTGGGCTTTTTACTTTATAACAGGTGGTGCAGGCGACAGATGGATCTTTTTGCAGGTTCATTTGGAAAGATAAAAAAGATAACATTAACAAAGATAACATTATAAAAAGAACATGTGCAAACATGCTTTAAAAACAGATGCATGTACAGCTGAGGTACCATGAGGTTGGTATTACAACAGACAGATTCGGATGTAGGCAAAAAGTCTTTACTAACAGAAATGGGTTTGGTACACAGGTAGGCAGTCAGAATCAGCAGACAAATCCAGTGGGCAGGCAACACAGAGTCAGAGTCAAAAATCAAAAGTTCACAAAACAGGAAGACATCAAACAAAGGGAATGCTGGTACACTTGCTACGAACACAAAGACAAAATGGCACAGAGGGGAGACAGAACAAACTGTTAAATTAAATACTCAGGGAAAGGGGAGGTAACAAGACGCAGGTGGGAACAATCAGGGTGGAGCAGACAATTAGTGCAGGTGAGGGAATAAGGTCAGAGCTGTCAATCATATAAGCAGAGAGAAAACACACAGGGGGAGGAAGTAAGGCCATCTGAAATGAGAGGAACATGGGTGAGACAATAAAACAAGACACACCAAATAAGACAAAATGAGAATGAAATCATAACTTAAGACATGGCAGGTGTGACAGGACCTATGGATGACATTCGACGTCCCAGGCACATTTGGATGGCGGCGGTGGAAGTCCCAGATTAACTCAGGGTCCATGATGTTCCTGCTAGGGACCAAGGACCGTTCCTCTGGACTATAGCCCACCCAATCTACAAGGTACTGTCTTCCGTGACCACGACGACAGACCCCCAGGAGGCACTCAGCAGTGTATATGTGATTGCCATCAATGAACCGGGGGGATGGTGGGGGGTCTGGAGGCAGGGACGTAGATGGTGGTCAGAAGCTGCCTTTGATCTTGCTGCAATCCTGAGAAGCATCTGGTGGACTCCCCCCAAATCCAGTGGCACCAACGGACAAGAGTTTGGGCTGTGGGAACACTGGACTAGGACTCCTCTTCCAGAAACAATGGGGGTTGATATCCATAAGCACACTGAAAGGGAGAGAGACCAGAAGCAGAGCAGGGTAATGTTTAATGAGCATATTCAGACCAGATGAGGTGTTTGTTCCATGATGCTGGGTTCTGAGAAACTAAACAGCATAACCCTGTCTCTAGCTCCTGGTTGAGCCTCTCCACCTGACCATTCGACTGGGGATGGTAGCCGGAGGAAAGGCTGACTGTGGCCCCAGATCAGAGCTCCTTTCAGAACCAGGAAATGAACTGGGGCCCGCGGTCGGACACAATATCTCTGGGAAACCCATTGTGTGGAAAAATATGAGAAAGCATAGCCTCCACCCTTTCTTAGACAATGGAATGAAAATGCACGATTTTAGAAAATCTGCCCACCACAGTGAGGATGGCTGTGTTACCTTCTGATGAGGGCACGCCGGTCTAGGGAGATGTCCGACCAGGGGCGGTGAGATACGAGGGGTGGATGCAGGAGGCCTGAGGGGGTGCGCCTGGAGGTCTTTTTATGGGCACAAACGAGGCATGGGGCGATGTATTCCTCCACTTCTCTCTCCAGAGAAGGCCATCAGAGCCGTTGTTTAATCACGAAGGAGGTCCAATGGACCCCAGGATGGCAGGAAATGTGAGAGCCTGTGAAACATGAGAACGAAGGTGGACAGGCACAATTGGCCAGTTCAGGGGGCACACGTCCAGAGCGGTTATTTGTGAAGAAACCTCCCTACCCCTCCTTTCTATTCCCCTGGTAACTGCTCCAATCACACAAGTGGATAGGAATAGGACACCTGGAAGCAGGGTCAGGGTCAAATAAGTAGGTAATGCATCCAGCTTAGTGTTCTTATAGCCAAGACGGTAAGACAGTGTGAAGCAGAAACGATTATAAAAAGGGCCAACCTAGCTTGTCTGGCGTTGAGTGTCTTAGCAGTCTGAATGTATTCCAGGTATTTGTGGTCGGTCCAAACCACGACTTAAAGCTCTGCTCCCTTAAGGCGCCACTCCTTCAACACTGCCTTGACCATCAACAGTTCTGTAACCCACATTGTAGTTTCTCTCCACCAAGGACAACTTTCTGTACAGGAATGCACAGGGGTGGAGCTTGTTGTCCACTGGAGAGCGCTGTGAGAGGACCGCTCCTATCCTCATGTCAGAGGCATAAACCTTCACCATAAACTGTCCACAGGGGTTTGGCAGTGTGAGGATGGCCGCTGCTTCAAAGCTCTCCTTTAGCTTACGAAAATCTGCTTCCGCCTCGGGTGACCACTGAAACTTGACATTAGGAGAGGTTAGGGCATATAAGGGGGTGGTTTTCTTTTTGTTTTTTTTTGTTTTTTTTACATTTTATGTTTTTCCTTTTACATAGAACACACAAATAACTATTTACAGTTGGGGAGAGAACAAAAGGTGCAGTCATAATCAGTGTAAGTTAGATATAAGAGAGAGCACAAAAGAATATATCAATCCAAACAATCAATAACACTTCCACAAAATCTGGTCGTAAGGGCTTTACATATTTGACCCACTTGGACCAAAACTTAATAAAGATATTTTTCTTGAGTTGGAGAGAGAAGGTAATCCTTTCCATGATATATATATCATTTACAATATCCATCCACTCAGTTATTGTGGGAGGTTCAGGAAGCGACCAGCGTCTTGTGAGCGCTTTTTTACAAGCCAATGTCAAAATACCAAACAGATATTTGTCGGCTCGTTGAAATCAAAATTTCCTACAAATAAAATGGTGAAATCCAAAGGTATTTCTCAATCAAGTATGCTTTTCAATGCTTTTTGATAATCTGTCCAGAAGGGTCTTATCCCTGGGCTGCACCAATTTTCTACTGGTAGGCGTGGGCCACTCTGCCGCAGCGCTGACTTAATACTGGCGGGTGAAACAACATAGCGGCGGAATGAGATAGTGGAAACATGAAACTCACATTTCTCTGCTTTGACAAAAAGCTGGTGGTCCGGGAACGCTGAAGGACCTGGCATACATGTTTTACGTGGGTGTCTTTGTTGGGAGAGAAGATGATAATGTCATCCACCTCAAAGTCTCGCCACACATCCTTGATGTTCAAATCATCCAATCATGTGTCTAAAAACATTCCTGCTACTGTCACACCGTTTGTTTATGAGCTACGACAGTTTGCAACCCTGGTCTGTGCCATTCACATCAAAGGAGAGTGGATTAATGCCGGTTAACCCTTTCATACACAAAGTCAACCCTAGTACAGCCCTGGTCGAGTCCTCAGTGTGAAAGGGGTAATAGACTTCAATACAATCAGACGTCTTTTTGCAACCAAAGGAGTTGCCACCTGCTGGCTATTAGAAAGAAGGCACTTCAGCATTGACTTCACTTTTCAGACCCCAAAGTTGCCCACTGATCCAGATTAAAATATGTCAACTTGTACAGGATGGATTAGCAGACTTGTGGCCCCAAGAGGACAAATCCTACTGATTTTAGCGATCCTCTGCCTTTTCCTGAAGCACCACCAGTAGGTTGATATTTTTGGCTTTCTGTGGTTGCTGCTATTAGTGATGTAAAATCTATTAAAAGGAACAGTGTGTAGCATTTATGGGATCTATTGGCAATATTAATAAGTATGTATAATCACCTGAAAATAAGTAGCCCAGAGTGGACAAACCAAACCCTGGCTCTAGATTGGAACATTTATGTTTTCATGTCAGCCATCATAGTTCTCCAACATGCTTGTCACACATGAAGCCGGGCTAAGTAACACACAGACTTCAAATACAATTTTTATGGGTCTTTATTGTGTTTCCCATTTCTTAGGTAGTATTTAGAAAATAATATAAAATTATAAACAGACTTCCACTGAAACCATATTGTGAATTTACAACAACCATATGTTGGTCAAATACAGTGAATCGTGTACTGTTTCACACTTGTTTAGCACAAGAAAATAAGGTAATCAAATTTTAAGATAGAATAAAATGCGACAGTGGCTCCTCTCTGGCTACAGAGAAAACCGAAAACATTCACATTATTACCCTGTAAATCCATGACATAGTATTTCATTTTACAATTGAAACTTTGAAACTAAACATGTCCATATGGCTAAATATGTTTAACCAACAGGCATACAGAGCATGAACTCAGAAATCATCATCAGTTTCTTACCTAGCTTAAACACACCGTCGCACATGCATGAAATGTTCGATCCACCAGCATCGGCAATCCTAGGCTCAGGAACTACACAAAATTTGTCTTATAAGATCACTGTACAACGCTCAACCAACAGAGTAATGTATTGTGTAATATAATTCTCAAATAACCTGTTAACGTCCATTATCTGTCTCACCGTCAGCCTCGGCATTACAGCTCCGTGACATAGCGTGACCTGTTTTCTTCCGGGATTTTCCCAGAGTCCTTGGCTTCCTCAAGGCGCGCATTACTCATAGAAATGGTCAAATCCTGCCCCCTGCTGTCCAAACTTTATGTCCACAGCAGGACTATTTCAGCTGAAAATCTATTATTTACAGTGGTTTGGTTTCCTGAGTATCTTTAAATGTGAAGGTTTTTACCACCTGGTTACACACAGAAGAAGTTTCAGTTGGTAGCAAACTTCAACCTCACCACTAGATGCCACCAGATCTGACACACTGCACCTTTAATGATGTGAAATTGAACAGATTTTGTGTAACAACAAAACATAATTGGTGGACAGGGCTTTTAGAAAGTCTCAAGAATGTTAAGACAAAATTTCACAAAAAGTAACCCTAAATTCTCTTCAGTAATGAACAAGATAAATTCTGTGGCATGAGTTGTGGCATCTGTCACATTTTTCATCAACATACTTTGAGTACATTTTAGCCAGTTTTGATTAAGTGAGATATACCATATGTATACTCTTGACCTATAGAAGACTTAAAGCAGCAGTGGGTAAAATTGGTACAAATATAATTTAAAACGACTATTTTTATAAAACATTTATAAAATCATGTGCTCCTAATGGCATCCGCAAGATTTCACAGACTGGAGGAAAACATCCAATCGGAGCCGAGCTGGAGCCTTACCGTCTCTGAGCAGCTGTCAATCACTCGAGAACTCAAAGAACAAATGGTTAAACTAGGCAAACTGATCAAATATGAATCAGTATTCTGTTACTGTAATTAATATTTTCCTCCTCAAATGTTTTCTGAAACACATTTTAGTGTACTGTTTATCTGTAAAATGATATAGTTTGTAACCTGGCAGCCATGTTGAGATTAGTTGAGGAAATAGCTAGCACCACCCACCAGCCGGAGCACAGCCAATAGGTTGATTTTGCCATGAGGAGGTGCAGAAGTCTAGTTTTCTCTCAGAACATTTGAATTACAGTATGCTGAAAGATTATTATAGAATTTTGCCCAGTGATGTCAAAAATATTCTGTCTACTGCAGTTATATAAGTGGGCACAGGAAGTTGTAGTGATTATTTTTTTGTCTTATCCCATCACTCAACACCTAGTTATTGTCTGTGCTCTTGAAGCTCTTTGATAAAGTCTCTCCTGTCACTTTATAAAACCTGTTTTTATAAGCTCTGTTGGCTACACAGTGTCCACAATAAACATTAGCATTACTAGATAACACACTAAAGTAGATCGAGTTCTCCAAGGTGCATACTTCACTGTCTAGACTCCCGACAAATTTGATATCTGCCATGATACCACTGCCTTCACTCTGCTGTCTGCTTTCACATACAGTGTCTGCTTGCTGCAGCTTCTGGAGGCTCACAGACACCCCTGGTGGGACGTTGCCTCCCCCTGTGGTGCAGCGCTGTGAGGTGTGAATGCGTTTCTGTTATGACCCCCTGACCTCTTCCTGTCTGAGGACCTGCAGTCAGTTCAGGCTCAGAGGTCATCTCTTCCTTGATAAACCCCCTGAGCGCCGGCTGCCTCACACCGCCTCAGTGTGTGAGTGAGGATTAGCCTGCCTTTGATCGATTAGCCGACCAGCTCAGGCAGGAAACAGGAGATATGGAGCTGATGCTGATTGGACGCAATGTGCTGTAACTTGTTTTTCATTTCTGTTTACATTATTAGAATCTACTGAGATAAAGGGTTTCAGTTTGTGCATGAATGACAGTTAAGAATGGCATGAATGTGAAAATGAAGTTATCACAATGCCATTTATTTCAGTTAAATGAACACAGAACAAGAATAGATTTTGACTCCAAAGAAAATCTGATATGAACAGCAGCAGTCAGCCAAAGAGACGTCTGGCCTGTCAAAAAGTTGCTGGCGCTTTATTTTGTACACATTCTCCAGAACTGATATGGAGGCTGAGAAAGTCCCTTTCTTTTCTCTCAGGATGCAGGATCTGCTCATGGCCACCCCGGTCAGGACAAAGAGATGAATTGCGTGCTTGATTAGAGACGCTCTCCTTGTGTGTGTAAAGTCTGGTAATGATTATCCTTTCACCAGTAAGATAATTCGGCTCATTATGATTTTAGGGTGAGCAGGTTTATTTGTCCAGCTCACAAACTGCCAAATGATGACACTCATACCAGGAGCTCATTCAGCAGAAGGCAACGGAGCATAACTTATATTTTGGTGAACAAGTATCTATCAGAGTTGGATGAGTTTTGTCAACAAATCCTGTTGTTGCTTCATAAGAAAGCAAAAATCACCTCCACATGTATGTGTATAAAATCTCCAAACCGTGACCTCAGCCTTTGGCGGGCTGACCTGTTATCTTTGTAACCTCAGAGTAAGACTTTTAGAATGACTAGACCAAATTGGCCGCTGTGACCTCTGTCCACTCCCTAAGCAAAGCCAGAGTATGACAATAGTGATATCAGTAATGTTGACTGTATGAGACTGTTAATGCGTGTAGACACAGCAGCAGGTTCTGAGATGGAGACAGATTGGGGGAAAGAGACAGGACCTATAGACAAACAGTGAGAAAGCTCTGAGTATTGACTGTACAAAGTCTAGAAATATTTGTTAAGACAATTAGAAGGTGACAGACACACAGATGGGAGACAAGCCTGGAAGCATGTGATCTCACTCATACAGTACTGTAAACTATGCACACACAAGTAACCAGCCATAATTGTATTTAACTTCTTCTTAGAAAAATGGAACTTGATGAGTGGGCTGTTCCCTTAAAGCTGCACTAACATACATTTAGCAGCTAAAGAGCCAGATATTGCTTGTGCAATGTTGTACTCTTTATATTGATATTGTTGGAGTTGGTAGAGACCAAAACAGTGATAAACAAAGTGAACATTGCTCATTCATCACGTGACCAGAAACTTGCACCCATTTCAACTGATATCAGCTTTATTAATGGTTATCACTACTATTCTAATACTTCAGATGGGCCAAACTGCACCTACCATGTTGTGAAAGTGAAAGTGAAACTTGAGAACTGAAACAAAACATCTTTAGGTTTAGCCAACAAAACTACTTGGTTGGGTTTTGTAAAAGATTGTGGTTTGGGTTAAAATAAGTTTGTTACGTAACTTGGTTACGTAACAAACAAACACACTACGGTATGTCAGCATAGAGTTTATATAAGTGGACTTAGTCACTGTTATGTCACCCATTGTTTCGTGGACTATGATTTTGAAGCCTAGAGTTTGGCATTTTCGCCATCCCCATTTTGTTTTTTTGCAACCAGAAGTTACGTGCAAGGATGGAGCTAAATACCACCGAACACTGAATAGGACATTTTTAGGTGACCAAAATTGTTAAAATTAACTTTCATTAACTGAAAACATACTCTGAAAGGGTTTAAGTTCTATGAAGAAAAGACAGACTCCATGAGTGAACAACACAGTAAAGAAAGCTTATTTGTCCACTCCATGTTTGTCCATGTTGATAAGTGTATGAAATACTTCACAAATCTCCCTTTAAGGTATATTCTGAACAGATAAAAATATGATTAATTGCGATCAATCATCGACAATCATGCAATTAATCGCACTAATATAAACATGTATAAACCTGAAAATAAGCATAACAGGTCCACTTTAAATGTCTTTTTTCCAACACTGATAAGTAAATTTGTCACTACCACATGGCACCACACTGCATTCAGCATTAAGCATTAGATCATCCTACCCTGAGCTAGCAAGATGAACTCCCGATCCACACTCTATAATCCCCTGAAGCTCTCCTCTCTCAGCCGGACCTCTGCTGTCCTCAACCTCCCCTGCAGCTCTGCTCTCTGACCCAGACAAGAGAGGCTTTTAGCAGGCAGAGATTGGGAGTTTATCTGCATGCTCGCGGCTGACGTGGAGCCTTCGACCTCATCAAAGAGCACTAATGTCTTCAGTGGGGGACACTTGCTTTAATGAGCCAACCCCTGTGGCCTGAGGATATGGAGACACTCTGTCCCTCACCACATGAGGCATGCATTTACTGTAACATCTTATAACGCATTGCTATCTGGCCACAGACTGTGGGAGTGTTGAGAAGATGGCCTCTGTCTGCCTGTTTGTCTGCACTGCAGACTGCACTTTCTGTCTTTCTGTTGTCTCTCTTTTGCTCTATGTTCAATTCTTTTTATGTATGGCACTTTTGTTCCCTAACCCACCCTTTCTTTTCATCTTTCTTCAGCTTCCTTACCATACAGCAGCTGCAGACATGACGGTATCCCACGCCATATCACTATGACGCCTGACCTCCTGGCTCTCCTCTCCACTCACCACCTCGAAGACGTGACGTTACTATAGCAGCAGCACTCAGACTCGTATCTTGTCTCCTGACGGTCAAGGACAACACATTCCACACTGTCTAAACCTTTATGTTCCCATTATGGCAGCTTCAGACCACCAGTTTGGAGATCTTTTCTTCTTTAACTTTGATTTAGGACACTAGAGGGCCAGATTTGTGTGTCTGGCCCCTTTGTCTAAAGGCTGGCCCACACTAAAAGATTTTTCAAATCATAACAGATTTTGAAAATGCTAGAAACCCCACACAGAAGGATCTGATATGTTAAATTTAACAGTTTTGTTCCAATAATTTGTGGAGAGCAACGATTTGGCTCAAATCGCACACTATCAGATTCCATTCATGAACAGCAAGATTCCAGACTAAAAAAAAAAATAGAAATCTTGCAAAATCTCTCGCGATCAAATGTGACCTTGGTGTAAACAAAAATGACGGATAACAGGCTGTTAGTTTTTGCAGTTCTCTGTACTGAAAACAAGTTGTGAAGTCATGGACACATGTTAAACCCTTATGTTGTCTCCACAAATCAGCAATTTGGTCCTTCATTTCTGAGGTCCATCTTACTTCTTCTTTATGTTTTGCATTAGTTCATGCATTAGCTGCGGCTGCCATGTTGGCAGTTATTGTCCTTCCTTCTTCAGTCAGCTTGGTTCTCAGTTGGCTATCATTCTTTTCACGTGATTGCATCATTGGCTATCCTCGGGGTTGCCCACACAACAGTAATCGCATTGCTAATACTGAACATGTTTAATATTTACAATTTGAACTCAGTGCAGCCAGATGGAAACTTGAGTTTCAGAGACTTTGTTTCCTGCATTCTGGTGACTTTTAAAGAATTAAAATAACAAAATAATAAGTGCACTGCAGCAACATTCTTATGCACTTTTAATTTTACTTTTAATACTTAGGAGAGAAAATGGAATAATTCACCCTTCTGGTGTGAACGTCAATGAATCTCTGATATCAAAAAAACCATTAATTCCAACTTCTAACACCGCGCTACAATCACGTGCTGCTGTTGTTATGCTGTAATGTGCTGCAGGCACAGCTCAAACTGTGCTGGGATGCTTATACCCACTATACAGTGCCATAAACAAGTTAAGATAATGAAAAGGAGAAAAAATTTTGAAAATTTGCCCTAAATCAGGAGAAATTCAGCAGAATTGTGACCTTGGGAGGACACCAGGAGAGGGCAATGAAAAACGTGAGGCTCCCAGGAAAATTGCATGGCAAATATGTCTTAACACACCTCACACCACAGCAATATCTGGAAAGATAATCTTTAGACCCATCAGAAAATCAGGGCTTTGCTGACCATTGTCAGGAAGGGCAAATCAGGCCTAACATTGCCTTGATTCTTGTGTGGTGTGTACCCGGCATTAGACGACCTTCCTTAGGTCAGCATGCTACAGGCCCCTACTGTCCTCACAAACCTCAGTCGTAGCCCTGGATCTCCTCACCCCACCTCCAGCCTACACGCTGACATGTTTATACCAAGTGGTGGTGTGATTTATCCCCTCTACCGCAGAGTGACGGAGTGTCGCCACAAACAATTTGTGTAAAATGGGCCTGTGATGACTGAAAAAAGCTGATCTGTTCCTAATGGGAATAATAGAATGGGGGCTAATGTAGCAGATTCAGGTTGGGAGTTTTTTGTTAATGGCAGGTTGCTGTACAACTGTACGTATGGGAGACTGTGTGTGGCGGAGCTGAAAAATGGGCCAGGATAAAGGAAAGCTCAGGTGGCCATGTGGCAGTTTATATACACAGACAGGCACAAATGCACATTTATATACACACAGTACACACACAAGGGAGTGAACGTTATGGGTTGCATAGGTTGAGGCGCCCCAGCTGCCGAGGCCCCCGGTGGGGTGAGGAGGTCAGGAACATTACCCACCATTTGTAAAGGAGAGAGTAGGCATGTCCAACAAGTCCCACCTGCCACTATATTTATGAAATTACTCATTGCAGCGTTTGGCTTCCATCAGGCTTGACAGTGGGAACCCCAACCGCCTAACAGTCTGGATCCATATCCACTGTGTAGTCGGCCTTTAAAAACCCCAGAAGTCTGCCCCCCCCCCACACACACACACCTACACCCACTCAGGCATGCTGCTGTGGACTTTACTATCTTGACCCACAGGTTGCTCAAGACACTTTTTAAAGAGCCACTTCCACATTTTGGGAAAAATACTTGTTTGCTATCTCACCAGCAGTTACACTGAATTCATACCAGGCAATGGCAAAGTGCGGCTTGACGCATTAAATAGAAAGAACTGACTGAAGGACAACCAATCATTCTTATTGCGGCCATGGCTAATGCATGAGCTAATGCAAAACATGAAGCAAAAAGTAGTAGTACGATGGACCTCAGAAATCGAGGAACAACTTGATTTGTGGCAATAACATGTCTCCATGACTTATCCATCCATCCTTTGTGAGTTTTCAGTACAAAGTAGTGCAAAACTAAGATCACTAATTCTTCCTGCCTGTCGTCCCCATGTTTATTTACACAAAAGTCACATATAATTGTGGGCGAATTTGAGTGATTTCCATTTTTTTACTCTTGTTGTTCATGAATAAATCTCTTAGTGTGTGGTGTGCTGTTTTGGCCAAATCATTGCTTACCACACACTACAGGAACAAAGGTGTTAAAAAACACAGCATGTCATTATGTGTGGAGTCTTTTCAACATCTGATCGATTTCAAACATCTTTGAGTGTGGGCCAGCCTTAAGGCTGCAATGAATGAATGAATGCATTTTGGACTGGTATCAAAACTTTGAGAACAGGAATTATCAAGACATAGAATGAGAAATGAAACTGATGTTAATCTTCTCAACATCCTCCTGGCAAGAAAGCAAACAGGAGTATTCATCATTGAGAATTCCCTTCACAGATTTTTAAATAATGAAAGATATTGTGGATAACTTGATCTAACAGTGGAACATTTGTAGTTTTCTGAAAACACAGTGGCTGAAGTAATGCACGATCGGTGCACAGTAGGATCACTGGTAAATTCCCACTAATGCAAGAGCAACAAGTGTGAGGTGGGCCCTCCAACATGCTGATCCTCTCCAGCTCTGGTTAATTTAACAGAATCATAAACGCCTCTCACACATACAAACACACACGGTCTCACACACGCACATATGCGCACACACACACACACACACACATGCACACACGGGGCAGTGGCTCTTCTCACATCATATATTTAGATATGTAATCCTGTGGGAAGCTCCCAGTGAATGGCTCGGCTCTCAAAGACCCCTGGCTGTGTGTACAATAAGGGAGACTTATTGAAACAAGGCTGGCACTGAGAGCCCAGCGGTGGGGGGATTTATTTGGAGAGCAGCGGGGCACTGGCTAAACTTTGATCAGCACTCGTGCGCTACCTCCCCTTTCTCTTTCCCCCTACCACAGACTGGCTGGTGAAAACCGACGCCCACAGGGGGTGACCCTGGTATCCTGGCAACAGGGCTAAGCCTGACTCCAACTCCCAGCTGAATGCTGGAAAAAGGGCGCCTGCTCTTGTTATTTCATTTACCTTGAAATACCTATATTTGGTCAATGATTACTTTCCTATTCCACTAATGGTGGGTGTAGTATTTGGAAAATAAGAGGCAGGCAGCTGAACAATACATCAGCGTTTGTTGCTTTTTGAGTCTACTCAGATAAAACCTGTACAGTGAACATAGTGACTGTACATTCCCAGGTATGTAGACACTCTGTCCTCTCTTTTTCAGTTCTATGCAATCACTGCTGATGTAATGGCAAAACTATGAGCTACCAGTATGAACATTAATTTGAGAGCACTAAACCTCTGAACCCCTTTGTAACTCTTCTTCAGTTAATTTAAAGTTAGAAATTATTATTATTAGAATTAGTTCCACAATTTCTCAGGTTGTTCATCCTTAGGGAAATATTAAAACTGAAGATGGAATTGTAAAGTTCAGCTGACAAAACAATCTCACCTCGAGGTCCATTTAAAAGCTGTTCTGCAGCTTATGACTTAGTACATGATCTTTTGGACATGATCTTTCTCAGGGTTTTTCTTTTCTTAAATTTCCATTTTCTCTGAGCATATCCATAATAGATGGTTGAAGTTCTACATCAGCAAACAATTGGACCTTGAGGTGGACTTGCTTTGTCAACCTGGATATAATGTTTATATATTTGCTAATGAAATGCAAATATTCTTGATGTCTTGTGTCTATCTTTATATATTTTTCCCAAAATGTTGCATGGTGCATATGACCATCATTGGAAGTTTTGGGAGATCCAATAGAGTTTTAAATAAAGCTGTAATGATTTGTTGATTTGTTTCATTGGTGGGTCCAGTTGAAGACACTGATAAGGCTTATACTCTTACACTTTTCATATGACATGCTACACAGTTTTGACAACACTTACAGCTAGAAGGGCGCTCAGAGAGCGCAGACCTCCACCACGGCCCATCACAATGTTTAAAGTGAAAAATAATTTGTGTATCTGCCCTGTGATTTGGATCCACTCCATAATATAATGAGTTCTTTCTTGGCCCATGCTTCACACTTCCACCAAGATTAATGAAAATCAGAATCAGGCCAGTAGTTTTTTTCCATAATCCTGCTGACAAACAAACAAGCCAAACCAAAAACATCACCTCCTTGGCAGAGGTGATGATGTGATTTTCCACATGCGGGTACTAACCCTATATCTAATATCTTACAGTATCTGTCTGAAGATCCAGCTATACACAGAACCAAGTTGCCATAACTTTTCGGATCATATATCAGCATCTGAAAGATGCTTTTTGATGGTGAGCTCACTCTGACTGCATCCAACAATTCTTATAAACTTTCAAAACTCCAACAATCACTCAATCATGTGTGTGGAGGTGTGAAAGCAGGCAGGGCAGCTTTTTTTTCATTCTTCACAGAGCTACTTTCGGTTGCACACAGAACACCACAAACACCTGTAGGTGTGCAGCATTAGCCCCGTTTGTATGATTCACTGCATTGAGACTACAAAGATTATACTCAGAAGATTAGAGAGATCAGGGAGGCAGTAGGATGCAGCTAAGAAGAGGCTATAAGACAGCAGGCTTTTCACCCCACTTTCCATTTTTCCAATTTGTAACACATATAAATAAAGCCCCCTGGAAAATTGTCAGACTTTGAAGCAAATTTTACACAGTGGCCTAAAGGTGGAATTACAACTTCCGTGTCCGTCACATTATGCCATTGGGAAAAAGACTTTTCCCATAGACCAGGGGTGTCCAAATTTTTTTTTTTCCTGAGGGCCACGTACAGAAAAATGTACAAAGGACTGGGCCACTCACTAGATGTGAGGTACACTGCCTCACTTCTAATACACTAATATTAGTAAAATCAATCAAATATGTGTAAATTACATTTGCTAATTGAACGTTTGAAGAAAAAAGCCTCCATCACAGCTCTCTGTTAGTAGATTTTCATTTTATTTTTTACAAAAAAGGTTGGCAGGTCATTCTCTCGGTGACAGCCTCAGATTGGTTCTTAGGATGCTTCATTGTCCTGTATGAAGGAAGAGACAAGAAGAGAAATAGGTGATGTGGATATTTCAAGCTTGTTACACAAATAAATAATTGTGCTTGTTATCACATCAACTAACATTAACTCACCTGTAATGGAAACAATGTTGTACTGAGTCGGAGCAGTGATGCTGTGCTTTGGTCTGAACGATAGCTGGCAGGTCAGGAGTAAGTTTGGTGGTTGAGATGCGAAGGACGTCACAGAGATGGCTGTCAGTCATTCTGGTTCTCAGTCTGCTTTTATTCAGTATTAACAGAGAGAATGTCTGCGCACAAATGTAAAATGAGCTGAACAGACTCATCATTTGTTTTGCATGCCGTCTCATCAGAGGAAACTAGCCCTTTTCCAATCTCTGGTAGAAGTCAGGTGGTGAGAGAAGCTGATGTTGATTCTTCAGAGAATCATCACACTGCATTTTGATAAGTTCTAATTGCAGACTCACTTCCACTAGTTCTGCATCCATTGAAAACGGAGCCACAAACAGTGTGATTTTTTTCTCAATGACAGAAAAATTTTGAAAGTGCTGACGGAATTCTGTAATGAGAGATGTGAATCACATGCATATATTCTCCCATTTTAGCAGAGAGCTTGGCATTTGGAAAAGCACATTTGATTTCGGTCAGCATGAGGAAGTGCACTACATTGAAGTTGCACAGTTGTGACTCGAAGAGACAGAGCTTTGCACTGACTTTTGTGCTCATACAGCTGTGGTACAAGCTGCACTTTGCTAATAAGAATTACAATACAGTTAAGTGCAAATATTATATGTGGGCCATAGACCATTATATTTTTAGATTTTGATATGGGTCAATTAAAAATGGATTGTGAGCCGTAGTTTGGACACCCCTGCCATAGACAACATTGGATTGCATGTATATGTTAACAAGTTAATGCAGCATTCAGACTAATCTAACTTTTCAGAAACTTTGCATGAGGCCATATGTAGAATTTTGTATAATCAAGTCTTACAGTGCAAATCCTCTGAACTCAGAAAAGGAAGAATTACTGATAATGGCATCCTGCTCTCATCAGCCATAATGCCCCTAAAGAGCAACCTTCAGCCCAGCAGAAGCTCCTCTTAACCTCCCTGAAAAAGCCCTTTGTGCAAACTTGACCTTGTGAGTTCTTACTCTGGTAATGACACCCTGTCTTTTGGCTGTAGGGCAAACCTGGCAGTGAGCTTAGCCAGAGTGAGCCTTATGAGACTGGGGTTAGGAAAGACACTTCACATGTTGGAATTTGACTTCCAAAGAGAAAGAGGAACAGAGGCAGAGGTCATGAGGTCAGAGCACTCTGCAAGCCCCTAGCCCCAGCAACAGAGATGAAAGTTAGCCTAAATAATCCTGTAAAGTGCTCAGACGAGGAAGAAATTCCCCTGAGGTGGGGTCTCCAGTGTGACCTCCACCCCCTCCACTTTCGATGTCCCCCCCTGGCCTAGATAACTATAGACACTTGAGTTCAAATCCATTAAATTAGCAATTAGAGGACTAGTGAACGTACCCAGCCGATGTTTGCAGAGATTGGAGTTGTAGAGAGGGGTGGAGGTGGGTGGGTGTGTCACAGCCAAAAGGCTTACTTTGACATTTCAGACTGGATGGCTTGTCACTGATAGACTGCAGAGTGACTAGTTTTGGCATGCTGTGTTTCATCTCCCCCTTCCCCCTGTCCTTCCCGTCATCCACCCCAGTCAACATAGTTAGATAAACACTATTGGACATATAAAGGGGCAACTTAAGACACTAATGGAGCTAAAAGCCCCAATGAAAAGGAAAACCAGGCTAATAAATGTCTTGTTTTAATGAGTCGAACAAACAGAGACCCAAGGACAGTTTGGTCATGTTTACTCACTAGTACTTAAGGACATGAGGATGCATGGTGCAACATGGAGCCCCTTAAGAAACTCCCCATAAAATTTACTGAGAGGTTCAATTTGAGTATGACTGTGTTTTCCTTTCCCTCCAATGTTAATAGTCAGCAACATAAGTGCTGTTTTGCTGACTGTACCCTGTAACTTCTCATGCTGACCTTGTTGTTTCTTTAAGGCTTTTACATGAGTCATCACTTCACATCTTTGATTGTTACACTACAGTATGTGCCATTGAGATCACACAAAACCTTAACTGGTAGGTAGGCCTATAAGCCAAGTATACTTAGACCTTTCTTTATGCTTGTCAGTATAAACCAAGTATAGCTAGACCTTTCTGTGTATTTGTTGGTATGAGCTACACTATATTGCCAAAAGTATTGGCTCACCTGCTTTGACTCACATATGAACTTAAGTGACATCCCATTCTTAATCCATAGGGTTTTTTATGAGGTCGGTCCACCCTTTGCAGCTTCAAATCTTCTGGAAAGGCTTTCCACAAGGTTTAGAAGTGTGTTTATGGGAATTTTTGACCATTCCTCCAGGGTAGAGGTCAGGACTCTGTACAGGCCAGTCAAGTTCATCCATCCACACCAAACTCTCATCCATGTCTTTACAGACCTTGCTTGCGCACAGTCATGTTGGAACAGGAAGGGACCATCCCCAACTGCTCCCACAAAGTTGGGAGCATGGAATTGTCCAAAATCTCTTGAAATGCAGAAGCATTAAGAGTTCCTTTCTCTGGAACTAAGGGGCAAAGCCCAGCTAATGAAAAACAACCCCACACCATAATCCCACTCCACCAAACTTTACACTTGGCACAATGCAGTTAGACAAGTACCATTCTCCTGGCAACTGCTGAACCCAGTCTCATCCATCAAATCGCCAGATGGTGAAGTGCAATTCGTCACTCCAGAGAATGCATCTCCACTGCCAGTCCAGTGGCAGTGTGCTCTACACCACTGCATCCAGCGCTTTTCATCGCACTTTGTGATGTATGGCTTGGATGCAGCTGCCTTGGCCACTCTATGCACTGTTGTTGAGCTAATCTGAAGGGCATATGAAGTTTGGAGGTCTGTAGTGAATGACTGCAGAAAGTTGGCGACCTGCGCACAATGCACCTCTGCGCACTATGTGCCTCAGCAGCCGCTGACCCCGCTCCATCATTTTACGTGGCCTACCACTTTGTGGCTAAGTTGCTGTCATTCCCAATCACTTCCAATTTGTTATAATACCACTGACAGTTGACTGTGGAATATTTAGGAGCGAGGAAATTTCCTTACTTGACTTGTTGCACAGGTGGCATCCCATCACAGTACCATGCTGGAATTTACTGTACTGAGCTCCTAAGAGCGACCCATTCTTTCACAAATGTTTTTAGAAACTGCATACCTTGGTGCTTGATTTTATACACCTGTGGCCATGGAAGTGATTTTAACACCTGATTCACCTGATTTCAATTATTTGGATGGGTGAGTGAATACTGTGTGGGTGTGCTTGGATGTTTCAGTATACTTGTCATATAAATGAAGTATACTTGGACTTTTCTGTATGCTTGTCATTATAAGCCAAGCATACTTTAAGTAAAGTATACCCAGACTTTTCTGTATGCTTGTCAGTATGAGCCAAGTATACTTTAAGTGAAGTATACTTGACTTTTCTGTAAGTACACTTGACTCATACTTGGCTTATACTGACAAGTATACAGAAACCTAGACCTAGAACTTAGACCTTTCTGTATGCTTGCGAGTATTAGCCAAATATACAAATGGCTTATACTACCAACTATACTCAGACTTTCCTGTATACTTCCGTGTATAAGTATACTTACACTTTTCTGGATACTTGTCAATATAAACCAAGTATACTTAGACTTTTCTCTAAAGTTGTTGGTATAAGCGTAGTATAGCTTATAAGTGAGCATGTAAGTATACTTAAGTATACTTTTGTTAAGTGTATCTCTGATAAGTACATAAAAATAAACTGAAAGTATACTCTCTTATTTTAAGAATAAAAGAAGTATACTAACACTTTTATAATGATACACTTCATTTTGATAAGGGTAACAACAGTTTAGGAAGAATTTAAGTTAGAAAAAGTATCTTCAGTCCTGTAAGACCTTGGATAGCTGTGCTGTTTCTCAGTTAATTTGATGAATGGACACATTCTGTAGTTCTTCACTGTGCACAATATGCATTTGGCTCAACACACCCTCCACACCCTCCTCTTTCTCTCATCTTTTAATCCTACATGGAGCCCTGCTCATCTGGGGCCAGTCGCTTCTCACAAAAGGAGCTTCAATCCTGACATGGTCTTTGACCCCAGCAGCACATCTGTAGCCCAAACAACTCACCTCTGTTGCAGTCTGCCTGGCTTTAATTACAAGCTCAAAAAAGAGTTCAAGTTTGATGTGGATGGGTGGGTTGGAGAGGTCCAGAGAGAGACGGGGGGGGTGAAGGGCTTGAAGTGTCGCTGTCAGAGCTGTGCGACCTGTCTATTTGAGGTCTGACAGGGAGGCGGGCTCTGTCACTCAGGCAGAGTTAGGCCTCCTTTTAGAGGAACGTCAAAGAGAGGGACTCATCTCTCTCCTGTAGTGGTCCTCTCCTGGTTGGGACCACCGGGAAGAAAATACAGAGCGAGGAAAGGAGAAAAGATGGCACCCCAGATTGGATAATGACTATACTCAGGTCATGAATTGAAATACCGTCAATGGACATGCCAACTGGCCACCTTAGAGGGTGTGGAAAGGAGTGATGTAACAGCAGGATCATGGAAACCTGGCAAGTTGTCACCATGACAACATCATCTGACCACACATGGTGCACCAGGACCCTGATGGGACCTGATGCATCCCACTCAGGGCTATCACGCTACAGGCAGTGTTTCCCCCTGGGCACCAGCATGTTCACAAACACTCTGTAAACATTATGCCAGTGCCTTGGTGGCGATTCTAAGGATTTTCCATTCTGAATCTGTGACGCGGAGAGCCTTGGTATTCCGTTCTCCCACAGCTTCCTTCCCCACCATGGTGAAGACAGGCTTTGTGTGTCCTGCTGAAGCTGATTTTCCAGAGGGAAAGTAAGAAGAGGGGAAAAAAATAAAAACGAGACTCAACAGGAGACTAACAAGCAAAGAGTGTACTGTCTGACTTTGGTACAACAAATCTGTCAAGCTCTGACGCCCCAGTCTGTAGAATCCAATGTTCTGTTATTCTTCAACATACAGGTAGCAGTTCACGATGTATAAGAAGTGTTTGCAGCAACTATTGCATGTACAGGAACCAGCAAATAAGTTGAGTATACAGGGTTTCAATACTAAATTATCTCATATAGTTCACATGGTCATCATGGTCAGTCACTGCTTAAAGAGGAACTTGCATATTTTTCAACCTGGGCCCTGTTTTCCCATGTTTTCAAGTCATGAAATTGGACTATAACACTGGAACCGAAATGAGCTGTGAGGACAAATTAGCAGCGTCAATGTAAGGTTACATACATACATAGAGAGGACCCTACCTCTGTATAAATTTTTTTTTTTTTTTTACATTTTGCTTGATCCGGATTGTTATTCTGTTCAAGACCCACTCAAGGAGGAGCCATCCATCCATCTGCAACTGCTTATCCCGTTAGGGGTTGCGGGGTGGCTGGAGCCGATCCCAGCTGGCATTGGGCAAAGGTGGAGTACACCCTGGTCAGGTCACCAGTGCATGGCAGGGCGCATAGAGACAGACAACCATTAACACTCACATTCACACCTATGGTCAATTTAGAGTCATCAATTAACCTAAACTGCAAGTCTTTGGAGTGTGGGAGGAAGCCGGAGCACCCAGAGAAAACTCACGCTAACACGGGGAGAACATGCAAACTCCACACACAAAAGTCTCAAGCTGGTTTCGAACCTGTGAACCTCTTACTGTGAGGCAACAGTGCTAACCACTGCACCACCATGCTCAAGGAAGAATGCAACTGTGAGATGACTGTCCATATAATCTGACTTACATGAATAAAGGTGGCCATCAAATTCAAAGACCTCATCCACTTTGTCCAGATCATCAAAATATTCAGCCATGAAAGCTTTTAACAACATTAAGCTCCAACACAACAAACTGTCTGGCTGCCACTCGCATTTCCACCATGGATATATTCCACTAATCCACCTTTTTCCGGCAACACATCACCTCGCCAGTATAATAATCAAAAGCCTGTCATGGAAAAAGCAAGCACTTTTAGTAGACGTAAATGACGGTGCCAGCTTGCCCCAAAAGCATCATAATGTAGCCTGTGAGCAGCTGCCATCTGCAGTGCTCTCCCTTAATACTGGACTGGTTTCAGAAATTGTTGCCAGTAACACACAAAGACATGGGAAAATAGGGTCCAAGCTGAAAAATGGGGCAAAAATTACCCTGTAAAGAAACTGTTTGCCATTTGGGGAAATATGCTTATATATAAATATGCAGTTGTAACTTATCATTTGTTGTGATGTGATGATGTCATATTGAGATGTAACATGTTCATTAGTGAGCTGTAGAGGTGCTGGTAGGTGGACTTTATTACATTTGGGACAGAGTCACAGTAGTTCGTCTCAGAGTATGGGGCTGTGGCTTATTCCAGGAAGCAGTGCATACCATACTAGCACAAATCCCACTTGGAAAAGTCTCAATAGAAAAAAAAATGTTCATTTTTTGCTTGCTCTATCTTAGAAATGAGTGCTCTCCATTTCTCTTTACAGCACAATCTTTTCATCCTTTGAACACTGAACCAAAAAGCTTGAGATCACAACAAGGCAGCGATGTCCTCTCTTCCGAGACGGAAACTCAGCACCTGCCAGCCGGGCACAGCTACACCCTTCTTTTACAACAATCTACCCACACAATGGGCACTTTCTTCGGATGAAAGGACAGGCGGGGCTGGGTGGTGGTGTCGGGTTGAAGGGGTGAAGGGTTGGGGTTGCTGGTGAGAACAGGACAAGGGGATGACAGTGCTGCTCCGAATGTGTGTCATTTTTTGGAGTGGAGCGGGAGGGCACCGCTGGGGGACAGAGCTAAGGCCTGTGCATCCGACACTTTGAATGCAGATTATGTTACACTGTACACGGCTCCCCCGGAGTTCAGAGGGAGCGGGTCATTTATTTTGTGGATATTATGAATGTCGGGTTTGTTTTCGGGTCGAGCAGAACGCGGATGTTTTCGCTTATGTCTCCACTGGGCAGAGAGGTGGGCTTTCACTTTGGTCATGTGGATCAATCACCCTGTAATGTAAAGCCCTCTGCAGTAGAAGTATTTACACTAGTGGCCAGCGTTTATAAGAAAAGTTGTAATGTCAAAAACTGGGGTCCCTTGCAAGTAATGACCATAACTTAAACCCAGGATAAACTAGCATGTGTACACAGCTCAAGCATGATGTACACAATCTGGAAATTATATACGGGTTAAAAGCTTTCTCTCCACCGACTAAAGCACCCAGAGGTCAGCAATAATAACCCAGAGCAGACTTCGCCTGATGAGGGAAGAAGATAAAGCCTCACATGGCAAAAGGGAGGTCTGGGCCAACACAACACCAACATTATTGTCCCTTTTCTCTCTCACTCTGCTAAACAATGTCTGTATTCATTTTTTTAAGCAATATTGGTCACATACGAGCGAGGCAAATGCACATTCCACACAGTGTTATCCACGACAGGCATGTCAGAAAAATCAAAAGCCGGGATTTATCGGATCGCATTCCACAACGTCTGTGTGTGTTGTTTTAAAGCACAGGCGGCGAGGGAGGCTGAGAGGCAGCTTGTTGCTTTTGCGCTGATGGCGCATATTAAATATTTTTAGAGTGACTACTTAGATTTAGAGGGTGAACGGAGGGGTCTGATCACTTTAGTGCAGCAGCTATTTTAATAAACTGAGCAAACATGGCTCAGACAAGCCACCCTTTGTGTGGAGACGCAGCGGTTGTGAGAAACGTTTAATAATAACTCCTATGACAGTCTGAGAAAAGAAGTGTGTGAGCATTCTGGGTGTGTGGGAAAGTTATGTCCCCAAAACACTCACTGTGTTTTTACTCCAATCCTTGATATTTGCCTACACTGCAATTTTTTTTGTATTATAATCCTATTTTCCACCTCAGTGTGACTTCCTCCTTGAACTGTATTCTTAATTAAACTGGCCCTGAGTCTAGGGAATCACTTTTCATATGCTGCTTTTTGAGCACCAGTAAAACTAATGGCTACCATTAACCACATCACGCCGCCGTCTCAACATGTCTTGCCCCACTCCATAGAGACAGAGTGATTGTCATCTACTTTGTCTCTATATGTTAATAATTTGAACTCTGTGAGCTGAAACTGGCTATTAGCTTGCACCCTGAAGGACTGTTTGTGGTACTTAATCATAGGTAGGAATTTGAGAAGGTCACTGCTCCCCATACCTGATGGATGTCTTATTACTGATAAAACAGTGCAAGTTCAACAACCCCCAGGAGCTGGAGGCCTGATAGAATTGGCTGTGTGTAAAGAAGTATTTTTCTCACTTTACTCATTGCAAATACAGTTTATACCCTACAAGTGTCTGTTAAAGAGTTAACCCATCCAAATGTTCAGTGTAACTTTCTTTTGTTTGTGACCCTGACCTCCCCTCAGGGGCCCCCTTCCCATCTCACTCTGACACCTAGAGAAAAGCCTTATTAAAGGACTGGCTAGGAGGACTGGGAGGGAGAGAAGTGAGGGAGACCCCCTTTTTTCCTATGAGACAAGCTCAGCTGACTCCATCACTCCGGAGCATGACTTCCAGAAGGAGGTGTGTGTGTGTGTGTGTGTGTGTGTGTGTGTGTGTGTGTGTGTGTGTGTGTGTGTGTGTGAGAGAGAGAGAGAGAGAGAGAGAGAGAGAGATGTGGATAAAGAGAGAGATGGAGTGTCAGTTGTACAAGCCCATATTGAAACTGGGACCCCCCTCTGGAGGCAATGGAGAGACATGCTCAGCAGGACCCAAAGTCCCAGAGCAGACTGGAGGTGGTGAAGGAGGGTGGGAAGGGTACATGGGTCAAAGATCATCAGGACCTCCAAATTTAAGGGGGTAGGAGGACACATACTATTATTGTGAAATGAATTTATTTTAGTTTGTCTCTCCAAAAATATTTTCTGTGGGTAAAATATTCCCTGGGTACCACTGGAAGGTAGATACCAATAACTGAGGCTGACAAAGACAAACTGTACAATTTGCCCTTTCTCCTAGAAATACTGTTTTTATGCTAATTTGGGGCACATGAGTTATTGGGTGCATTATACTGACTTGCACCCAATTACTCACCTGCCCCAGATTTTGGTCCTCCCCATTTATATACTCCCTTGCTTTGTGTTGTGTTCCCCTGCCTTCCTGCAACTCCTACAGTTTAGTATGTTGAAATTTTGCTTTGCCTCCTGGTTTTTAGATCTCAGCCTGCCCCTTGTCTTATACTGTTTGTCTGTTAGTTCAATCAGGAGAGACTAAATAAGTGAATGGCTGTTCATTAAAGAACAAGACAGCATTATGATATAAAACATCTTTTTGGCACACTAGACCCGCCATAGCTTTATGGGGAATGATTATGTCATAGCAGAATGTTCTGTAATTCCCCACCCCGCGGGTCTAGTCACTGGTGATGGTGGTAGTGAAGTGGTTTGGTGAAAACATGTGAGTCGAATCAGTTTGAACATCAGGAAGTAACCTCTATGAGCTTTACAGTATGAACATGAATGCATCCCTCTGTCCTTACGTTGCAACCCTTGCATCGAATGAGGAAAACTCCCCGCACAAAAACCTTAATCAGGAAAAAAGAAAAGGGAAGAAACTTCAGGAAGAGCAACAGAGGAGGAATCCATCTTCCAGATGTACGGACGTGCGATCGATGTCCCATGTTTAATACACATCATCAATGAACAGAGGCTGGAGAGATCCGAGCTGAGGCAATGAATGCTGGAGGCATGAGAGGTGCTGGGGCTGGAGGCAATGAAGGCTGGAGGCGATGGAGACTGCCGGCTGAGTAACTGGAGGCCGGAGGCGATGAATGCCGGAGGTGATGGAGACTGGAGGCGATGGAGGCTAGCGGCTGGAGTAACTGAAGGCTGAAGGCGATGGAGGCTGGTGGTGATGGCGACGGCCAGCTGGAGTAACTGAAGGTGATGAATGTTGGAGGCGATGGGGTGGAGGAGGGCTGCGTCGGTTATGCTGGAATGACAGCTGAAAGCGGCTGAGAGGAGATCAGCTGATAGAGTGAGGGCCTATGAGAAGGGACTCAGAGATGGATGAATGAGTGAGAGTGGAAGGTTTTTCCTGAATGAAAGCTATGCATTAGCTTGATTTCAGTCACGAGAGACTCAATGAGTGAATGGCTGTTTATTAAAGAACAAGACAGCATTATGATATAAAACATCTTTTTGGCGCATTGGACATGCCATAGCTTAATGGGGAATGATCATGTCATAGCAGAATGTTCTTTAATTCCCCCTAAGTACAGAAATGAATGAGAATGGAATTCAGAGCATGTGATAAGCAAAAAGAAAATGAACACATACCCTCTCTGTGTCTCCGCAACCTGATGTGGATGAAATGGGAAGGTTAATATGGCAGTATATCAAATCATAATATACAGACCTGAGAATGAGGGATGAGAAGTCAGCGTGACCTTTGTGGTGGAAGGTCAGCGCGACCTGTGGAGATGGGGGTCTTGACGAACTGAGCAGTGAAAGGTCAGCGCGACCTGCATGGAGACAGGTCTCGGCAACCTGAGCAGTGGGGTTAGCGCGACCCGTGAGGATAGACGTCTCGATGACCTGCGCAGTGAGGGTCAGCGTGACCCGTGAGGATAGAGGTCTCGGCGACCTGCACAGTGAGGATCAGTGCGACCCGTGAGGATAGAGGTCTCCGCGACCTGAGCAGTGGGGTCAGCGCGACTCGTGAGGATAGAGGTCTCGCGACCTGTGCAGTGAGAGGTCAGCGCGACCTGCTTGAAGAGCGGTCTCAGCAACCTGAGCAGTGGGGTTAGCGCAACCCGTGAGGATAGAGGTCTTGGCGACCTGCACAGTGAGGGTTAGTGCGACCCGGGAGGATAGAGGTCTTGGCGACGTGAGCAGTGAGAGGTCAGCACAACCTGCGTGAAGAGAGGTCTTGGCGACCCATGAGGATAGCTGAGAGGTCTGCGCAACCTAAGAGAAGAGAGGACTTGTGACCTGTGTAGAAGATGTTAGAACCAGAATAAAGAGTGGAATATCAGTGTCAGACGATCATGGAAGTGAATAACGTGCCAGTATAAGAGTGATGAAAGCCGTGAGATAGGTCTTGGCGACCTGTGTAACGGGTCAAGACGACCCAAATGGAGAATGAAATGACCATATCAGGTTGATGAAAGCAGTGGATCAGACAAATTTGCAGATAATGAAGACACCTGTCACCAGTTATATGAATGACTTACCATGTCAGGGTTTCAGGGCTCTTTGATTCTTGAGAATGATTTCTACGTCTGGGCGAACGTAAGAGGACCAACGCCCCATTTTTTGAAGCACATGCCTTGAGCTTCTGCGCATGTTGAAGCACCTATCCTAAAAGAATGCCCTGAATAATGCTGAGAGGATAAATTGATTTTTGCGAGAATCAATTCCAGATGATGCAGGAACCAAGATTTAGAAAGGGGAAGATTATCAGGAGTGAGAAATAGGGGAGATGAAGGAAAGGTATGGGGTCTGAGTCTCAGATATTTGATCATGGATTTAAAGGCGCAGAATGTGGAATCCAGGCAAGTTACTATTACCGAACAAGCAACCCCCCCCCCCCCCATTTAGAGTGCAAAACTAGAAAACTAGATCAGAGACAGTGATGTCTGAAAGACTTTGAGGATTTTGTGAATTCTCCGCATCTGAAAGCTAGGAGGAAAACAGAGTCATCATGCCATCTCTGAGTTTTGTTAACATTTTATGAAGAATAGAGAGAGTGATTGGCTGTCTGCGGTCAGGGACTGGCAGAGAAACCTTAGAGATGCCTTTGAGGAGTAATTTTATGGCTGGATTGGAGAACAAACTAGGGAATGAGGGATCATGGCATCTGATACTAAATTGGATACCTGCCAGTAACCCATGAATATACTGTAGTTTAAAGAGACGAACATCAGTGCAGTAGCAGATGAAAGCCAACCCCAACAGACATACAAAAGATGGCAAAAGTACTCCATGCAAAATCATAACTTTTAAGAGTGGGTGCAGCAAGACCATTTCTTATATAACAGCGGGCTGATGCCAGGTACTGGGGTATTGGGCTCTGACTCAGTAAAGTGCTATGGTTTGGAGAGGAGGAACAGTAACTGGTACTGGACTGGCATTGGGGCAGATGCTCCGGAAGATCTGAAATTTAAAACGAGAGAGCGAGTTAGCTATTAGATTGGCGTGGCCGGGCACGTGGCGGGCTTTAAATATGAAGTTGTACCAGACTGAGGACCACGTGATGCTTCTCATGAAAGGCATGATATCTTTAGATGCGGCACGCCCTCTGTTAATGAAGCTGACGACTGCCTGATTGTCACACAGAACCGTGATGCGCTTGTGCCTCCAGTGCTGATCCGACATATAGCAGGCAAAACAGTGACTGGATAAATTTCGTGGAGCGCTGAGGAAGGAGAGAGGTGACAAAAAGAGGGCGGCCAGCGGCTTGCGAACTACTCGCCTTCATAGACCCCCCCCAATACCCACTGATGGCACTGCGTCAGTAAAGAAATTTAATGCGTCAGAGGAGGGGACGAGCTCGACGTAAAAGAAACTGACTTCATTCCAGTTGCCAAGGAGGAGGGACCAGAATTTTAAATCCAAGTGGCACCCTTCCTCTAGTGAAATGCAGTCATGCAGGTGGGGCACTGAATGCACCATGTCATGTCTAGAAGCCTGATATAAATGAGCGTCCTTGAGGGATTACGTGCATGGCGAAATTGAGATGCCCGAGGAGCGAGAGCATCTGCTGCTTGGTTATTGTTTCAGACGCGCCGAACGGCTTAGTAATTTCCCGGATGCGCTGCAGTTTCTCAATCGGGAGTGACGCTTTCATATCGACAGAGTCAAGCGTGATGCCCAAGAAATAGGTATAGGAATACCAATAAAGCTAAAAAAATGTTTTAATTTTTGAAGAGATGAGCCGTATTTGTCTTGAGGAGTGTCTTAGGAGGAATTCGTCGAGAAGATGCAGAACGGAGGGGATTTTTACTCGATTGAGTATAGGATCCAGCAGAGTCCTTCTGATATTTGGTTGAAGATTGAGGGGCTGCTCCTGCACCCGAATGACAAGCATACTCCGAAATAATATTTTGAGTCCCACCTGACTCCAAACAAGTGCCACTGAGACGGCTGGATTGGGACTATCTTGAATGTGTCTGTTATGTCGGCTTTGGATAGCCAGGCGCCTTGCCTGGCCAGTTTAATTAACTTTATGGTGTTGTCGTTGTTGATGCATAATAAAGTGAAAATGGTTCGAGTGGATAAGGCTATTTACGCTTGCAAATGAGCCAGAGCGCGGTCGAAGAGATCGAAGATTAGTCTCTTTTTGCCTTAATATTTTCTAGTAGCAATGCCTATGGGATTCACTCGGAATACCTCAAATGGAGAGGACTTGAAGGGGCCGATTATGTATTTTTTAATTTAACTCCTTCTCCAGGAGCAGAGAGACTGTTTGTGGATCGTTTAAGGCGGACTGGAGATTTTTTGCTACGCAAGTTGTAGTGGGAAGAGAGAGGACCCAGACCTGGAAACCTTGGGATGAGCCTGTGAGAAGATGGTCAACAAACACGGAATCAGGGTGAGAAGACAGCTCGTATGCTAGTGATTGTAAGTTTATTGGAGTCGAAGGATGCTAGTTCAAAATATTTTTGAACCATGTTGGTTCCTCTGTTGAGGAGGCAGTTTGGACCGGATGCGCCGTGGGCAGACCGAGCGGGGGTGTGCGTCCCTGCAACTGCTGCAGATGTGGAGGAAACGACAAGAAGCGTGTGTACACTTTCACTTTCACTTTCATTGAAGTTATTGCATATTTGAATGTTGTTGGAAAAACAACAAACAACAAAACAACATCCTCACTCTGAGGATGGGACTGCTGGACGTCGTGCGTAAAAGCCCAGGTTTTGAGATTTGGAAAGGCACAGATGGGCATAGTGAGGCAGTGTGACCTGAATTCCCACATGTAGAACATGAGAGTGCTTACACCCCCAGCAATCAGGAGCAGAATTTAGTGTGGTGGTTTCGATCACGGACCAGTCCAGGCGTAAATTGTACTGGGTGATGTCAAGAGCAGGTCTGGTAGCAAAGGCTTTATGATACTGATAAAAAATATTTTTTTCCATATTTTAGGTGGAGGTCGCCGCTGATGATCGTAAGTGTCCAGTTCAGGGCTCCTCTCGGGGTAAATGCTAAACGCAATGAGAAACTGTCTGAGTCGGGAGTCTGAAGATTTAAAGACAGCCTTAATGTTGGGTCAGGAGGCTAAGGATTTATTGCACTCCGGAAACGACAGCAGAATGGAGATCAGATTGATGTCCTTACCTTGCAGGATTTTGGACCTGAGGCAAGGGGAGATGTTTGTGGCCAGAGAAATGTACTGCCTACCTAGCGGCGGAGCTGGGACAGCAGAGGCCAGGGAGTGTTGAACAGCCTCTGCAGCTGCGGAAATGGAGGGCTGACTTGATGGCAGTGCAGGCTGCAGTGTGGAGGCTTGAATGGTGGCGATGACTGCTGGTTGTGGTGAGGGAGCTGACGCGGTCTCGAGAGACTGGGGGCGAGAATCAGTGCTGCGGATGGAACTAGCCTTGAGGTGGAGCTGCCTTATTTGTTCTTTTGCGCCCGAGGGCCGGAGCTTTGGGAGGGTTTGTGAGCGGCGCTGAGGGTTTGAGCGCGGGAAATGGAGAATGCTCAGTGGAATTGTCGCTTACCACCTGCGCCACGAGCTTGCAAAACTGAGAGACCGGCAGGCCTGGAGCTGGAGCGATGCCGTTGTCGAGGAGAATCTTGGTCAAGGCTCCTGTCGGAAAAGCAGCTGGTGCGCTGGACTAAACGACTACTTCTCTGTTTTCCACCCGGTAGAGAGGATGCGGTCACGAATGGAGCCGTGGATCTAAGTCTGAATCACACCGAAGTTTCACGAATGGTAAGGAATAATTGTTTTCTTCTTCGTATCGCTGCGTCGGTTATGCTGGAATGACAGCTGAAAGCGGCGGAGAGGAGAGCGGTTTTAAAACTTTGACGCACTGAGTGCCCATTTTGTGTAATTATTAAAAAAAAAAGAACAAGATAGACATAGGGACATAGGGTACATATAGACCCTGTTACATACACACAACCATGCACACGCACACACACACACACGCACACACACACACACACACACTATGTTTCTCACTATAACCAAACAGGAGTCTCAGTGTTTCTACCTGCATACATCTTGTCTTTTCAGCTGTTTTATGTGCAAACAGGTCAGCCAATTACAAGAGCATGAATTTATCAGCTGTAAGTGCACAGTAACCAGAGGTGTCGGGCCAGGGAACTTCCACCATATTTTATCCCATGTCAACAGGAAAGACAACCAGCATGACAAACAAACAAAGCCGTGGAACTGAAGGTCCAGGGTGGGACGGATTGTACCAACTAGCTAATTTGTTTCTGTTTGTAATACACACAATCCATTACTTCTTCTAAAATTTGCAATCAGACTGAATGCCTCCTCATCAAAGAGAGGCTGTCTGAAAGCAAACACCATTCGTATTAGTTTAGTAGCATAATATTTGGTACTATACAGTACATTAGAGCTGTCAATTGATTAAAGTATTTCATCATGATTAACTACACATTTGTTATTGGTCCAAAAATGTACCTAAAAGAGAGATTTGTCAAGTATTTAATACTTATCTTATGAGTGAGTAAATCCAGTATGCTACTTTATGCAAAGGTATGTATATGAAATCAATTAGAATATATATAGTGACAAGTATTGTTCAGAAAACCTCACAGGTACTGCATTTAGCATAACAACAGCTGTCTGTTGCCCCAAACTGCATGTGATTATCATAGAGTCGGCATGTCTGTAAAGGGGAGACTCACAGGTACCAATAGAACCTATTTTCATTCAGATATCTAAAGGTCAGAGGTCAAGGGACCCCTTTGAAAATGGCCATGCCAGTTTTTCCTTGCCAAAATTTTGCTTAACTTCAGAGCATTATTTAGCCTCCTTCATGACAAGCTAGAATGACATAAACAGGTACCAATGGATTCCTCAGGTTTTCTAGCTGAACGCTAATGAACGCATTATGGTCTATTTGACCCTAAATGGGACCATAATTTAATAAATGACCATCATGCTATATTGAGGAAGACTTGAAACTAGAGACTGACACCATAAAATCATTAATACAATGTAAACTGAGATAATAAATCAAGTGAGAAGTAGGTTCATTTTCTCATAGACTTGCATAGACTATGCAATCAGAGGAGTCATCCCCTGTGTGGCTATTAGAAAGAATGCAAGTTTAACTTCAACATTGGCTTCACTTCTTAGGTAGCCCGCTGGTATTATGTCATGATTTGTTAGTTGAAAATCAAATGTCTTCTCTTCAGAAAGCAACACCAATAAGGCAATGTCACAATATTTGGAACAACGACAAAATAGCCATTTAGCCTGAATGAGTAATAGACATAATTGCAGTCAGTAGTTTCTTTGGCTTTTACTGTAATAGGCTTTCTTTGTCTGTTTGGGGCTGAAGGTCAAACCAGAGTCACTTAAAAATATTTGTGTGTCTTTAATTAAAGTTACAAGCCCACCACTATGCTAACACAATTTAGCACTGTCTTACTTACTTATCCTATCCTTGTGCAATAGCCTAACCTCAACATTTTAAATACCCTTACCTCTACCTTGCTGAATCAGCAGCATTGTCACTAACAGTCTCAGTAATGTGTCCATGATGTCTTACAAACAAAGAGACTTTATCTTCCAATAGTAACCCACTCTTTGGGTTTAAACATGTATCCCAGGAGCTGCTGAAACTTGTTTCCTCTCAATGTTAATAAAATCCATGACCAAGCTAAACATCCTCCTCAAATCACACACATTCAGAGCTCTGGTGCCCCTTGGTTGAAAGCAAACAGGAAGTGAGGGGACTCTGGGATAAGATGATTCTCTTGTCTCTGGTGTGTGTTTTGGCTGGACTCCTGTTCAGCCTCGACTTTTCAAAGCTAAAACAAGTTACATTTACTGTCCTCAAGACACCAACTGAAGATCACCAGAACTGAGGCCTCCAGAAATACACATACCTTCTACTCTGTATTCATGACACAATGCCCTGGCCTTCAGGATGTGAGTTGAATTCCTGACATGTTCTGTGCCATGTTTTTAGTACCTTCCCCCATCTCTGTTTCCTCACAAGGGGCAGCTTGACTTGTTTTTGTGTAACCCCAAGACTCATGAATCTGGCCCTTTTTTGTCCCCTGCCCCTCTTTCTCTCTGCTTCCTCTGTGACATGCACAAACCAGCCTTTATGAAAGAAACCTCTGCTGTGTTATTGGAATTGACAGTGGGGGAATAATGTTATACACAAGGCAGTGGTTTATGCCTCTAGCCACGAAGATCAAATACAACATTAATTCCCCATGTCTTGGCTTTCTTGGCTGATTTTTATCACAACACCTCAATGAGGACCATTGTGTCTGCCTCTGACCTGACCTCCACACCCTGTCCAACTGTCAAGACTGGCTGTGTGTGAGTTGTGCATGCACAATATATGATGTGTTGCTCCTGTGCCCAGGATGTGTTCAACAGGCATACCAATGACATAAACAAACCCCCTGAGATGGTTGACTTTGGGCTGGTTAGCGCATGTGCCAGAGGTGATTTGTGGTGCATAGAAAATACTACAACCAGTGCACATCTCAGTCAATTATTTATAAAATCACAAAAAAAACTGTGAAAGGAATACTCAACTGACTGTTTCCAGGGATGCTAGTAGCATGGCTCAATGGATGGCAATGTCAGTTGGTCAGTCCAATGCTTTGGTCCAGACTGAAATATCTAAACAACTATTGGATGGATTGTCATGAAATTTGGTGCAGACATTCATGGCCCCCTCAGCATGAATTGTAATACCTTTGGTAAATATCTCACTTTTCATCAAGCACCATCATCAGGTCAAAATTTTCAATTTGTCCAATACTTTGGTTTATGACCAAATACTTGCATAATTAACAACATCTGCCTCACAGAGCTATTAATGTAGCTGTAGGTGTTTTTTTCTTTTTACTTTAGCGTTCAAGGTTGAATGTTTGGAATGTTTTTCTTTGCCACTGAGAAGATGGTTTTGCATCAAAATGTTTCTAGTAGCAGTTGTCCAGTGGTCTTATTAAAGTTATCCAGTGGTCTAATAAATCATATCACAAAGATATCTGATTATATTGTGCTTTCTCTAGACCTTTGTAGAAAATGTTACTTTATTTATGATTCATTTTTCTTTTAAGGTTATGAAGATTATTTCTAATTTGTATTATGGACTGGTTATTATTCAACCTTTCTCCCCTCTCTTCTGATTTATTTATTTATTTATTTATTGATTGATATAAGTCACCTATGTTGCATTGAGCATCTTGTATTTTCTACTTCAATGTTTTTGAAATGTATTCCATGGATCTTGAGACATAATGTTTAGGGGTATCTTTTTATCAGTTATTGATTGTGGAATTGTGTCAGGTATTTGTGATTTGGCTGCTTTTTGATTGATTGTTGATGTTTCAAATTTAATGTCTGTCAGGTCTATATGCATAGAATGCATATTTGAATTATTCCAGTGCTGACAGTGTGCATACTAAATAGCGCTGTGTCCACTCCACACAACAAAAATCTATTCAGACAGAGAATGTCTGAAGATGTAATGTTAACTACACAATACATAAACTAACTGGACCCCAAATGTGATGCTAATGGTCACAATAGCTGTTATGGCCATACAAAGTGTGTATCAGCCACATTACCATTAACTACACAATACATGAACTAACCAAATCTGATGCTAATGTTAATGTTAGCTGCTAGCCATATTCCGTGACCAACATATACAATATATATATATATATATATATATATATATATATATATATATATATATATATATATATATATATATATATATATATATATATATATATATATATATATATATATTGCCCTTCATATAACTGAGGTAGTACTGTTTGTTGTACACTATTGGGTGTTGAGAAGGGGCCGGCCCATTGTTATCCCAAAACACCAGTTGACTGAAAAATGTCCCCAAAAAAGCCCATTTGCCTCATAATCTGTTACCCCAAAAACAGCCATCGTTCCAAGACACAAAAATGCATACTCTCATACTGCAACAAACAGGAGCACATGGTTATTTATTATATAAAATGACGCAATAGTTTTTATCAGTTGGAAGAAAGGATTTCATAGGTTAGACGTAGATTTTGGCAAACAGAAATCTGCTGATATCAAGGTCTGTCCCAATATTTTTCCCTTCCTTGTTCCACACCGGTGTGTAAGCATTCATATATTCATAAGAACCCACAAAATCAGGTTTTATAAATTTCCATGTGAATTTTTTGGGAAAAAATGTGCATAGTCTGAAATGGCATAAAATGACTGAAATATTTCTGGATGTGGTCGAGAGACTGAATGAACGACAGGAAGAAGAGCTTTCTGGTTTTGTTTGGGAAAGCACACACCATTAATCTATTTAGCTGGGATACCAGGATCGTGCACAGCCTCACATAGACTCCAGTTGTTTGCATGTAGAGATGAGACAAACAGCTCTGTGTGTTTCTAAAGTGTGCATGTATGTCTCCAATGAGTGTGAATGGAAGACAGTCTTCTCTATTAGAGTGTTTATGGCACTCCTTGCGCCTAAAGAAAAGGCAGAGTGCAGCATTATCAGGAGAGGTCGCGACCCCAGCACAATAAAGACAGAGTGGTGAATGTGCCATACTGTTAGCCAAATCCCTACTAGTAGAGGCTGACAGAGGAGGGCTGGTGAGGAGAGAGAAAAGAGGAGATGGAAGGCCGGGGAATATCTGTGGTCTCGCTGAGCCAAATGCCAAACCTTACTCCGGATACCGGATACCAACCCGCCCAGGATGCCGTGTACCCCCCCCCCCCCCCCTTTTTTTTTTTTTTTTTCAGGACAAACAGACCTATGGAAAAACGAAATGTATTAATTAAAAGCATCCACATGCAGGTGGGCAAGAGGTCAGCCAAAGTTCCTTCACATTTGAAAAACATGGATTAGAGGCCAGCTTGCTAATTAAGTTAGGGCCTCCATGTCGTGTGGTTATTGAAAAAATAAAAGATGGCAGTTCAAAGAAACAGGGAGGAACTAGAGAATAAATCCATAGCAATAATGATATGACTGCTCAGCTCACAACATTGACTTCTAAAGTTTGCCCGGCTGCACATCGAAAATGACTGTTAATCATAAACTTGAAAGCAGGGCCTCTGAATTGAGTTGTTCTCATATAGTCTAATTGGTTCACATGTTTATCATTTCCTCTTGGAAAGTTGTTATTCAGCAGGACCAACAAAAGCTTGGAAAAATAATACATACCTTTTTTTTCTTCTCTTGTTGCTACAGGAGCAGCAGAGGAAGGATGATGCCATTTTGTGTTTTGATTATTGAAGAGCTTCAGCAGCCACCATGCTGTGCAGCTCTTCTGTGACTGAGGCTCAGATGTGTAATTAAAGAGATCTAAAGGGTTGCAGTTGGCCTGGGGCAGGGCCACTGCACAGGGAAAACACGGGATGGGAAGGAGGACAGAGGCAACATGCAAAGGGGTTTTAATACGCGATCAAGGATTGCACCGTCTCAACACACTCAGATGATTTTGCCCAAAAAGTGTAAATGCATTTGGGCTTGAGGTTTCTACCTACAGAATGGCTCAAAAAGCAGCTGAATCCATTGGTACCAATCATGTCATACCAGCTTGTCATGAAGGAGGTTAAATAATGCTCAAAATTTGCACTAAATTTTGGTGAGGAAAAACTGTCATGGCCATTTTCAAAGGGGTCCCTTGACCTCTGACCTCAAGATATGTGAATGAAAATGTGTTCTGTGTGTACCCACCAGTTTCCCCTTTAAAGACACGCCCACTTTATGATAATCACATGTAGTTTGGGGCAAGTCATAGTCAAGTCAGCACACTGACACACTGACAGCTGTTGTTGCCTGTTGGGCTCCAGTTTGCCATGTTATGATTTCAGAATATTTTTTATGCTAATTACCTGTGAGGGTTTCTGTACAATGATTGTTTTGTGAACTGATCTCCTATTATTAAATACTTGACCCTCTTTTGAACAAACAAAAAAATGATTTATTTGCAATTAATCATGATTATCTATGGACAATCCTAAAAATAATTGTGATTAAATTTTTTGATTGACAACCCTAGTAATATTTTAAGTCATCTACTATATTTATTTAATTCATAAATAGCATGTTTACATGTAATGTAAAAATTAAATTATCAAATTTAACATGTCTTCTCAAGTTCTGAACACATTTACCGTATTTTCCGCACTAGAAGGCGCACCTAAAAGCCATCGATTTTCTCAAAAGCTGGCAGTGCGCCTTTTAATCCGATGCACCTTATATATGGATTAATATAATAATAATAATAATAATAATATAATAATATTGGTTAATCGTGGCTACTGTAAACTCGAACAGTGGGTACTAAGATGTTCAAATTGTTTAAATGTAAAACAAGAAATGAATACTAAATAATGGGGCTTACAGTAAAGGCAGGGGTGTTCCAAATCAAGTAGAAACTTCTCCTCCAGTTCTGCAGAGAAACAAGAGAATATCTTTGCTGTTATTAAATTATATGAGCAACTTGCCATTCATATTGCACCACCCAGTGGCAGTGGACCTCTCTTGACTCAGGTACCACATCTTAATAGAGTGTTGAGTTCTCTGAAGTGAAAAGAGAGGCCAAGCCAGTACTGGTAGTACTATGGATCAGAGCTGCCCTTCTGTTCATTCCACCTCCACCTTTTTAGGGAAACAATTAGAGCATATTTTTCCTGCCCAGTTAAGAAAATCACACATTTTCAGCATGCTTAAAGTACGCCCCACAGCCCGACAACCAGTATTAATCTATAACAGTGGGGTGGTGGAAAAGTGTCAGTATTGTTTATACGTTTCAGATAAAGGAATAACATAAATCCTTAAGTAAACCTAATCTGTCGGTGACTATAAACAGTCTGTCACAGTAATCGCCCCAGGAACAAATGAGGACCTCATGGTGGGGCCTCTATTCAAACCCCCCACACATCTCTCCCCGTTTTGTATCTTACCACTTTCCATTTAAATCTCTTTACACCCTGTATGGGTGAGGAAGGAGAGGGTTGGAACTTCCTGCCTTCTAAACTCTCCAGGAAAATGAAAAAGGCGCACTTCAGGCTTCAAACCCCCAAACCCTCACTCTGTGTATCTACAGAGGGAGTGAGCAAGCAGAGGCCTGACACTGAGGCAGGCTAAGCCAGGATCTGTGCGCAAGATAAGCCAGGCAACAGGAAGGAGACAACCCAGAGCCCTGCACTCCCTGACGTGACTGAGCCACTATTCATTTTTCAGAAATAAAGAAAGAAAAACAACATCAACAGTATCAGATGCAGCATAGTGAAGGGGAAGGGGGGATAAAAGAAGGAGAAGGAGTATAGTGGGCAATCCCGACCTACTTTACTGTCTTACAGAGGCTGTAGCAGGTTCAGTTTTAGAACTAGAGTGAAGGTACTGATATCCTACGAAACTAGACTAAACCTAAGAAATCTACTGGTACCAATTATATCATGCTAGCTTGTTGGGAAAGAGGTTAAATAACACTACACATTTAGGCTCAATTTTGGCAAGGAAAAACTGGCATTGCCATTTTCAAAGACATGCCTTGACCTTTGACTTCAGATATGTGAATGAAAATGGGTTCTACAGATACCCATGAGTGTCCCCTTTACAGATATACACATTTTATGCTAATCACAATATATCACAATTGTTTGAATGCAGTATAAATGTGTTATTTTCGTCTATTCCAGATAAGATAAGATAAGATAAGATATTCCTTTATTGGTCCCACAGTGGAGAAATTCACACATTACAGCAGCAAAGTGGATCATCTACATGCTCCACAGAGCTTACACGCACTTGGAGAAGCCGCAGAGCACAGTGAGAATCATGTTCTTCGACTTCTCCAGTGCATTCAATACAGTCCAACCACACCGGCTAGCTGAGAAGCTCTCAGCTATGCAGGTGGACCACGACCTGGTGGACTGGATTATGGACTACCTCACCAGCAGACCACAGTATGTCAGACTGCAGGGCAGCCTGTCTGACGTGCTGGTGAGCAACACCAGTGCTCCCCAGGGAACTGTGCTGTCACCGTTCCTGTTCACCACCTACACCTCCGACTTCTGCTTCAACTCCGGAACATGCCACCTGCAGAAGTTCTCCGATGACTCCTCCATCGTCGGCTGCATCACAGATGACAACGAGGAGGAGTACAGGACCCTTGTGGAGAACTTTGTAAGGTGGTGCGACATCAACCACCTACAGCTCAATATTGGTAAGACCAAAGAGCTGGTGGTGGATTTCCAGAGGAGGAGGAAGAGCTCCCTTACTCCCATCACCATCCGTGGGGAGGAGGTGGAGGTGGTGGACAACTACAAGTTCCTGGGAGTTCACTTTAACAATAAACTGGACTGGTCCAACAACTCCGAGGCCCTCTACAGGAAGGGACAGAGCAAACTATTCTTCCTGAGAAGGCTGAGGACCTTCAATGTGTGCAACAGGCTACTTCAGATGTTTTACCAGTCTGTAGTAGCCAGCTTTCTGTTCTTCGCCGTGGTATGTTGGGGGGGTGGCATCAGCACCAGAGATGCCACCAAACTGAACAAACTTGTGAGGAGGGCTGGGTCTGTGGTTGGATGTGAGCTGGACAGTCTGGAGGTGGTGGCAGAGGGGAGGACCAGGAGGAAGCTGGAGTCTATTCTGAAGAACCCCTCCCACCCCCTTTATGACCAACTGGTCCAGATGAGGAGTACATTCAGCCAGAGACTGATCCCCCCTCGGCACACTACAAACCGTCTGGGTCAGTCCTTTCTTTTGGTGGCCATCAGGCTCCATAACCAAGGTCTGACCCCCATGTGACTCTGATCATCTGCTCCATATTTATTCCAAATGTATATATTACATATAATTAAATCATTACATATACATATGCTGTGCATATACAATACCCACCACCTGCTGCACTTTACTTATTACTGTTACTGTTACTTATTTATTTTACTGTCAATTTTCTTCATTGCACCTTATTTCATTCACTGCACCTTCTCTTTTACTTTTTACTGTACTGTATTTATCTGTACTGTTGCTGCTGCTAAGACACCCGAATTTCCCTCCGGGGATTAATAAAGGTTCATCTTATCTTATCTTATCTTATCTTATCTTATCTTATCTTATAGTGCAATAAACAAGAAGCACAGATTTTAAAACAGTATTAATACAAATAAAATAATATATACATAATAGAAAGTAAAGCCAAAATATGTCCAGCATATCAATAAATAATTGTCCAGTTATGCAGATGATATAATTGCACATATGTGTTTGTTATTGCACTTGTGTCCAGTCAGTTTGTTGTAAGTGTTTATGTGGTCTACTGGGCATTCCCCTTCCATTGATTAATTTAAATATTTCTGCATAGTGGTGTCCCTAAACAGTCTTGAATTATATAAATTGGGTATCAATGTAAAGCTGAGGCTGTTGTGGATCCAAAGAGCCCAACTGTATTCATGTGTGATGATGTTAGTCCTCACAGTAGCCATTTCATTGTAGTGTGACCATTTTTTTAAACTTGACCTCAGTATAAAATGAGCTGTGGTGACCTCTAGGATAATCACAGCCTCATGAAACTTTACAGCCACATTCTAGAGACCTGAAGCATTCAGAGGATGGATGGCTTTTTACTTTTTTTTTTTTTTTTTTTTTACTCATGGTAGTTTACACAACAGAAGTGCTCAACATTACAATTGCTGAAAAACGTCAAAGGTTTCTGATAGCAAAACCCAGCATGGCTTTTTCTATGGTGTTCCTCAAGGTCTTGGTGTGTCTTGGTAATGTGAAATTTTGGACAGATTATTGACCATTTTTATCAATTTTCAAGTGGTAAAAAAATCGTTAAATTTCGCACCAAATCTGTGTAACAAATGGCATCAACCCAAAAATTGCTGAAACATCTTATGAGACATTACAGAGCATGGGGATGGTCATCATATACTTCATCCATAATGTTCTAAATCCTTACACACTTTCACAATTTATTTTAGTGAATTTATGACTACAACAACTTGACACACAATGCTGAGCTGCATCTCAAATCTTCAGGTTCCCAGCTTTCAGATGATGTACATCACTTCTATGTAATATCTACTGTTGACTTGCTATTGCAAAAGACCCCCTGTACCCCCTAAGAAAGAAATATGTGGGTCTCAGAGGAGAGGAAAAATAACTTATTTGCTTTAAAATCCCCCTGTCCTTAAATTTCTCTATGCCTTTAAGCTCTGAATTTGAGCATGTCAGTCAAAAAATTCACCTCATAAACAGCTTTCACTGGTTTGTAGTGTTGTATTCTGTAAAAGTTTACACAAATAAACACTGCCGTAGAGTCAGCGCCTCTGGGTTTCAGCTGATTCCACAGGATAAAGAAACAAATTGGTGCCACTGCAACCCAAACACTTGTTGTTGTCACTACACACATAAATCAGTCCTTTCTTTTCATCTCCACACAGAAGCGGTATTGAACAATAGCAGGTAAACAGAGAGGACTGTGGAAGAAGAATCTGTTAGCTCAGGGCCGTCCTCTCCCACACACATTCCGAACAGCCTGTGTGTCTAGTTAAAGTGCAGATAAACAGCCATGGCACCATATGTCAGCGTAAAGCAAATACGCTGGACAGATGAGGACAGGAGAGGCGATTAGAATCACACGCATGCAAATGCAAACAGTCACCACATGTGTGTACGAGCACGCAGAAGACCATACAAATGAAGACAAAGAAGCATGGACGACTGACATAAATCCACCTACTTTTTACGAACTTCTACTTCACTTCTCATAGTCTCCTTTCCATAGGCCATGTTATTGACTTAGAAGAGTCTAAAATATGTGTTTTTTAAGTATAAAGTACTGACCTTCTGCCTTGATGAGATTGTTTATCGGAACAGTAAAGTTGCACGCCAGAAACCAAAACAATGAGCTGAAAGATGCTAAAACACTATTTAGCTCACAGAAATTGTAGAGTTGGGGAATAGTTCTCTATGTTTGTGTTCATTCATCACATTACAGCAATTATTAATAATTATGAATTAATTATTTGATCCATTAAAATACAGATTAGAGCAGCTTTAAATGTTTTGGCCAACCAAGGTTTGAGAAAGATAAACTATTTGCTTAAGTTTAAGTTAAGTTTATTTACAGGGAACAGTGCAATTTCATAAAACACATGATTATACATGGTTTAAAAAAGCCAGAATTAGCCAGAAGGGTAGTTTTCATCTGTAGTCTCCTGGCCATGATGTAAAAAGGCAATAAAATACATCTACAATAATTTAAAAAATGGGCAAACAACAAAATACATATGCAAACATTTGCTATACTACTAAATCTGAATTTCTCCACTGTGGGACTAATAAAGGAATATCTTTCTTTCTTTCTTTCTTTCTTTCTATACAATAAAGAAAAATACGACATCACAACATATCACAATATAACATTTGATCACAACATCAAAAAATCACAACAGGCGTATCTTTTGGTGTTGGTAACTGTATGCGTTGATAAGCCACATTTTCAATTTTTTTGTTGAGTTCCACGCACTCACGCTCCTTACTGACCAGGCCGACTTACTGAAAGTGCTCCTGCGCAGAGGAATGTAACAGTCACCTCTGACAGAGCCTTGAGTGACACGTTCAAGGCTGTTTCTTTGGCTGACGAACTCTGCCAGTGGATCAGGAGCCAATTTATGCAGTACTTTCTAAATCATTTTTAAGTCTGCAAATGTGTGAAGATTGTTCCAGTTTATTATTTTATTTTTTTTATTTTTTATTTTTTTAAGTTGCACAGTGATGATAGTGCCTAGGTTTTTTTATCCATAAATTTAATGTTTTTTGTGCACTCTGACCAGCCTGGGACCAACTGGTTTGGCAGTAGATGAAATGACTGAGAATCATTGAATGCAAGTACATTTTTCCAGCTTCAGTTGACATTTCATTTCGAATTGCACGAAAATTTGCGAGATTTAACTTGATTTTTTTTTACACAATTTGTCAATATGGGCTTTAAAGGAAAGCTGTGAATCTATTCTGTGATTCTGTGAACCCAAGATATGACCCAGAGTGAAAAAATAACTAATAAAGGAATATCTTCTTCGATTTATATTGGCTGACAATTTGTATTTTTCTCCATTAACATGCATGTTGGGGTCAGGTGATACTGATTTATTTTAGTGAAATGCTTGCCTACAGATTTAGAAATGTTTAGCTGCTGACAGCACTCCTGCAACCAAGTTGTGACATAGGACATTGTGAAGATAAGATAACATAAGATGAACCTTTATTAATCCCTGGAGGGAAATTTGGGTCCGGAGGGAAAATCGGGTAAAAGGGCTTCTCTGTTTGAAAAGCCTGCCGGATAAATATCTAAAGAGCAAATAGATTCCTGTTTTAATGAGTTTAGCGGCAACAGTGTCTTTGGTACATCCATGAACAAAGAAAACCGTGTCATCTGCATACATTAAGCATTCAGCTTCAGGACAAACAGTGGGCAAATTATTAATATAAAGACTAAATAAAAGGGGGTCCAATATTGACCCCTGAGGGACTCCGGAGGTTAGCCTAAGAAAGTAAGATCTGCAATTGTTAACTAATACAGATTGTGTTCGATCACGCAGATATGATTCAATCCAGCTCACAGCGTTGTGAGTGACGTTAAATTCTGGGAGCTTGGTAAGAAGAACAGAGTGATTTACTGCTTTCCTAAGATCCAAAAACACCGCCCGTACAACTCCACCCATATCTAGAAAAGATTTTATTCTCTCAATAAAGAGGCATGTAGCCATTTCAGTGGAATGCTTGGATCTGAAACCAAACTGCAAGGCGTGGAGAGAGATGGAGCTGCTGTTTAAGTGATGGACAATCTGCTGTGCCACCCATTTTTCTGCAATTTTAGAAATGGCCAGAAGAATGCTTATTGGCCAGTAGTTATGTAGAGAAGTTGAGGCACCGGATTTAAAGACAGGGGTAACAATAGCAGATTTCTAGGCCTTTGGAAAGTGACCCAATGAAATTGAAAGATTAATGATTGAGGCAATGGGAGTGGCAAGAGCTGAACCTAAATCTTTGAGCATGTTCATATCCATTCCAAAAACATCCTTTGCTTTAGATAGTTTGAGTGAATTAATTACTAGCCTGCATATCCAATGTTAGCTCACAGAAACAAGTGAAATGACTGCAAAAAGTGTTAGTGTGTTTCAGCATTATGTTTAGATAGATAGATAGATAGATAGATAGATACTTTATTGATCCCAAGTTGGGAAATTGTGGTGTTACAGCAGCAGGTTATCAGCACAATATACATGAGAGAATATACACATCTATGTACACATAAAAAAGAGAATATACACATCTGTACGAAGTGTGAAGTATATACAGAGAATCTTGTTATAAACTAATCTAATTCTAAGAAATGTAAACATTATACACTATAATAATAATAATAATAAGATAATAAAATAATAAATTATAAAATAAAATATGATATAATGATATAGTATATAATGTAATGTTGTATAACATAACATGATATGTATGTATACATGATATGTATGTATGATACATATAATATATGTGGAAATAGATATATAGATATATAGAGATGTGGTATAATAATATAATACAATATACACGGCAATACACAATATAACAACACTGTATAATGCTATATAATACACCTGACCAACAATTAGCTGGGGGTCTATTACACACTAAATATAAAAAATATAGAAGAGATAAAGAATAACACTCTATATATACAGTCAGTAGTGCAGATGCTAAAGTTAAATTGTGCAATGTTAGATGTCAGGGGGAGCAGAGAGCTCTCTGCCAGCCAGAGGTGATGCGTTGAACAGCTTGATAGCTGTTGGCAGGAAAGATTTCCTGTATCTGTCCTTGTGACAGCGGAGCTGAACCAGTCTGTTTGAGAAACTGCTCCGCTGTCGCTCCAGTACTGGGTGAAGTGGGTGGTCCGGATTGTCCAGAATAGACAACAGCTTGTTCATAGTTCTCCTTTCCACCACAGCCTCAAAAGTGTCCATTTTGCAGCCAATCACAGAGCCAGCCTTCCTGATCAGCTTGTTCAGTCTGTTGGCGTCGCCGGCTCTGATGCTGCTCCCCCAGCAGACCACAGCAGAGTACAGGGCGCTGGCTACAACGGACTGGTAGAAGATCTCCAGCATTTTGCTGCATACATTGAAGGATCTGAGCTTCCTCAGGAAGTAGAGGCGGCTCATCCCCTTCTTGTACACAGCATCAGTGTTGGTCCTCCAGTTCAGTCCGTTGTCGATGTAAACGCCCAAGTATTTACACTCCTCCACAATAGCAATGTCCTCCCCGAGGATCTTCAGGGGCTGTGTGGATGTCCTCTTCTTCCTGAAGTCGATCACCATCTCCCTGGTCTTGGCCACATTGAGATGCAGATGATTCCGACCAGACCACTCCACAAAATCACCCACCAGAGCCCTGTACTCCTCCTCCTGTCCACCACTTATACACCCCACAACTGGCGAGTCATCCGAAAATTTCTGTAAATGACAAGACTAGGAGTTGTACTTGAAATCCGAGGTGTACACGGTGAACAGAAAAGGAGACAGCACCGTACCCTGCGGAGCTCCTGTACCACTGACCACCACATCGGACAGGCCGCTGCCCAGCCGGACAAACTGCGGCCTGTCTGTCAGGTAGTCCGTGATCCAGGAGATTGTGGGAGCATCCACATTCATCGCCCGCAGCTTCTCCCTCAGAAGAAAAGGCTGGATGGTGTTGAATGCACTAGAGAAATCAAAAAATGTGACTCTCACAGTGCACCCAACACCATCCAGATGTGAGAGAGCCCTCTGCAGGAGATAAATGATGGCATCCTCCACACCTAGATGAGGCTGGTAGGCAAATTGCAGAGGGTCTAGCGATGGTCTCACCTGTGGCCTCAGATGGGTCAGGACCAGCCTCTCTCGCACCTTCATCACATGAGAGGTGAGGGCCACTGGTCGATAGTCATTTAGGTCAGATGGAGATGACTTCTTGGGCACCGGAACCAGGCAGGAGGTCTTCCACAGGGTTGGTACCTTCTCCTGGTCCAAGCTCAGGTTGAAGAGTCTACACAGGACAGGAGACAGCTGGCTGGCGCAGGTCCTAAGAATCCTGGGGTTGATGCCATCAGGGCCTGCTGCCTTTCATAGATGTTTAGGAAAATACATCATTAGGTTTAGGAAAGAAAACACCATGGTTTGGGTAAAAAGAACTATGTTTGTTACATAACTTAATTAATTAAGTTAAATGATGAGTTTGAGTTAAAAGAACTTTATTTATGACATGCCTACATAATATAAAATAAATCAGCATTGCCTTGTTTCACACTGGAAACAAACACCAGCCTATGTGGAGTATACTACACTCAGAGCTTGTGACGTAGAATGTAAGCCATTTCATAATGTTATGCCTGTGGCGTTCAATGACATGTGAAGAGCCTAAAATATCGTGCTATTTATACGCCTTCCCTTGAGATCAGGTTACCTGGGTGAAAGTCATGTGTTTGATACACCCACCTACCCTGACATCCTCCCTACAGACCTGGACATTCATTAAAATGTATTTAACCCTAGAATGTATATGTCCATTACAAAAAAGGATCCTAAACGACTTTAAAATGACATAATTTTAACACATTTCGTGCAACCACCATAATGTAATCCATGCAACCACCATAATGTAATGTACTGTTAACAGTGCATATTACAACTGCAGCCAGTTTTGAGTAAAATATTTCATCTGTTTTTGAGGAGGAAACATGAAATAAACAAGAAAAATATAAAACAGACTTTATTTGTCTGAAAAAAGCACTGAAATGCCCACGAGTAACAACCTTTGAAGTGATGCTTGGCCTGCGTGTACTGTCAGGGTGGTGGCCTCTGGCTTAGAGAAGGAGCGGTTTGTCCGGCCCTCACAGAGGGAACAGAGGATGGCAGAAAGGCATGGTTTGGAGCTGCAGGGCTGGATTGAATTGACAGCAGCAGGTTGCCCTGAGAACAAGTCGGCTTCATAAGTGTTTGGTTCCCTGCTTCATGCGAATGCCTGCTGTCTGAAAAGAATGAAGAGGCACCACGTTGCTGTGAGGTCAAAGGTCAGTGTAGGTCTGAATGCTCATTTATCTCATAGAGGGAGATGATGAGGGTAAAAAACTCATTGATTATGGTCAAGCAAGGATTCATGTCAGAGATCAGCTGCCAATCACACCAGTTGTTCATAAAAAAAACTTAGCCTAGTTTTGTGTTTACTTGGATTTCTGCAGTTACTAAATATTTGCCCAATAACTGTCAGGTGTAACTGGACCAAATGACAAAGTTAGCTTAAAAAATATGTAATATGGACCAGAATATTAGTCATGTAATATGACCGACCAACCAGCCTTACTCATTGCCCTCGTTGATTTGTTAGATTGAGGCCAAGTCTGAAAAGTGAAGCCAATGTAAAAGTGCCTTAAACTTGCTTTCTGTCTAATAGCCCATAAAGCATGGGATGCTTTAAGTTGTGGCTACCTTGTGATTAGCAGGTTGCTACCATGGAGCTGTCCTGTTCGGTTTGGGAGTTGTCTGTGTCTTCATCTTAGAACTTTAACCCTTTATCAGTGTGTTTTCAGTTCATGAAAGTTATTAATAACCTTTTCATCACCTGAAAATGTCAGCGTTTGGTTGTACTCCATATGCTCCACCCTCTCGTGCCACTTCTGGTTGCCAAAAAAATGACATGGCAATAGACCAATAAGAAGAATATTGAACTTGAGGCTTCAAGATGGCAGACCACAAACCAATGGGTGACGTCAAGGTGACTACATCCACTAGAGTAAAGTAAAGTAGAGTGTACAGTCTATAGTTCAGGCATGAGGAGTGAAATTAGAAAGGCCTGGGTATTGGAATATCAGGGTATGCCCTCTAAAGCAGGGCATGTCACCTCATGCAATAGGTCATAGAAAAAAAAAAATATCAAGACTGGGTCAGTTCGATGATATAATTTGGCATATTAATTAGCCATGTGCTTCTATGTGGCATGGAGTTTGTATTTTACTGAGTGATGGACCAAAGGGACAATGGGCATTTGTTTTTGGGATAACAGGCTGTTGGACAAATGTTTCTCTGGCTATGGGACTATTGAGGTTTCAGAACAATGGGCCATTGGAGCATTGGCATGGTAATGTTAAAAACTGATTAAAGAACATAACACAAATGTGACGTCCGTCAGATCTCGGTGATGGGTTTCTGTTGTTTTTCATATTTTATGTGAGCACTTCCTGTTTGATTGTGAAATCCTAATCCTCCCTCTCGTTTCAGTGCACTTCACTTCCTGCCCTGCATGCTCCTGCCCCTCTGAATGAATGACTGCACTGACCTACTTTTCGTCTCCACTCACCTGCGGCTGATCGTCCCCCCCGCCCCTGATTGTGTCCACCTGTTCATAATTAGTCACTCCCCTCACGGGTATTTAAACTGCGTCAACCTGCCCTTCTGTGCCAGTTCGTTTGTTCTCCCGAGACTAACCTACCAGCGATCTTCCTAGTGTGTATGACTTCCGTGTTCCAGACCTCTGCTTGTTTTTTGACCCTGAGTATTGCCTGCCAGACTGGATTTGTTAGCCTGTAAGTTTTGCCTTTCCGTGTACCGACCTTGTTTTGTAATAAAGACCCAGCGTTTTTCTACACCCGGCTGTTCTCTGAGTTGTGCACTTGAGTCGGAAAGGTAATAAGTTGGGGAGAGGGGTGTCAGTTAACCTGTGTTCAGTCTCCTTCAGTCCCAAGCAATGTGGAAAGCTCAATGGTGACCCTGACTACAGGGAAAAAGAACTTGGTTACCCCTGAAGACCCGGACCTGGTTGGGGTCCCATCTTGCTACCATGACCTCAAGGAGGTATTCAACAAGGGACGTGCTACTTCGTTGCCTCCTCATCGTGAGTACGACTGTGGGATTGATCTTCTTCCTGGCTCATCTCCTCCCAAGGGGAGGTTGTTTTCTCTGTCAGCCCCAGAGCGGAGCGCCATGAACGAATACATCGAGGCGTCTCTGGCAGCTGGGATTATCCGGCCTTCCTCCTCCCCAGCAGGAGCCGGATTCTTCTTCGTCGAAAAGAAAGATAAGTCTCTCCGTCCTTGCATCGATTACCGAGGACTCAATAACATTACCATTAAAAACAGGTACCCCCTCCCTTTGATTTCATCTGCATTTGAACTGTTGAAAGGAGCTAAGTTTTTCACCAAACTAGACTTAAGAAATGCTTATCATCTGGTCAGAATAAGGGAGGGGGACGAGTGGAAGACCGCTTTTAACACCCCCAGCGGTCATTACGAATACTTAGTAATGCCTTTCGGGCTCACTAACGCCCCGGCAGTTTTCCAAGCTCTTGTAAATGATGTACTACGTGACATGTTGAATGTTTTTGTGTTTGTCTATTTAGACGACATTCTGATCTTCTCCGCTGATGAACATTCCCATGTCCACCATGTCCGCCAGGTCCTCCAGAGGCTGCTGGAGAATCAGCTCTTCGTAAAAGCTGAAAAATGTGAGTTTCATGTGCCAACAGTTTCCTTCCTTGGTTTTGTTATCTCCCACGATACCATTTTGATGGAACCAGAAAAGGTCAGGGCTGTGGCAGAGTGGCCGACCCCTAACAGTCGCAAACAGGTGCAGAGGTTTTTGGGCTTTGCAAATTTCTACCGAAGATTTATCCGCAATTTCAGTAACATTGCCGCTCTCTTGCATGCTCTCACCTCACCCCAGGAGAAGTTTCTTTGGTCCACTGAAGCTGATAAGGCTTTTAACAAGCTCAAGCACTCATTCACCTCCGCACCCATTTTCACATTACCTGACCCCCAACGGCAGTTCATTGTAGAAGTAGATGCTTCTGATTCAGGGTTGGGGGCGGTTCTGTCCCAGAGGTCGGCCACAGACAATAAGCTACACCCCTGTGCCTTTCTTTCCCGCAAGTTGTCCCCTGCAGAGAGAAATTATGATGTGGGGAATAGGGAACTGTTGGCCGTGAAGGCAGCCCTGGAGGAATGGCGGTACTGGTTGGAGGGGACAGAGCAACCTTTTCTTGTGTGGACTGACCACAAAAACCTAGAGTATATTAAGACTGCTAGACGCCTGAACGCCCGACAAGCCCGATGGGCCCTGTTCTTTAAGAGGTTTGATTTCACCCTGTCCTACCGGCCAGGGTCTAAAAATGGGAAACCTGATGCTCTGTCCCGCCTATTTGACACCAATGACGGTCCTAAGAACCCGTCCACCATTTTGCCTGCCTCCTGTGTTATTGGTGCTATCTCTTGGGACATTGTGAAAACTGTTCAGGAGTCCTTAAGGAATGTGACGACACCCCCCGGGTGCCCTAAGAATAAGCTGTTTGTCCCAGACTCTGTTCGCTCACAGGTGATTCACTGGGGCCATACGTCCAAGCTAGCCTGCCACCCGGGGGTCCGCCGCACTCTGTTTTTTATCCGGAGGCGCTTTTGGTGGCCAGCTATGGAAAAAGACGTTAATGAGTATGTTTCAGCGTGTTCCATCTGCGCCCAGAACAAGCCCTCACACCAGTCTCCAGCGGGGCTCCTGCACCCTCTGCCCATTCCTCAACGCCCCTGGTCCGACATCTCATTGGATTTTGTCACAGGCTTACCAGTATCAGAAGGTAACACTACCGTACTCACTGTAGTCGATAGATTTTCCAAGATGGTTCATTTCATTGCCTTGCCTAAGCTACCCTCCGCCAAAGAGACGGCGGAGGTAATGTTGTCTCATATTTTCCGTCTTCATGGTTTCCCCAGAGACATAGTGTCGGACCGGGGGCCCCAATTTGTTTCCAAGTTCTGGAAGGAGTTTTGTGCACAGCTAGGAGCCTCAGTGAGCCTCTCCTCAGGTCACCATCCTGAATCTAATGGTCAGACGGAGAGGCTCAACCAGGAACTGGAGACTGGTTTGAGGTGCTTGGTGGCCCAAAATCCCTCCTCCTGGAGCAAGAACTTGATATGGGTTGAGTATGCACATAACACCCTTCCCTCTGCGGCGTCTGGTTTGTCCCCCTTTCAGTGCGCCTATGGTTATCAGCCTCCTCTTTTTCTGGAAGAGGAGGCTGAATCCAGTGTTCCCTCAGCTCAGGCCCTTGTCCGCCGCTGTAGGCGCATCTGGAAGGGGGCACGCCAGATGCTGCAGAGGAGTGCAGCTAGGATTAAGAGGTCAGCAGATCGCCACCGAAGACCCGCCCCGGCCTACAAACCTGGGCAAAAGGTATGGCTGTCGACCAAGGACCTCCCCCTCCGGGTGGAATCCCGGAAAATGGCGCCCAGGTTTGTAGGTCCTTTCCCTATAACCAAAATTATTAATCCAGTTGCTGTTAAGCTCCAGCTTCCCAGGTCAATGAGGGTCCACCCAACGTTCCATGTGGGGCGCCTGAAACCTGCAAGAGAGAGTCCATTGGTCCCTGCCTCCAGACCCCCTCCACCCCCCCGGATCATCGAAGGGGGCCCAGTCTACACGGTTAAGCGGCTTCTGGATGTGAGAAGACGGGGTCGTGGGAAACAGTACCTCGTCGACTGGGAGGGGTATGGTCCAGAAGAAAGGTCTTGGGTCCCTTCAAGGGACATTAATGGACTCAGACCTCATCCGAGACTTCCATCGCGACCATCCTGACCGTCCTGGGACTTCTGGAGCCGTCCCTAGAGGGGGGGTCCTGTGACGTCCGTCAGATCTCGGTGATGGGTTTCTGTTGTTTTTCATATTTTATGTGAGCACTTCCTGTTTGATTGTGAAATCCTAATCCTCCCTCTCGTTTCAGTGCACTTCACTTCCTGCCCTGCATGCTCCCGCCCCTCTGAATGAATGACTGCACTGACCTACTTTTCGTCTCCACTCACCTGCGTCTGATCGTCCCCCCCGCCCCTGATTGTGTCCACCTGTTCATAATTAGTCACTCCCCTCACGGGTATTTAAACTGCGTCAACCTGCCCCTCTGTGCCAGTTCGTTTGTTCTCCCGAGACTAACCTACCAGCGATCTTCCTAGTGTGTATGACTTCCGTGTTCCAGACCTCTGCTTGTTTTTTGACCCTGAGTATTGCCTGCCAGACTGGATTTGTTAGCCTGTAAGTTTTGCCTTTCCGTGTACCGACCTTGTTTTGTAATAAAGACCCAGCGTTTTTCTACACCCGGCTGTTCTCTGAGTTGTGCACTTGAGTCCTGTCCTGCCTGTTCAGCCTGTCGTAACAACAAATGCTTTAAGCATTTACAAATAAATGTCACCACCCAATCCATGTACTGATAAAATTAATATGCATTCTGAATAAATCCAGGATTAGCTGTTTAGATACTTACAATACACTGAATCATCCTGTTACACAAGCAAACAGGATTTAAAGTAAAGCAGTAAACCTGCAGTAGTAAACTTCATCCTACTGCAGCTTGTGTCAGCTTGTGTTGCTGGTATGTTTCACCATTTCCAATCTGATTTGAAGGATCTGTGAGATTATTTGTTGATTACTCACAAACTCGCAAAGTCACTGGAGTCAAATAAGTGGAGGCTGGAAGAACTATTGTTTGCAACAGGGACACATTTTTTTTTTTTCTTTTGCTTGCATTAGAGGTTTTTATCACCACCAGTACACACTGATAAACCAGTGAAAAAACACTCCAGGTACTGTATGTGTGGCTGGTGACTGTTTAATGAGCTGTACAGTGTGTTTAGACTCCATATTCCATCCTCCCTAATACTCCTCCATTCCCCAGGCCTGGCCGCAACAGAAGATAAATCTCCAAGAGCTCCATTATGTGCCTCCTTGTTGTTAATTGAGATTAAGTGCTTATATTAACAACATTCACTGGGCAGTGTTTGAAAGCTTAGATGTATGTCCTCTGTAATAAGGATTAAAGTTAAAGAGACAGCATAGTTAGCCATAAAGGTAACTATCTTTAATATGAGACAGTGGAGGATTAAAGCTAAATAAACAATGTTAGCAGATACAGGGATGTTTGCCGAAGTAATTACACTGAATCACATCCTTTGGGTTTCCCATAACCTAGCAGTGGATTGTCTGTGCACATCAGTGCAGTAGTGGTACTTGCATTTGGGAATTAATTATGGTTCTTTTTACAACACAGTCTTGCTTGAAGCTGCATCCATTATTTTTTGTTTGTTTTTGAGACTCACAGCATTAAAACAGTATAGGTAGCTAAATTATTGGGATAAACTATGCAAAAACATGATTTCGAAATGCAAAAAAAATTTTAATTTCATAATGATAATCCATTTGTATTATGCTGCAAGTAGACACTATAAGCCACCCTTTAAACCATAAATATGGTTTAAAATAGTGATTTCACACAAGTTCATGGTCATACAATGACCAATAAAGGAATATCTTATCTTATCTTATCTTATCTTATACACCAGTGGTTCTCACCATATAGGTGGTCGCCTAGGGCTCCACCTTTTGGGGGACCGCCGGTTGCCCTTTAAGATAAATAAGTTAATTAATTAATTAATGCTGGTAGGAGCCCTTCCTCATCCCATCCTAATTTCCTGCATATAAGTAATTAACAAATAAATAAATACACTTTTCACCCACATAACACACATTTAAGCCTTGGTCTTAGTCATTTATTGTTATTATAAAGTATATCATCTCTATTATGTAGTCATATTATTTCTATAATATTTTTCTTAACTCTATTTAGGTGGAGGATTCAAACAACCCAGTGGGGGTTTTGCTTCTTCCTGCACTGTATATGTTTTTAATTTTTGTTTGTGTAGTTGTACTTGAACAACTTGAACTTGATACTTAAAAAAACAACATCAGGGACCAAATATTTATTTATATTATAATAAATAAAGCTATTTATTTATTATTTATTTGGGGGCGGCAGTAGCTCAGTCTGTAGGGAGTTGGCTTGGGAACCAGAGGGTCACCGGTTCAAGTCCCGCCATGGACCAAGAACTGAGTGTGAACTGGTAGCTGGAGAGGTGCCAGTTTACCTCTTGGGCACTGCCGAGGTGCCCCTGAGCAAGGCACCAAACCCCCAACTGCTCGGGGCGCTTGTCAGGACCAGCCCCATCACTCTGACATCTCTCCATTGTTGCATGTTTGTGCATGTGTGTGTTCGGGTCTGCATGTACCGTGTATAAGTTAACAACAGAGTGAAAAAATTGAATTTCCCCTCGTGGGACTAATAAAGGACTATCTTCTTCTTCTTCTTCTTCTTCTTATATATGAAAAGAAAATGCTTGTCTTGTTTGTCTTAAAACCATTGTAATGTCTGATGTATGTTGTGGTTTACAGGGCTCAGGCACCAAATGGCCCTACTCAAATATTTTCCATTACTCCCCCCTTTAGAGGAAGAAATATTTTCAAGATATGGACTTAAGCAGAATATTTCATTAAATAAAAACATGTGGTGAAACATGTAGCATGCCCCACAGTTTGAGAACCACTGCGAGAAACAATAACATTGTTTTACAATGTCCATATTATTGTAGCATCTTTCATGTATTGTACAATATTTTACACTTAGTGATGATATTTCTCCACTACATCCACTGTTACCTTATGTGTTCTCATAGGTGGGGTATTATTTGCCATTTTTGTCTGTCTGGCATTTGGTGCTAAGAGGATAGCCTTGTTTGAAGTTAGAACTTAACTACATTAATAAAGTATTTACTAATGCACTCCAGATCAACACCAACATGAACAGAAAATTGATAGTGCTCCATGATTCACAGTATCCAGCTAGAAATTAAGAGCGGTTTGTTGTCTTTTTACCTGCCATCTGTCTGACCAATAATCAAATGAAATTTCCACCATGTGAGTTTTGTTTACAATTTCTCGACCAATTTGAGTTTTGACTTTGTGAACACAAACCAGACCACCTGTCACATTGGTTTGGTTCAAGAGCTGGACCTTTAGGTATGAACCTGACCCGAGACTCTACGACACCATCTTTTAGCTTTTCCAGAGCCAGGATGTTGAATGAACCTTTAAACTCCACAGCCTCATGTCAGGATTCGAACCACTGGGCCCCTACAGTAGCCAGAGAGCAATTCTGCTTTGTGCTAGCATTTATGTTAGTGTGATATCCATCTCAGAGGGGGTTCCTATGGGATCAGTGGAGGGGCTGCTTTTAGCACAGGAAAGTTTACTTTGTTATGTGCTGTTAAGACTGAGGAACATACACAGAGCAGGAACACCTACATCACAGAGCAGCTAGGAGTTAATAATGTGATACAGATGGAATCTGTACCACTACCTCGATGAGAGGCTCTGTGATTTAAAGAACCATACCTCTGCTGGTGTAGACCACAATGAACTAGCTCCAACCTCTTTGACTGTCAGCCTCCTCCAGATGAGGTCTTTGTGGTGGATGGGGAAAGGCATACCTGACAGCACTGTGTGATCTTAAATGGAAGCTAAATGTACCTGACGTTGGATTTAAGAAAGGTTTTTAAGTAGCCATGATAAAATGTTGTAGATGACTGAATGTAATTTCTTTGGAACGGCTATTATACCAACAAAGTCTCTTGGCAATTTGTGAAATAGTCATGAAATTTGATCTGTTAGACTTTTTTTCTTGATGCTCAGCACTACTTTCTACAACATATTTTTTGTGCATTCCCCTACAAATGTCCAGCAACATGTGACTCATGTAAATTTCTGATCATGTCTTTTCAAAAGAAAACTACTTAGTGAGGCTTAGGAATGGATTGACTTGGTTAGGCTTAGGCAACAAATTACTTAGGTGTAGGAAAAGATCTGAATCAGAATCATACTTTAATGTCAGGGTGAAATTTGTTTTCACAGTCAGGTCTTTACATTTAAACATGTAGACATTCAGTGTTAAACAAGTAAGTAAACACTTGACTATGAACAAACTGACAATAACACAAGAACAACAAGAGCCACAAGAAGAAAGAGAACCATACAAAAGACAGAGCTACCTTCTTGCCAGATTGTTAAAGGGAGGGAGGGGGGAGGGAAGGAAGATTTTAAAAGGGGGGGGAAAGGGGGGGGGGGGGGGGGGGTGGTGTTGTGGGGCAGCATCAACCACATCTATTAGATTAGGGGTGGGGAGGCCAATTATTTTTGAGCAAGTGACGGTGACATTTATGAGCTTGTTTCTATTGTTACTGAGGAGCAATGTGGCATAGCAGAGGGCACAATAAAGAAGAATTGATTCAATGATGTATCTTTCTGTATCAACAGAAGGAGCAGAAGGTGGGGTTCAACAGACAGGAACCTGAGTGTGCGAATGACATAAAGTCTCTGCTGGCAGCGCTTGTGGATGTCGGTTGAAAGTGAGCTTGTTGTCGATAATGATGCTGAGGTATTTGAAGCAATCAACTATCTCTTCTGTTTGGTTGTTGATTAGTATAGGATTGTTTGGAGAAATTTTGCTGTGGGTATCGAATATGAGTTCTTTTGTTTTACTGACGTTAAGGAGAAGGTGGCAGTCTGCACACAAGAGTGTGAAATGCGTGATAGTTTGTTGGTAGGCTGTGACAGAGTTACTGTCTGACAGAAGTGAGAGTATTGCGGTGTCATCAGAGTATTTGAAGTACCTTATGACAGGGGATGAGCTAAGGCAGAGTAGAGTGTGTTTATGAAAAGACTCAGGACACAGCCTTGCGGGGCTCCAGTGTTGGTGATAAAGAAGGGGGGTGTGGTGGGTCCTTGTCTGACAGCCTGGGGTCTGTCACTGAGGAAGTTATGTATGAAATGGATGTGGTGATGGGATGTGGAGATGGGATGTGGAGATTTTTAATTTGCTGACGACCAGATGTCGTTGGATTGTATTAAAAGCTGAACTGAAGTCAATGAAGGTCACCCTGGCATAGTGGTCAGGAGTGTCCATGTGCTGGAGGAGAGTGTAGAGGAGGCATACCATTGTATCTTCTGTTCCTCTCCTTGCCTTGTTAGCAAACTGATATGGATCCAGATATGGGCTGGCATAAGGATGGCATTCAATATCAGTTTTTTAAGGCATTTTGCAATTATGGAGGTGAGTGCAACTGGTCTATAGTGGTTCAGTTCAGATGGGCGGGGTTTCTTGGGCACGGGAATGATGATTGATGTTTTCCAGATGTTTGGGATCCCTGACAGTAATGGTTCACTGTAGAGAGAGAAGAGGACAGGTGCAAGCTCCAGAGCACAGGTCTTGAGCAGCCTACCTGTAATCTCGTCTGGTCTGGGTGCCTTTCCAAGTTTGCGGGTGTGGCTGCTCAGTCACTGGTAGATCCCTGAGCTGCCTTTCGCATTCAGTGGACTTCTGGTCTGTGGTGAATGAGATGGGATGCGCAGGTTTTTGGGGTGGAGCCGGTGTGTGTTTTCACCTTCTGGAGGGCCTGTCTTGTGTTCATGTTGCTGAAATCTTGCTCCAATCTGTTTATATGCGAGTTTTGCTTTCCTTATTTCATTTTACACAGAATGGTTTATGTGTATCAGTTTTATTTGTGCAGTCATCCATGGTCTTGGATGTGGGCATTTTTTAACTGTTATGGATGTGATGGAATTAGCCATACAGAACTTGATGTAGTCCGTAATTACCTCGATTCTGTTGTTCAGATTGTCCTCAAGGAAACTCCAGTCTGTACAGGCAGGAGACCCTTGTAGACTTGCAATCGCCTCCTCTGACCAGCGGTTGATGCTGTAGCTTTGTGGTTTATGATGTTTGAGGTGTTGCATGTATTGCGGAAGTAAACAAACGATGTTGTGGTCCGCTGAGCCAAGTGGTGGCTGTGCTTCAGCTCTGTAAGCGTTGCTGATGTTGAAGTCCAAGAAATAGTTTCTCCTTGTCGGGATATCGACATATTGGTGGAAAGATGGAAGTTGATGTTAGCGCCGGGATGGATATAAACAGTATAAGGACTAAAGTCGGGAATTCCCAAGGGAGGTAAAAGGGGCAACGTGATAGGGTCATCGAAATCGATGTCCGGACTGCAGACCTTTGCATGGACTTTGATGTTATTACACCATAGGTCACTGATGTAGATACAGACGCCTCCACCCCTCTCTACGAGCTATGTATTTAGGTTTAGGAAAAGATGGACTTGGTTGCTCTTAGGCAAAAAACTACATTGATTTAGGAATAGATTGACTTCGGTTAGGTTTAGGCAACAAAAGTACTTAGGCTAAGGAGAAGAACAACTTGGTTAGGCTTAGGCAATAAAACTACTTAGGTATAGGAAAAGATTGCAGTTTGGGTTAAAATAACACTGGAAGTGCTGTAACTAACAAATAAATCAGCTCTTGTGGTTTCACATGGGACATGAACACCGGCACCCATCCACCCTGACCGCGCCCATATGTGGCATTTCCTGCCCTCCATACCTCTTACTTCTTTCTACTCTATAGATTATTATTATTGTATTACATACAAACTGATTTTGTGCTGACCATTGCAAAATAAATGGGAAATTTGTGTCTACATACACAAACCATTACTTTTACTTTTACATTTCCTTTTTGTGACTATTTCAAGGACTGCTGCCTACTACTACTACTACTACTACTATGCTGATTATACAGAAGGAAAAGTGAAAAATGCCATGTACTATAGGAAACTGTGCTGCAGCTTACAAAGGATTCATTTTCTGATGCTTATTGGCTTAAAATGTATGCAAATAATTGGCTTTCCAAGATGCCAGTGAACCTGAGTGGGCCCTTAGTGAAAAAGCTGTACTTCAGATATTGTCAGTGACAGCATACAATCTTCTACATGGTGGCATGCAGGCTGGAAAGTCAGTTAAAACCACAAACTAAGTCTTAATAGAGGTTCTGTGCCAGTGCTGACCATGTGTGGTGAATGGGACACAGAAAAATACTGTGATGACTAAAGTTTCCCCAATTTGTTTTCTTATATTTGAGTGTTTATATGTACTGTGTTTTTTTGTGTTTCTCAAAGTCAAAGGGCAATGAAAATGTGTTGCTGTGGTTCCCCTGAGTGTAAAGTCAAAATCTGAGCATGGAGGCCATTCGAGGCTGACACCAGGGTTACTTCACCTGAAAACAAGCAGCATTTCTGTGGTAAAACTATGAAATCTAGGTTCACTACATGTTTGCTTTCACTTCTCCCTAATATTCCTACTCATCATTCACAGTGCAAACTTGGCAGGAATATCAGCTCATTCTCTTAAGTTTTAAGACTAATCTGGAATTTCAGTTTCACGATGGAGGCTGGAACACACACGATTTATTAGGAACAAATTTGCTTCTGCTTAGTTGAAATTTACCAGTCCACCCCACCTCAATTGCTGGAGCCACATTTAGCACCCCCGACTTCCCCACATTTAGCACCCCCGACATACCCACGGGCCCCCAGCCAGAACCAGAGAGCGCCAAGAAGTGTGTGGTGAAACTCACCTCAGAGAATATGTGTCACGTCCTTCTTAGTCATTCCTGCTGTGCTGCATGTCCAAGTCTCAGCCTCGGTGGAGGGTAACGCAAACAGGCAGCAACAGCAGGAGGTGTTGGTGGCCAAGTCAAACAAAAGGGGAATATGTATGTGCAGTGGTGCTGCACATGCACGTAAATGCAGAAATACAGTGATTCAAACAAGAGCTGTCAAAGTTAACACAATAACGATGCAAGTTTGTTTTAATGCCACTAATTTCTTTAACATGTAAATGCAACATGCATTTTCTTGGGCTTGTAGTGGGCTCAGTTTTAAAGCTAAAGAGAAGATACTGGTGTCATATGAAACCTAAGGAATAGATTATAAAAAAAACATGTCTTATAAATTCATTGAGAGGTTGGTTGGAGATAAGATAAGATAAGATAAGATTTTCCTTTATTAGTCTCACAGTGGAGAAATTCACAATAACATTCTAAACTAGCACGAAATTTTGGGAAGGACAAACTGTCATGGCCATTTTCATAGGGCTCCCTTGACCTCTGACCTTAAGATATATGAATGAAAATGGGTTCTATGGGTACCCATTTATGATAACCACATGCAGTCTGGGGCAAGTCATAGTCAAATCAGCACACTGACATACTGACAGCTGTTGTTGCCTGTTGGGCTGCAGTTATGATTATGACTTATTATTGGGGTTTTTTGTATTTTTTGTGCTAAATGCAGTACCTGTGAGGGATTCTGTACGATTTGTCATTGTTTTGTGTTGATAATTTATTTTCTCAATAATAATAAATATATACCTACATTTGTATAAAGCAGCATATTTGCCCACTCCCGTGAGTAATAATTAATAATAATCCATTGAGTAACAATTACTTGCAAAATTTTCCTTTACGTAACATTGGGAACAGATAAAAAAAAGTGATTTATATGTGATTAATCGCGATTAAATACTTTAAATCAATTGGCAGCCTTAATTCAAACACATGCTACATGCACATGCTTTTTTGACCACACAGTCCTCTCTAAAAAGCACCAAACATCAAGTTTACACAAACATGCTACCTCAACACAAATGTGGGCAAGAGCAAATAAACAGACAGCGTGAAATATGGGTACGACCACATGATGGTGTTTTGAATGAAGTAGTAGCAGTAGAAGTAGTAACATAACCCATTCACATGCACACACAGAATCTTCATCTGCATCATTGTCAGCGTTAGCACAGCCACTAGTTTCATGGAGGGAAACGGGAGTCTTCATGGCACAGCAACATGTAAACAGCTGAGTGTGCCGCTGTGCCCCAATGGCCTATTTCAGCACAGCATAGACAGTGCTTTGTCGCTTGCAGAGGAGACCAAGCCTTGCTTGAAATACATATTTGTATGTGATGATGGAGCAACTCAGGCTTGAATAGAAACTGCGACCGGAACTGCTTCATAGGGCCTTTTTTATTGCTGTTTATTCTTAGTCAAATGCCTGAAAATATGAATTTCTTTTGCTTTGGTTAGCAAAATGAATTAAATAAAGGATACTTTTGCATTGTAACTAAGGAGTTATGGTTAATTTACCAGAAAGCATTTAAAAAATCACTTAATTTGGAATTTCAAAAGATTTGAACATAGTTAATCTTGGTTGGCAGGCACACCATCACTCAAGCATGTGTGCTACAGGTCATAGACAACACAGTCTCATGGCAGTTTGTGAAATAGCCACAAAATTTAATCTGTTTTTATTCATGCACATAGACAAGAATTTCCCTTTTTTTTCATGAGAATCAGCACTTTTAACAACATATATTCCGTGTATTTTGTTATGGATGTCTAGCCACATGTGATGCACATGCCAATTTCTGCTCCAGTCTTTTCAAAATAAAACTACTTAGGTTTTTGTATAGCTCAACTTGTTTAGGCTCAGGCAACCAAAGCACTTTGTCAGGTTAGGAAAGATTGAATAATACTTCAGAAATGCTGTAATTTAAGTGTGGAAGTTACATGACAAATCAACTCTGACTTGTGGTTTCACATGGGATATGAACACCGGTTTCCTGGGAGAAAGTTTTAGTGTTTTTTTAGCCCACCCATCCACCCCAACCTCCTCCTTAAGTTTGGTGCTCTTGTATTTCCCAGTTCACAATTATGCAGATTATATCCAAATTAATTTCGTGCAGACCATCACAAAGACAATGTGAAATTTGTGTCTAAGTAGACGAATCAATATATTGTGTCGTGACTTTTTCATGAACTGCTGTGCAACTCAGCTGGCATAGATGTAACACTCACATATACAGTATATACATGCAGATAAGACTGAACACTGTACTAACTCTATATCACATGGTCTGAAGCAGAGTTTTCACCTGCTGGCTCCACACTCATCACAAAAATGAGTGTGGTTAGGAGTGTATTGTGACCAGTTGGATTCCACTGTTGGTCCTGGGTGAGATTATAGGGCTTTGGAACACACACACATGCATGCACGGACACGCACACACACACTCACACATACACATACATTCTCCTCTTCTCCTCAAGCTTTCACACCAACATTCAAACTGGTGAGCACAGAGTCAAACAGCAGAAAGAGGTTTGGTGCTGTATGAAACAAGGTTACTTGTACTAGTATTTAACCCCTTGATTGCGGCCGATCCTGACTGACTTTACTGTCTTTCAGAGGCTGTAATAGATTCAATTTTTGTCTCCAAAGTCAGGCTAAATTTTTGGTGGTCATTTTCAAAGGGGTCCTTTGACTTCTGAAAACAAAGTCATGTGAATGAAAATTGGTTCTGTGGGTACCCACGAGTCTCCCCTTTACAGACATGTCCACTTTACGATAATCACAGGCAATATTTTTTTCATGCAGTATAAATCTGTTCTTTTCACTTATTCTAAAATTTGAATATTTCTGCATACTGGGGTCCCTAAACAGTCCTGGAACTACATACATTTTGTGTCTGAGACTCTTGTGGCTTCAACAAGCCCAACTGTATTCATGTGTGAGTAAGTTAGTTCCCATAGTAGCTATTTCAATGTAAAGAGACCATTTTTTAAAAATCATTTTATAAAATGACCAGTGGTGACATCACAATCACAGCCTCATGAAACTTAACAGCCACATTTTAGAGACCTGGAGCATTCATGGTGGGGATGGCTTTCCTCTCTAGATTGACAATAAAGGGAGTTTCTGAGCAATTTCCAGAACAGAAGTGCTCCCCATCCAATTACCGGAAAATGCAGTTCTTGCAGAAATCTCCAAAGGTCAAAAGTTTTTTTTTATCCCAAATCACAGCATGGCTTTTTCTATGGTGCTCCTCAAGGTCTTGGTGTCAAAATGTGCTATTTTGGAGAGATCGTTGATTGAGCAAAGCCACAGGCTGACATGCTCATATTTTCAGTGAATATCATAGGCCAATACCACCATCTGCTGGAGAAATATAGTAGCACTATTGTCTGAACATTAGATTAAAATATTAAGATACAAACCCTGGTCTAACTTTGAAAAGAAAATGTGTCAAACTGTGGAATTATATATTCAATAATATAAACCAGAGGCTTGGTATTGTGGATAGTATTGGTTGATTTTGATGTTTGAGCTTTTTTCCCCTCTTTATTTATTTTGTCCATCCAAGAAATGTGTGAAGTATTTGTATTTGAAATACCTCATGTAAAGGCCATGGTTGCTAATAAAAATTAACCACTAGAAAAAATGAGCTAATCTTGTGGCTGTGTATTTTGCAGGGATCATGTGTCAAAATATGTTTTGTTTAAACCATTTGTGCATGTGACTGAAACTTTAAATTTCCTTTGGTGAAAATTAGGGATGCGCCAATATCTATACAGCATCGGATATTGAGCTGATAATAACTGAAACGGCTGGATCAGGTATTGGTGACAATGAGGTCACTCTATTCAATTAAACTCTATGCTTATATATAGTACATATGTTTTATATACTGGACTTTTAATTCCTGTTAACATTTTGACGAATTTGTTGCTGCATTAAAAAGGTTTACACCTGAATTGTAATTCCTGTTAATTTACGATTTTTTTTGCCAAGTTGCTGGTTTACAATTTATTAATTTAGTAATAAATAGCTATTCAGTAAATTGAAATCTACATATTTATTTGTCACATTTAGTTTTACAAGTTCTAAGAGCAACGTTCAAGTCAAGCCTGATGTTGCCTTAAACATAAAAAGATCCCAGTGACTTCTGCGCAGTGAGGCATACAGATTATTAATTAAACTGTGGTATCAGATCAGTATTTGGTATGGACTTACACCCAAAGCCCAGGTATCAGTATTGGAACTGAAAAAGTTGGATCTGTGCATCCCCAGAGAAAGCATTCTCTGGGCTTGCCAATGCACTCCCCACATCGGTCAAACTTTTTGCCTGAAAAGTGAGTTTAGAGTGTCTTGATATCAACACAGCTGGGATCCTCAGTGAGAGCCCATCTGAAGCCTCCCAGTGTGAAGATGAGGATGAGGACAATTCACACCATGACAGTCCTCTTCCCCATGACGACTCACCCAACACATCATCTCAAGTAATCTCACCATTATTTTGTCTCACTGAAATCCGGCAGGACCTCTTTTATTTGCACATGCATGAATGAGATGTTTCATTGTTAATAGTCTGAATTTGTCTGCTCATGTTGTAAACAGACCATTTGGATTGTAAGCCAAGTCTCACAGTGCAGACAGTAGTGTACTTAGTGAAGACAACTTCTCTGGTAGACTCAGGTCATTTTACTAATGACTTATCATTGTCAACACTGCAAAGTGAATAAGCTGAATTGTAATTGTTAGATCAAGGTAGATTTAATATACAGTTTTAACAGAAGTTGTTAGTATCCATTAGCATAACGTTATCCATCTTATCTTTGTCTATATGATTGTGTACTTGCATTTGACCTGGTCATATGTAAATTGGACATCAGTCTCCAAAGATGAACATGTTCTACACTGCTGACAGGTGTTCACTAACATCAAAACACATTAGTGACCATAAATGGGTAACAAGCTGCAAGGTCCTCCTAATTTATAAGGACTGATATCTTAAACTAACTTCAGTTTTGTAATATATCACCCCTTAGCCTCTGTCAGCCGCTATTTAGGGTATTTATCTATCACACATTTTATACATTTCTGATGAATAATTGACAGATGAATATACCAGTGATAATGGCAGTCTACCGTAGCTTTGTAGGCTACACCACAAAAATGCCCAGAATGTTCTGCGATTCTCGTTCCCTATACACTCTGAAATGCAAAAAGACCTTGACAGGGCCGCGGAGAGCTTCCAGGAAGCATATTGGTTCTGTACTGGTCAATAAACAGCTGAAAGGTGAAATGACCTGTAGACTATTTTACAGTTTTAAACTTAAACATGTGTCCCAATTTATCTCCTTAATGTTATAAGGCGCAATTAGCGGTGTCATGTTTTTTTTTTACAGGCAGAGTCCCCTTCAAGCAGCTCCATATGCTGGCTTATCCTTGCAGTTGCCACCACCTCCCTCTGAGCAATACTACCCCTTCAGGTACCCCCTGCTGTCTTCAGTTTAATATACAACCATCTCAAGTATCAACACCAACTGCCACAGCATCAGATCAATCATCGGTCCAGGCTAATCATCACCGAAAATGGTAATGGTACCAAAAGGTAGTGCTTGAAGACCAGGAGCATGTGGCAAGAGGCCAAGAGCCCAAAAAAGAGACACTGCAAAGAGGATTACCGTTATCAATGTAAAGCATGTGGTCAGTGCCAAAGCAAAAGCACTGGTCATACCCAGATGAAGGGAAAGTAGTACTGTCCAGCATCTTAACAGACTATTGCACAGTAGAAAGAAACTCTTGATGAGCAGTAAAAGTTCAGCTTGAAAAGATGTAAAGTGTACCTTAAAGGTCCCATATTTTGTTCTTATTCAGCTTCATGCTTGTATTTGTGTTACTATTAGAACAAGTTTACGTGCTGTAATGTTCAACAAACCCTTTATTATCCTTATACTGCCTGAATATTCCTGCATTTAACCTCAGTCTGAAATGCTACATTTTAGCGCATTTCAGCTAGGTGTTTCAACTGTTCCCTGTGCTGTTCCTTTCTTCCTCTCCAGTAGCTCTGCCCAGTTGTGCAGCACTGCTCAGCGAAGAAAGGCTCAGAAAGGAATTGGCAAAGTGGCAGTAACACCAGAGGAGCCAAGCACAGCCACAGGTTGATAGAGCAGTCGCCTGAGACTGTGAGAACACACAGACTAACCTGTGCACTGCCTGGATTGACTACAAGAAAGCCTATGACTCAATGCCACACACCTGGATACTGGAATGTCTGGCACTGTATAAGATCAACAGGAATGTAATGGCCTTCATCCAGAACTTGATGGGAATGTGGAAGACAACCCTAGAGGCCAATTCAAAGCCGACTGCCCAAGTCAACATCAAGTTCGGCATATACCAAGGGGATGCACTATCACCACGGCTGTTCTGCATAGGCCTGAACCCCCTCAGCCAGATCATCACAAAGAGTAGTTACGGATACTGTTTCCGAAGTGGGGCAACAATCAGCCACCTGCTCTACATGGATGACATCAAGCTGTACGCTAGGAATGAGCGAGAAATCGACTCACTGATCCACACCACCAGGATCTACAGCGACGACATAGATCTTATCTTATCTTATGTCATTCGGGTTGGACAAATGTGGCCGGATGGTATCAAAGAGAGGCAAGATGATCAGAACTGAAGGGGTGGGCCTACCAGAGCGCAGGATAGGAGACATCGAAGACAGCTACAAATACCTTGGTATCCGAAAGGCGAATGGAAATCATGAGGAGGCTGCAAGGAAGTCAACCACAGCCAAATACCTCTAGAGAGTAAGGCAAGTCCTGAGAAGTCAGCTGAATGGTAAGAACAAGGTCCGAGCCATCTACATAGGCACTACCAGTCATCAGATACCCTGCTGGGATCATAAGCTGGTCAAAGGAGGAGATAGAAGCCACAGATATCAGGATAAGAAAGCTCCTCACCATGCACGGAGGTTTCAAGCTTTAATTATTTTGCTGTTGGACAAAGTCATCTTTATGTCCTCGTATATATACAGTATATAGTACATAGTACATAGTACATAAAGATGACTTTTTCTGTTTCTAGTCAGTCCATGGATATTCAGGTGCTGTATAAGAGCTCAGGTAGAAAAAAATGAACTGTAAAATGAACTGATAGGAATAATAAGCGTGGATGTGTTGTTTAAACACAGAAGTGTAAATAATACTTCTGATCAGACAGCATCAACACAGTAGAGTACAATGTCATTACTGGCCAACACATCCGTATGGACTATATATTCATATAGTCATATTTTGATGTACTCAGTGTAATGGAATGCAGACAGGAGACACAGAAAGTCCTGTCATCTGTCTTTTGAAGGTCCTATGATTTAGATCCCCATTCCTTTTAGAAACCCTATTATGTATATGGACTCAGTTTGCTATTTGATGTAAAACAGGATAAATTGTGGTTCTTTTATTGAGGTAGGCCATGACAGGAAAAAGTGGACTTTACGGTTTTACAACACTGTAGCTCTACACCAGGGGTGTCCAACTCATTTTAGGGACCACATGTAGTCCTGTTTGATGACCAATGGGACAGTAAAACCACTGTATAAGTAAATAACAACACCTCCAAATGTCCCCTTCTTGCTAGTGTAAAGAAATACAAGTACATTCTGAAAATGATCACAATTAATGAAAGTCCAGCCTAAAATACAAATAGAAGTGCATTTAACTGCAAAATTGTAATTAGTCATTCTGACCTAAAAAGTAAAAATAAAAAATCAACTTAATGTCTCATAACTTTGACTTACTATGTCAAAAAATGGGCATTATTATTTAAAATCTCGACTTGAAATAATAAATAAATACATGAATCATTTTTTTTCAAAATTGAGCCTTGAAAAATGAAAATCTGTTTTCACATTCGAGTTGTAGCTTTTAACTTTGACTCCCCAAGTTTAAGTCAAAAGTTCAACTTAATTTTCATAATTATTATGATAACTAGAATAGCACTCGGACAGCACAGACCTCCGCCAAGCACCATAGTTTCCCCCCTGGCGGTTTCTTCTGGATCTATCTCCTCAAGTATTAAAGCTAGATCAAATTCATTGACATACACTCCTGATCAAAATCTTAAGACCAGTTAAAAAATTGCAAGAATTTACGTTTTGCACTGTTGTATCTTAAGAAGGTTCTAAGTAGAGTTTCAAAATGCAAAAAGAAGAAATGAGAGCAAGAGACTAAATGTTTTGAGCAGGCAATTTATTGAAAAGAACAATTTAACTAAAATAGGCTGTTCATCAACTGATCAAAAGTTTAAGACCATAGCTCAAAAAAAACCCTAAAACAGAAATTAAAGTCTCAAAAACAGACTCAGTAATGAGTAGCTCCACCATTATTGTTGATCACTTCATAAATTCGTGTTGGCATGCTTGATGCGAGTGTTTCCAAAAGGCTTGTAGGAATGTTGCTCCAAGTGGTGAAGATGGCTTCACGAAGGGCATCCACTGTCTGGAACTGATGTCCATTTTTGTAAACTTCCCTTGTCATCCATCCCCAAATGTTCTCAATTGGATTTAGATCAGGGGAACATGCAGGATGATCCAAAAGAGTGATGTTATTCTCCTGACAAAAATCCTTTGTCAGACGGGCATTGTGAATTACAGCATTGTCCTGCTGAAAAACCCAGTCATCACCACACAGACGAGGGCCCTCAGTCATGAGGGATGCCCGCTGCAACATCTCCACGTAGCCAGCTGCTGTTTGACGCCCCTGCACAACCTGGAGCTCCATTGTTCCATTGAAGGAAAAAGCACCCCAGATCATGATGGCGCCCCCTCCGCTGTGCCATGTTGAAAAAAATCTCAGGTGGCATCTCCTTGTCATGCCAGTAGCGTTGGAAGCCATCAGGACCATCAAGGTTAAATTTGTTCTCATCAGAGAATAAAACTTTCTTCCAACTTTGAACGTCCCATGTTTGGTGCTCCCTTGCAAAGGCCAAACGGGCAATTTTGTGGCGTTGAAGGAGACGTGGCCTTTGAAGACGTTTTTTGTTTTTGAAGCCGTTCCTTTGCAGATGCCGTCTGATGGTTATTGGGCTGCAGTCAGCACCAGTAATGGCCTTAATTTGGGATGAGGATCGTCCCGTGTCTTGACGGACAGCCATTCGGATCCTCCGGCTCAGTGCCGGTGAGATTTTTTTGGGTCTACCACTTGATTTTTTTGTTCCATAAACCTCAGGATCTTTTAAGAAATGCAAAATGACTGTCTTACTGCGTCCAACCTCAGCAGCGATGGCACGCTGTGAGAGGCCTTGTCTATGCAGCTCAACAATCCTGCCACGTTCGAAGGCAGTGAGTTTTTTTGCTTTTCCCATCAAGAGGTCTTGACAGTGTGATTACTTGACAGAAAATGACATGGAATCCAAATTTTTGCACAGATTTGGGCTTTTAAAGGATGTGGTCTTAAACTTTTGATCAGCTGATGAACAGCCTATTTCAGTTAAATTGTTCTTTTCAATAAATTGCCTGCTCAAAACATTTGGTCTCTTGTTCCCATTTCTTCTTTTTGCATTTTGAAACTCTACTTAGAACCTTCTTAAGATACAACAGTGCAAAATGCAAATTCTTGCAATTTTTTAACTTGTCTTAAGATTTTGATCAGGAGTGTACTTCAGATGCGGAATTGTGTCAGCTAGAAATCTCTACCTCTAATATTAAATGCACAGTAGGCCAAAATGTGAGTACCCCCATTTTTATATAAATTGCTATAAAATCTGCCATCTGGATCAGCCTTTGGGATTTGATAGAAGTACAGATTGTAAATCCCTGAGTCAAATTTCATGAGCTTTGGGCAACAATTACCAGAGATATTGAGAAACAATTTTTTGGGTCCTATTTACCCCAATGTTAACGAAAATTTGTGAAGTGATCCAGAATCCTGGATTTCTTTCGGATCACCCCCAAAATTAAATCAGTTCTTCCTTTTCACATTTTCGACACACCCTGAAAATTTCATCAAAAAGTTTTTGAAATATCTTGAACACAGACAGACAGATAAACGCCAGCAAAAACATGACCTCCTTGGCGGAGGTAACTAATAATTAATTTGACTTAATATCTCGTCATTATGGCTTTCTATGTCAAAATTCTGATTGATTTTACCTTCAGTTTGGACATAATTCCCATTGAAAGTCATGGGGCGGCAGTAGCTCAGTCTGTAGGGAGTTGGCTTGGGAACCGGAGGGTCACCGGTTCAAGTCCCGACATGGACCAAGAACTGAGTGTGAACTGGTAGCTGGAGAGGTGCCAGTTTACCTCTTGGGCACTGCCGAGGTGCCCCTGAGCAAGGCACCAAACCCCCAACTGCTCGGGGCGCTTGTCAGGAGCAGCCCCCTCACTCTGACATCTCTCCATTGTTGCATGTTTGTGCATGTGTGTGTTTCGGGTCTGCATGTACCGTGTATAAGTTAACAACAGAGTGTAAATTGAATTTCCCCTAGTGGGACTAATAAAGGACTATCTTCTTCTTCTTCTTCTAATATGACAAAGTGTTTCAGAATTGAGCCTTGGAAAATTAAAATCTTACACTTTTTTACAATTCTTACACTTTGTAAAGTCATTCAGTGGGCCGGATTGGACCCTTTTGCGGGCCGGCTCAGTCGTTCTGTTATTTCGTCATAGCAGACTATGCATGTATAACAGACCGTTACAATGGCCATAGTTCTGATGTCAGACTCTGGTGGACCATTTTTGTGTCAAATTATTAATTTCTTAAGAAGTAACTAAGCCGGATAATGCACACCTACCAGGTCATTGTTGTGAAATAAACCCCTTGTCTGGGTTCATTTGCTGTACATTATCCCTTACATATTCGTAAGTGTAACTAAATCAGAGCCAAAATGTCTCATGCAAAGACTTTTATTTATGAATAGTCTGCAGTACTGTACAATAGCACACACTTGTCTCTATTTATGATCACTCTTGATGATCATTTCAAATATAGACAAATATTGTGCCTTCAAAAAACAGTTCCCTTTTCACAATAATCTAAAAATACCTTGTTCTGTTTTAAATATGTAGCATAACTTTTTGAAAATAAAATATACATTATATGAAATATAACAGTTGTTTATTGGATAGACTATATAGTACCAAATGCTATTATATGCAAATACACCTTCTCTCTGTGACTTTTTACACATTTCATGCACAAAAGAAAGAGAAAGAAAAAAAGATGCCGTGCATACAAAAGACGCTGTACATACTTTCTGTATGAAAATAGAAAATATCAAAGCAAGATGTGCACCAATAGTCTATATCATGTTGCAAAGAACTTGCAGTACAAAAACACCTATCACAAATGACCAGATAACACATTACCTGGAACACAGAGGTACGGGTACTGGGTCGGTGACAGGACAAAGACGAAATCTCGCACTGAGCTTCCACTGATGAACTCCAGTCGGAGCTACTTCTACGCAAGCCTACAACCAGATCCAATAGGTTCAACATCAAAGAAGACTGCAGTTTTAAGAAGTTGCAGTTTTAACTTTAAATTTTGGTATTACACCCAGTCAATGTAGATGTCCAATGCATAGCATAAAGTTTGGTTTGGTATGTTTTTAAATTTCTTGTATTGCTACCCCGTATGTGAAGTGAGTGTAAACCAATTGCCAGTTATGCCCACAACACACAAAAGCACTGATATGTCAATATTAAATTATTGAATATGTTCAGATACTGTGACTCCAACAGAAGTGTTCTGCACAGTATCAATATTAAGCTTCTTCAGCTGATTATTATTATTATTGCCAAAACAACTCAAACTGTTTCGATTAAAGTAAAATGAATTACCAATGTCCAGTTTAAATTAGGATTTGTAAACTGAAAATACTGGATGTGTTACACACAAATGAAGTTCTCCACAGAAACAGTGCGTACAAAGGCACACTGCGATCAATATAGCTACATCTATCATTTCCTGCAAAAAAGCACTTCCAAAATCACACAAGAAGTGAACAAAGGAAAACTCCATGGTTAAACTTCTGCTAATGCCACAAAATATAGATTTTTTTTCATCTTCAATAGTATGAGGATGAACAAAAAGAACACTTAAAATCAAACGTTACTGATACACGTTAATGCTGAGACAGACAGCGCCAGAGAATGGGGAGGGTTCCGACATGATTCCCTCAGAGGGTAATCTCTGAGTATTTGAAGAGATTATCAGGTGGTAACATAAAGCCAATAATCTCAGCAGTGCAAACCTAACAGTTGTACCAAAAGGTAGAGCTTTAAAGCAGATGTTTAAATGAGATCAGCTCTTTGAAATGGGGACTTACTACTCACAAATGTCCCGTATACGATGACTATATTGCTCTTAATGAAACTATTCCAGAACCACAGTGTTTCTCATTGCAATCCAGGCTCTCTGAGTACATTCTCTATCACACAAGTATAAGAATAAAGAACAGGGGCTTTCATTATTAGTAATACACGCAAAGACTACACTTCCAAAAATCTAGTCTTTTCTTAACATAGATAAGAAAATATACATTTCTTCAGCAATGAAATGACATAAATGATTTTTTTTAATATTCTTAATAAAATCTTATAACTCTTTGTTATTTACATTTGGTGTAGGTTAATACTGATTGTAATGCAATACTGTTGCCTTATTTTTTTTTTCCTGTTACATTTATTTTGTTTGTTGAGCAGAAGCACTCCTACATTCATATTTCAACACCCAAGCTCGAGAAGGAGCCCAAGTGCAGACGCGGAATAATGACATGTATTTTTCCAAAAAGCAAAATATGTGAGACAACTTCAAAAGGAGGAAGTATGCTTGCTTAAGCAAATAAACTTTTGGAGAGGTGGACAGAATGGAAGGACGAGGACGTCGAGGTTGAAAAGGCCCGGAGAATTGGCACCAGTGGTGCCTTTATTTGGCTGTAAAAATGCTCTTGCAGCACCAGGACAGTCAGTTCTGTGAGAAGTAATGCGTAACAATATTGGAGGGGTCACGGCTGACTAAGCCGTGAGGTGAGATGAAAGCCTTTGTTGTTGGGAAAAGCTGTTAACTTGAGAAAGACAGATTTCCACAGCAGTGAAGGCGGTGTCAGAGGTTACACTCTCTCCACTCGACTGGGGTCGTAGGAGTCTGATGAGAAAAGAGAGGAAAGAAAAGATGAGACAACACAATCAAAACAAGTCAGACCAATATTATTGGCCCTTAAAAAGCTGAAAATTAAAGGTACCCTGTGGAGTTTTTGACCATTTGTTTGAGCTCAAGGATTCACACAATCTCTGTTGCAGGGCTCAAGCTTAAGGACGTTCTGTCATCCCGGGGCCGAAAAAAACTGAATCAGGAAGGATGAAAATTAATTTTGGGAGGAATTTGGCCTGAGAGTTGAAACCCAATACAATACCCTGCTAACAATGAACGTCAATTAAAGTGAAACTGATAGCAAGTTTTGGTTTCAATCTGCCATATTAATAGTAGTATTAATGTTAACCTTACTGATTATCTGATGTTTGACTGTTTGACATTAATGGTAATGTAACATTTAACGCAGCCACGTTTGCATTAACAGTGAGTGAGACGATGATAATGTTATGTTAGTGAGGAGTCCAAATCATGTTACTAATATTAACCACTTACAGTATTTAATTACTCCTCTCTTCATCCCATTTGGGTAATAAAGCTGCAATGAGATTTCTCCATCACATTTTACATTCACATTTTGGGGCGGCAGTAGCTCAGTCTGTAAGGACTTGGGTTAGGACGCGGACGTCACGGGTTCAAGACCCCCATGGACCAAGACCAACTGGTTGCTGGAGAGGTGCCAGTTTACCTCTTGGGCACTGCCGAGGTGCCCCTGAGCAAGGCACCAAACCCCCAACTGCTCTGGGCGCTTGTCAGGAGCAGCCCCATCACTCTGACATCTCTCCATTGACGCATGTATATGTACTGTGTGTGAAAAACAGAGTGTAAAACTGAATTTCCCCACTGTGGGACTAATAAAGGAATATCTTTCTTTCTTTCTTTCTTTATCTGAGGCAGCATGCTGTGTCTCTCCCTATAACAACTGCATCTTATCCAGCAGCTCCTCCAGCTTAAAACGTGCAGCTAGCAGGCCCAGTTCTTGATTTTTGGGGGCCCCATGAAAAATCTTTACACTACCTTTTACACATAAAAACATTTAAATCTAACTTTGCTGCATTGTTAACTTCAAAATCAAAACAAACATGACTTTTAAAACAAACAATTTTTTTTAAAAATAAAAAAACAATGTTTTGGATAAATTACATAAATGTGTACATAATTTTGATATCAGTCCTACATGGTAAAGCCTGGAAGCACAGGACAGCTAGCCTGGCTCTGTTCAAAGCCTCCTAACTAAAAACCTACTAACACCTCTAAACCAATTTAAATACACAGAAATGCAAGAACTGCAATTTGTGGTTTTAGGGGGAGTTACATGCTTGAACTATTTCTCAGCAAACAATGGAAGTCTTGTCATCACAGTGAGGTTTACAGGTTTGGTGCCACCACTAGCACAGAGACAAAACCAATACCTGTGCTAACCAATCATATCTGGCAACTAATGATATAGCTGAAAGGCACTGCACAGAAGTGTGTTACAGAATAACTCCAACAGCTAAGCAACTTAATTCCACTAACATTTCTATATTCTGTTCATGCACAGGTAGAGTACGCAAACCATGTAACCACTCACGCTACACAGACAGGAGATATAACCATATATCACAAATCTGCACACCCTCTGTCCCTCGATTTGGAATCAGATCCCTTTCCCTGCTCCTGGATGGACAGTCAGGCAACAGATGCCGTGTACAGAATAATATACTCATATAGCATACCCATTTGTACATACCTAATACCCATTATTATACTATGATGCTGCTTCACCAGGCAAAACAAGAATATCAAATGGTTAAAGGGGGACCTGTTATGCTTATTTTTAGGTGCATACTTGTATTTGGGGTTTCTCATAGAACATGTTTACATGCCTTAATGTTCAGAAAATGCTCCGTTTGAGCTCCCGTCCTGCCCTCCCCTAAAACCTAGTCTGCTCTGATTGGTCAGCTGGCCCATAGATGTGATTGGTCAGCCAAACCAAATTCTTTGGACTCTGCTCCAGCTCTGTTCTAACCAGCTTTGTTTGAGGGTGTGCCAAACTAGCCATTATGCAGATGTGTTACCTGGTGACATCATCATGTTACAGAAGAAAAGGTGAGGCTTCAATCAAGCTGTTTCAGGCAGTTTAGGAGTTGTGTTTCTTGGAAGCGGGAGTAACTCCCTTTGGCATGGACTTTGGGCTTTGTAACTTTCCTCAACTTTTACATGCACAAAAAACAATATAACACTAAAGGAAAGGGAAAAAGCACAAAACCATAATTTGTTAGTTCCAACCTGAGACAGAGAGCATCTCCTCTTCCTCCATATTCGAGGGGCCACAGATCCCAGTGCTGAAGCTGAGAGGCAGAGTTATTTCTCTTTTGGGAACACTGCGAGGTTTAGGAAGCAGAGGAGGCTTCTGCAGCCTGGTGCGCTGCTTTGGTTTGGGCACCTTTTTTCTCTCAGCGTATTGTGTTGCGTCAGCTCTGCTGACCTCTGCTGTATTCTGTCCATCTCTCACTTTCTCCATAGGCTTTTCTTTGTCATCCTCCATGATTTTTAGCTCCACCTCTCCATCTGACCCTTCTGTTTTTAACTCAACATCTACTTCTTTACCCCGTTCATTCTCTTCTTTTAGTGCAATCTCAACATTCATGTCTTCTGCCTCCTCTTTTCGCTCTTCCTCACCTATTCCTTCATTGGCATCTTGTTTACAGTCTTCTTCGGGATTTCCCAACTTGTCAAGTGTTTCATGTGCATCCTCATGTTCATCTGGGTTCTCCTCCCCCTTCCCTCCTTCTTCCTCTGGTTTCTTATCCTCTTCTGCTTCTTGTTGCTCCTTTGTCACTTCCTGAGCTTCACTCTCTTCTCTGTCACCATCCCGCACCTCAGAGTCAACCTCTCCTACAGACTCTGAACCTTTGAGACTGAGGCGTCTTATTCGAGACACAGAATCCAGCTCTTTCAGACGCACCATTCTGTCTAGGGTTGACCTGCCCAGAGATGTAGCAGATGAAGCAGCAGAAGAGCTTAACTTGTCTTGCAAGGATTCTATTAGTTTGCATGCTCCACCTCGCCCCCTCCTCTCCACGCTGCACATGCTAAGTGCTAGCTTACTATCAGGGGTCACAGGGAGGGATAGGGGAAGCTTATGTGGTGGGAATTCAGGCAGGTCTAGTACCACCAGGGACTGAATCTCTGTACCCTCACTGTGGTTGCTGCTGTGCTTTTGTATGTCTCCTTCTTCGTGGTCCAATCCTGATCCTGTTCCCTTAGCCTCCTCTGTCTCTGCTCCCTGTACAATAAGGGACTTATCTTCGACTTGCTCACACTCTACAATCACCTGCTGTGTCTCCTCATCTTCACTTTGTAAATTCTCAACTACAGCGGTATCCATATCGTCCTGGTTATCCTCTGACTGTTTGTCAGCCACACCCAAGGCCTCCATTGGAACAGCTATACCCAGGATTCTGGCAGCCCTCTGCTCGATAGACTCATTTTCAGGGATCCCTTTTGCATATTTGACCTCATACAGTTTACTGAGGTCCTCTGCAGGTGAAGAATTGGCTTTCTCCTGATTCAGTAAGTTCTCTAGGTGCTTATCTGCCATGGTCAACTCATTCCTGTAGGTCAGAGGCTCAGAGATGGCATATCTCCCATTGTCATCATCATCATCATCCTTTAAAAGAAAAGAGACGTCCCTGGTCAGCCTGGTATGTGGTGAACCCTCTTTCGGAGGTGATTTGCTACTTTCACTCCTGGTTCTACAGATGCTTAAATTCACCTCACCCCTGAATGGTCGAACATTGTCTGATTTAGCCTTTCTCTCAGTCTCTTTCTCAGCTTGAAGCTCTTTATTTGAATTGTGCTCCGGGCTACCGCTATTTTTAACAAGTGCTGTCCTGCTCTCCCAGGAAAGCTGCACTGGCTGACTAGGCTCCTTATGATCGAGTGGAGATGGGACTGAGAGTGAGCGCTGCATTGGCTCCCCGGGACCACCAGGAGTCTCTGTATAGACAGTTAACCCCACATCCCTCAGCAAGGACTCTTGAGGGACTGGGATGTCCTGTCTATAAAGCCGGTTTGACTCATTGTGTAGGGGTAGAGAGGGCAGGAGGAAATGGTCTCTGGGGCCTGGGTTAGAGAGTATGGGTAGCTCATTGTTTTGTGGTATGTTGTTGGCCTGTGGCCTGGAAAAAGCACTCTTGACATCCATGGAGTCTAGATCAGCTGTAGAAGCAAAGGACTTTGATCTGACTTTTATATTGGTGGGTTTTTCTGTGTGCATTGGTGGAAGACTGATTGCTTCCCTGCCTGGTTCTGGAGCAACAGTGAAATGTGCTCCTGATTTAAACCAGTCTAATCTCTTATTCACCCCATCTAGATCATCAATGCACTGACTCCCATTGGGTCTCTTGCTGATTGTGTCTTCCATCTCTTTATTAATGGTCTCCAGTTCACCAATGGCATCACAGGGTCGTCGGTTCACTGGCTTTAAGAGAAACTGACCAAAGGTCACTTGCTCTGCACTTTCTGTGGGACTGGAGTTGCTCTTCCTGGGGGAAGATAGCTGCTCTCTCTGATCCCGGGTCTTGGATGGGGACGATGGTTCTTGTTGAGAGGGTTGAAGGGATGTCTGCTGTATTGGGCTGACGCTGAGACGGGAGAAGGCGCTGTTGCTGGAGGGATGAAGGTTTTTCTGGCCTGCCATGGGGTAACCATAAGAGGAGCTACTGTCAGTCCCCACACCACTGTCCATGGTTTTGTCTGAGACAGACTGAACAGGCTCCTGTCCCCCAGGAGGGCTCTCTGGTTCTGGACTTTTTACCACTGTCAATGGTGAGCCAGTCTGCGTTTCCTGGTTACGATAATGGTTCCCAGGCCAGGACCCAGAATAGCACAACTCTTTGTCTTCACTGGCTTGAAGAGCCCAGGCATCTATGATCTCCTTCCTTAGTGGAGCCCTCTTATAGTTCCTCATTGAGGATGTGCTGCTGGTGTGAAAGTGAGAGTAGTGGGGTCTGATGGGCATCTCATTCACCGACTTGCTTCGTACATTTGGGCTCTCTTTGAGGCCTACAGCAAAAGTGTCCATGTTGGTGACAGTCATGCTTGGTATTGTCTCATTGTTGTTCTGATCTGCCGCTAAGTCTTTGCTAATGCTAGTCGGTGTGTGAACAGGGACAGATACAAGACAGAAGATGGTCTCGCTCACTCTTCTCTTGGTGTTCTCTGGCCCTGAATCTGGGGCAATTTTCTTCACTTGGGTGATGGTTTCTGCAAAGACCTGATCTGAGTTGGACCCCTGGCGAGAACAACTTCTTGTTAATGGGGCCTGAAAGGCTGAAGAGGGAGACGAGGGAGGATGTTGGTTTTTGGGATATCTGTTGTTGCAGTTTTGGTCTGTTGCTGGGAAGTTATCGACAGCCTCTTTGTGCAAATCACTGTGCCACCTACTGTCATTGTCGAAGTCGCTAGAAGACGTTGGGTTGGCATCATCACCCTGTTTGGCAGCGATGAAAGGCCCCAATGGTGGGGGCAAGAAGGCACTGTCGCTGGATGCAGGCTCCGACACAGTGACGCTGGGAAGCTCGTTGCGGATGTGCCGGATCTTGTCAGCATCTGTAAGGGAGTTGCCACCCAGGGCTGAGGAAATATGGCGAATGCGGGGGTCATCAAATGGGATGTATTGGATCCCTCCACCGGGGCACTCCTGGGTAGTATACACAGGGTAAAGCTGCTTCTGGCTGGACATGCTCCTTTCTCTCTGGGGATCGGGCCAGGACCCAGCTGGCTGTCTGGTGAACCAGTGAGATCCATCTGGAGCTACTTGTATCTGCTGGTACACATCCCCTCTGTACCTAAGAGTAAAAACAACACAGTTACATTTTACCTTAGCAGCAATGACTCCAACAAGACAAAAAGGAATGAAAAGTATGAAGAGTGAAGGCTTCAAATAAGTAATATAAGCTGTAGTAGGCAAGAGTGGAGCAAATATGATTCCAAAAATTTATTTTTGTAAAACGGTCACTGTATCCGGACAGTACTGCATAGGACAGGTAATCTGAAAAAAAAAAAAAAAAAAAACTTGTGCCACTGTGTCCTCCAGTGTTTCTAATGCTAAAAAAAAACAGTCAGATCTGACTTAAGGACTGCTGTCTAGCTGCCGGCTGTCAGTCACTGGCAAACTCCGACCAAATGGTCAAACCAGGCAGTGCTGATAAAATATGAATCAATATTATGGTACGTTAATGCCTATTTCTCCCCTAAAATAATTTCAGAACCATCTTGTAGTGCATGCTGTGAAATGAGAAAGTTTGTGACTCGGCAGCCATGTTGAGATCTCTTAAGAAAATTCCAAGCCCCACTCACATGACCAGAGCACAGCCAATAGACACACTCTCTCTGTGATTGGTGAAAGTCTCCCGTCAGGGTAGATTTTCTAAAGTCTGAAAACAGAACCATGAGGAGGTGCAGAAATCTAGCTTTCCTTCAGAACATGATTTACAATATGCTGAAAGGTTATTATGGAATTTTTTTCCCAATGATGCCAAAAAATGTTGCATACTTAAGCTTGAAAGCAATATTAACCTACTTATGTTGCTCTACTCCAGCATCTGTTAAGCAAGTTAAGAACCACGCAGCACTAAATTTCAGAATACAGCATAGCGGTACCTTCATTGCACTGGGCAGATACACTTATATGAATATCAACAAATATCAACAGGAGAACAGATAATGATCTTAGAGGAAGCACCTCTTCAGGACAAGCTTGTAGGACAGGGTTTTTAGGTTTTCTAGTTTCATATGATGCCAGTATCTTCACTCTACCTGTTAAAAGAGTTACAACCTAAAAATTGCATTAATGCAAGTTGCATTAATGCATTAATGAAATTAGAGTTGTTAAAACAAATTCATGTTAACTTACAAATACTTTAATAAAAAATATTTGGTATGTGTGGATGACCTGTACTTTTTCCAACTGTCTGAGCTACACATTTCTTACATTAAATAACATTTTTTTATTCTCACCTTTACACTACAAAGCATTACAGCCTCCTGAAGACATCCAACTAAATAATAATAATGTCCAACCAAGGGTTGACTCTACCACACTAACATAAATTGTACATAATTTGCAACAGCTATCTGCCCCTTCTCAAGGTCTGATTCACATAAGATATCGCACTTATAATATGAAAGTGCAAATTCGCCCAGGGAGGTGTTCCAGACATGACTAGCTGGGAGGAGACCCCGGGGGAAGACCCAGGACTAGTTGAAAAGATTATATCTCCACACTGGCCTGGGAACGCTTCAGGATCCCCCAGTCAGAGCTGGTTAATGTGACCCGGGAAAGGGAAGTTTGGGGTCCCTTGCTGGAGCTGTTGCCCCCCAGTTGAAGATGAGTGAGTGAGTGAAATTCGCCCATAATGTTTTGCAGGCAGCTGAGTGCAATTTGCACTTTTTTCCATCTGATTGCAATTACCCATATGACAAAGTATAAATGCACTTAAGGCCAATGCATTGGTAGTGAGGGGAGAGAGTCAGGCTGAGCCAGAGGTCTTGTCAGGAGGGGCTTCCCAGAGTGCCACTTTCATCAAAACATCCCAGTGGCAATTCAGAGAGAGGGAAGGGGAAAATGTAAGCCCAGAATTTGGGAATGGAGGGAGGTGGAGGAAATAATTTGTTGATTCGTTTATATAACCTTATTTTTCCTTAAGGGAGCTTTATTCATTTATTTTTCATGACACAACTGTCAGTGCATACTGTCACTGCATCCCAAAATAAATGAGTTTGAGTAGACACCCCCTATAAATGCACTTCAGTTACCATCAACTCTGAAAAAGTTAATCAGTTCACTGTAACTACAGCTATAACCACTGATCTTGCAATGGCGGGCAAATTTTGTGTCATATGTCTACATATTACCTCATTTAAATACATGCAAATAGCACAGGAGCACCAAGATGCTTTTTGTTTGGCGGTGTAGTTAGGGGTGCATTTTGGCTGTGGGTCAGAGGTTGAACAGGTTGTCCAACCAACAGAAGATTGGTGGTTTGATCCCTGGCTCCTCCAATCACATATCAAGGATACTGCACTGAAATTGCTCCCAAAGCTGTGCAATGGGTGTGTGAATGAGTATCTTGATGGGCAGGTTATCACCTTGGCAGCCACATCAGTGTATGAATGTGTGTGTGAATGGGTGAATGTTGACATGTAGTGTAAATCACTTTGAGTGGTCAGAAGACTAGAAAAAGCACTGTATACTACAAAAGTCCATTTACCATTTCACTCTATGCAGGTGCTTTGAGAATCAGTTTATTTTTGTCTTATCTGTGCAGACATTCGTGAATTTGCCCCTCACTGTTGAATTTAAAAGCATGGCTCACTCAAGAAAAAGAGAAAACTGTTTAATTTATGAGAAAGAAAAAAAGACTAATTTACCTGTAGTCAACAGCAATTTCACCATACCCCCGACGCCCCCCTCCCATTATAGGAGCTCTTTTATATGATGGGGGAGGGATGTATCCTGGAGGTCCAGAGTCCTGTGCAAAATAGTCCAGTTGAGAGTCACCTGGCCGTGATATTGGAAGTGGCGTTCTGTCCCTGGCCTGGAGAATCACTGAGTCTCTCCCAGACAACATCTCACAGCTTCCCCTGATCTGCTGGTGCATCTCATAAGAGGGAGGTCTGGGGGGTCGGGTGAAGCGGGGCTTTGGTGTCATTGAGAGTTGGTTGGCGCTAGCTGGCCTGCCATTCTCCGGCCAACGGGGTGCCCTGTAAAGGTACTGGTGTGACAGTGGGTGACCATTGACCCGCCTGAACAGTTCCAGACCGGACAAGTCTATGTCCACATATTGCAGGCTCTCAGGCTGCAGCATCCTGGGCAGGGACTGGGATTTGGCTTTGGCCCTGGGATGGATGACCATACCTTCTGGTGTCCTGGCGTGGAGCCGCTGCTGCTCCTGTGCCCAGCGCTCACCCTCACTCTGTGACAGCTGGCGGCCAAAGTTAACCGCTGGCCGCCACTCATCTGTCCCCAGGCTCTGGCACTTCCTCTCGCTCACCATCCTCCACTGATGAAGAGCAGCTTCTCTCTCTCTAGAGCGGGCCTGAGCCTGCACCTGAGCCTGGGCCTGGGATGACCAGCGCTGCCTCTCCTGAGCTGCTCTCTGATGCTCCTCCGCAGACAACTCTTGGCCTCTTGCTTGCTGAGACCCCTCCGGCCTGCCGTAACCCCCCTCGCCTCCTCCATGGGGCTCTCTGAGGTCAGCATAGTCAAGCAGCACAGAGAAGTCCTGGCCTCTCCTCCTCCAGTAGGCCACATCCTTGGACTGTGACTGAGGACATCTGGTGGCATCACAGAACCTGTGAAGAAATACAAAAATAAAGGTGTTGTTATGCTTCAATCAAAGTGCTTGTTGCTTGGTTCGCTCTCCCCTCTCCACCATTCCAATGCCAGAATTGTGTTTTTGTAACAATGTGGCAAGAAAGTCCAATGGGTGCACCGATCTGATTTTTTCAGATAGTGATACCTGGGCTTAGAGTATCGGCCAATACCGAGTACCGATCAAATGACAATGTTTAATTCATGAGCTGTATGCCTCACTGAGTGGAAGTGACTGGGACCGTTTTATTATGTGTAAGACAATATCAGGCTTGACTTAAACATTGCTTTCCTACTTTGTAAAACAAAATGTAATAAAAACTTACATAGATATAAATCTACTGAATTGATATTCATTATTAAAGATTATATCATACTCCAGCTACTTGGCATAAAATCTTGAAAAAATTAACAGGGATTACAATTCAAGTGTAAACCAATTTAAGGCAGAAACAAATTGGTTCAAACTTTGACAGGAAGTAAAATTCCGATTGTAATATATATAGAATATAAAAATAGAACTGAACTTGAACTTGATAGATTGGCCCCATTGTCACTGATATACGATTGAGCTAACTGAGTCAGTATCGGCCCGATATCGAATCAGGTAACGCTGCATCCCTAGTTAACACAACAATTGGCAGTAGGTGTTATCAATATTGCACAGTGGTCTGGCATACACTGATTGCATTACTTGCCCATCAGCCTCATCGTGCTTTTTTAGAAATGGAACCCATTTAGTTCATTTTCATGCATCAGCGCTATGTTATCAATAAATAGTTGGATGATGAATGCTACAATTATAAACTGAAAGCGAAAGTGTGTCAACTGTTCTTGTAAAATGTGCGGTGTAATCTGTAACACCAGTTTTGTCACTGGTTTAACTGGTGGGAAAATGTCCTCACCATAAGAACATAACTTAATTATCACATATATACAGGTACATACATAGAATTTGAAGTCTGCTTTTAACCTATCCTTAGGAGCAGTGGGCTGCTGCGAAGTGCACAGTGAGCAACTTGGGGTCTCAACATGTAGACAGTAGGATCCAGGATCAAACCACCAAACTTACAGTTAAATAATGACCACTCTCTAGCCTCCCCCAACGAGTTATACAGGACGGTCCTCCATCATTAAACCTTTAATATTCTAATATTCATTCTGCCTCGATCTCACAACCTAGGGCAACTTACTATCTTAGTGAGCTTACTACCCATGGCATCCCAAGTGTGCAAAGGTAAGTAGGGTTTGAACTTCTCTCTCAAGCTTGTGTTTTTTCATTCTTTATCCATTTACTCCTGACCCTTTTTGTGTGAATTCCTTAAATTCCTTCCATGAATGATTGAGCCAAAGTGTCTACTTTTATCCCGTGTTTGATCGATGATGGCAGGCAGTTCAACTAGCCTTGAAGTAAGGCCATTTGGAATAGCTATAAACACTATTGCCTTCAGAGATGGTCAGACTATGTGTCTTAAATTCTAGTTTGTTTCAAGAGTATCCTGACCTTTTAAATCCTCCTGATTTAGAGATGAGTAGATGCAATGTGGTAAGCTATTCACATGGGACAAAATCTGAGCAAAAATATGAGCACTTTGAAACATTAAAGTAATCAAATACTGAAAACACTGAAATGCAATAATTTCCATTAATTAATTAATGCCATTAAATGACAACTAATAACGTCCAAATGTTTTGTAAATAACCAATAACAGTCTACAGTGTGGACAGATTGAAAAGAATAAAGAAAGCATCTTCCACTAGATGGAGACAAATGACCATGAGTAGCAATGCGGCGTTGTGTAATTGTGATTGTCTTTGGGGCATAATGAACACATTACACAATATTACACTGTGGCTGTTAGTCCCAGATGTCTTCCAAGACAGATCACCAATTTAGAGGACGTGTCATTGGCAATCTTTGTATTGCACTGTTTTTCAGTTCCTAATCTGAGAAAATGAGCAACATTTCTCTAAAGCAGTGTCTGGAAAGCTCCTACTATATCTCAGAGAGGATGTTTGATGGCAGACCTGATGGGCCACAACAAGACTACAGTCTGATCATTTCAGGCTATTTGTGGAGTGACTGACTGACTGACTGACAACGCAAACAAGACGCAAGCACATGTGTACACCCCTTGAGGCCAAAGCCAATGAGTGTCCTTGACATTTCCATCCATGATCATCACTGGCCAGTTATGCTTGATGGGGGAGGGGGAAGGCTAGTCATGCCAATCTGCTTAATTTGAGGGCATCTTATGTAAGATGAGTTACCATCATTAGCCTAATTGGGTCTAAGTAGCACTGCCTAATGGGAGTGCCAAGATAGGCCTGTTCCTTATCTAAACTAAAGCTGCCAGGCAAAATGGATTTGGATGAGAGGAAAAAAAGAAGGATGAACAAATAACAGGTTGAAATCGCAGAACATATGTCTTAGCAATTCCCACATTCCCAACAGAATGCTCTGATAGCACTGGCAGAGCAGGGACATGAAAATGCGGATTACTCGTCTCGGAGAATAAAAGTGAAAAAAAAAAAAAAAACACAAACACAATCGCTGACATTATTCAAGGTCATTTGACTATTTTCAGATGTTCTGTCACTGGCTGGTGGCAAAAAGGGATTAGAGGGGAAAAAAAGACAGCCAAACAAAATGTAAGGAAACGGGGAAAAAATCTGACAATCCTGCCTAATTGTGTGGACGTGGGAACAGCTGTATTGACTTTGTCTCGGTTACAGCACACTAACCCCAAGAACTGGTGCAAATAGTCAAATTAAACAATCCTGTTTTCAGGAAAAAACAGATTGGCTGCAGCCGGGACATCTCTGGAAATATCATACAGTCCCTATCCAGGAAGGTTTCAATTGCATAACTCCAGACGAAGCTAAATATAGCTTCTCCTCCATATACATATTTAAACACACCCTATATGAATCCTGTATTATTGATGAGGTATGCATTATGTAAGTAGGTAGAGTATAATGGCTGTGAAACAGTGGAGGCTGGTTAGGCATACTGGTTATGTTTGGGGGTAGAATAGGAAAGGGGGGTATTGTAACAAACCTGGCACCATGTGTGTGTAAGATGAGGCGTGCTCAAATGGGGCACGCAGGTTTGCCCAAAAGCTATTTTGATTACAACTCTGTGGTCCCATGTGGCAGATTAAGACTCAAGAACACACTATCCCTCCTCTCCTACACAAGATTTGATTGGGAAGAGGAGGAGAGAAGAGAATAGAGATGAACTCAAAGGAAGTTACACACAAGGGGAAAGACAGAAACGAGAAAGGGATGGAAGGAGAGATTGAGCAGCGATATTGGGCAGCTCTGTTCAAGGCACCATGAAAAACTTCTTTAATTTCTAGTGTCAAAGAGAACACGATAATAATGCGTAATATCTTTAACGCAGTAACGCAATTTGCATTTTCTGGTAGTAGTGGGCTCATAGCTTTACAGGTAGAGTGAAGATACTGGCATCATTCCTAAACCTTAGGAATCCACTGGTACCAACCATGTCATACTAGCTTGTCGCAATGGAAGCTAAATAAGGCTCCAAACTTGTGCTAAATTTTGACATGGAAAAACTTGCATGGCCAGATATGTGAATGAAAATGGGTTCAATGGGTACCCACAAGTCTCCCCTTTACATACATGCCCACTTTATGATAATCACATGCAGTTTGGGGCAAGTCATAGTCAAGTCAGCACACTGACACACTGACAGCTGTTGTTGCCTGCTGGGCCACAGCGTGCCATGTTATGATTTGAGAATATTTTTTATGCTAAATGACTGCATTTAGCATAAAGCATTTAGCATTTAACCTGTGAGGGTTTTTGGATAATATTTGTTATTGTTTTGTGTTGTTAATTAATTTCCAATAATAAATATATGCATTTATTTGCATAAAGCAGCACATTTGCCCCCTCCCAATTTGACAAGAGATTAAATATTTGAAAAGTCTCCCATTAAGTTACATTTTGAACAGATAAAAACATGTGATTAGTTTAGAGATTAACAAAGGACAATTATGCAATTAATCACAATTAAATATTTGAATCAATTGACACTATTAATTTCATTAATCTGCTCCATCAAAGCACCATAACAATGAATGATTGTGTCATTTATCATTAAAGAATTGAGGGCAGTCGTAATCAGGATAGACCATCCAAAAGGGTTGACCAGACAGAAGCACATCGCTGGTCTCAAGGTACAGTACAGACTATGTCTTACCCACTGTCTGAAGTCAGCGACTCTCCCAAAGAGTGGGTGTCAATCTGGCATCGGCTCTCTCCCTCCCGCCTAGACAGACTTCTCTCATTGTTGTTGTTGGGACAGCCACCGCCGTATGCTTGGGGCTGCCTGGACCCACCATCGTTCCCATAAGGCATCCTGGGCCCTCTTTCATAGCCGTTCACCGTCCTGGGGCCGGGCCTGTTCTCCAGGATTTCATGGTGTTTGCTGTAAGACGGCGGTGAGGACGAGGGAGCCTGGCGGGACAAGGACACAGGGGCCGGAGTAGGGGCGGCGGAGGAGGTGGTATGCTTGGGCAGCTTGTATCCATGAGAGATGAGGAGGTCTTCCACGCTGTACATGGTCGCATTTGTTTATGCTGGTGATTTTTCTTTTTCCTCTCTGTCTTTTTGGGGTTTTTTTGTTTTTGTTTTTTTTTTTTAGTAAGAGGAAGGTAGGTCAGTTGTCAAGGCGCCTCTGCTTCTTCCTTACGTGCAGCGGCAGGATCACCGGCACAGCTGCGCAGCTGAGGCCATCACTGGAAACAAAAAGAGAGAGGGGGGCGATATGAGGAGACAAGCTGAGAGACAGAGAAAAGAAGGTGACGTTAAAACCATTATACCCACTATCCGTGTCCAGTTTCTGTCAAGGGTCCCAACCCATGTGGGCAGTTGAATGGCCAAAACAACAGACCCCTAAACTCAAATTCTGAGCCACGATGAAACCGATATAACCCTCCTTCCCAGCAGCCTGTCCCTCCCCTCCTCTCTCCACCAGTCCTCCTAGCAACAATCCTCTTTCCATCTCACTCGGAGATCACTAGCACCAAACCCGTCCACATCCAGAACTGAGGTGGATGGGGAGGTAAACAAACACCTTCCAGAACAACCTTGATTAGCATGATGATCAAGAGTTTCAGACAGCCGCTGGTGCAACAGTGAAATGTTGTTGTTTACAGTGGGCTCCCTGTAGACTTCTATACAGTGGCTGTAAGGTAGCTGTTAGCAGCCAACCACGGCTCATGTTTAGCATCAATGAGGCAGCTGGGGGACTTGTTCCCTCTGTGCTCACTTCCGCATCCTCTCAGTCAACATTTTTTTGTCATCTCAAAGGTATTTTCTGGTTACAGTCTAAAATGATGGCAAATTTTTTTTTTAGCCGTATGCCCTAAAAAATGTCAGCCTTGGATGAGGGTTTGCATACTCTAAAACTATTCCATTCATTTCTGAATCCTTGAGAAAATGACAGAACTGAAATTAATACAGAATATCAGAATGGAGGAACTTGGATGAACTGAACTTGAACGAATAATTCAGGATGCTCCATGTCCTCTTTTATTGTGTGTGTCTGCGAGAAGAGCTCAAATGATTAGCTGATCAACAGAAAATTAATCGGTTATGTAATTTTTCTTCGGGGAAAATGCTAAAAAGTCAATGGTTCCTGCTCCTCAAATATGAACTTTGGTGGTTTTCTAAAGGTACGTTCACACTAAGCACGAAGTGAAGTTTTCACATGGCGTGAAGTCTAAACAAAGACACAAATGCAGTGAGAAAGATGCAAAGCAAACTTGCAAAATTTGCAGCACTGGAGTATTTGCGGGAGTTGAAATATTTCAACTCCAGCGAGAAATTCGCGTTACATGTCAAGAAAGCCTATCATTGCTGGCACTCTCCTCCTGTTATTATTGATATCCTGATATTGTTGAATCAGAGATGGTGGAAAAAAATATTGTAGCCATCTGTGGTCAGCCAGAACTACGACAGTACATCATTTTTGTACAGAGTCCAGACTAAACTCTGTGTATAAGGAACAATGTCGTTGGCGTGTTTATGTCTAGATGACTTCATTTTGAGTGTTGATGGAGCAGCTACTGTGACAGCAAAGCCTGGCACTGATTGATCCAAACTCCATTTAGAAAACAAGTAATTTAAAAGTTGTGTGCTTGTCATCTTTTGGACATTCATACTGCAGTGGCGACGTGTGACTTACTAGATACATTCAGTGCAGTGGCACTGTATGTAAATACAGCTCGCTGCCGGCTGATGTTATAAAACTAGACACAACAGTGTTTGGTTTTCTGACATATCTGGGACTTCAACAACATGTACAAAGCAGCAACAGTGGTTATTTCTTCCAAGGTTGATGGCGGAAATGGCACAAAGAAAAGTTTTTGTATGAAGAAAAGCTGCTCCAGTGCGTCTTGTGAGAATTAACACAAACGATAACAGCGGTCCAACTCACTCATGGTGTGACAAGTCCTCTATCAGCGTCAAGTGAATATTTTCAGCCATTTAATGATGTGGGACATTTTTCTTCTACTATTTTTTATGGAAGTTTTTATAGGACTTTATGAGTTGCAAGCCACAGAAGACAATCCACGAATGCGTACCATGATTCCTAATTATTTCACTATTCACAAACATATATTTTTATATCCACAAAATAAAAGGTGATTTGCACATATGCATAACTCACTCTGTAAATACATATTTTATGGTTTACATGTAAAATGATATATACACATTTGTGCATTAATTTTTACAAGCGGAATGATATCTGCGCATTTGCAGATCACATCCTCTGCATTTACCGGCTATGTGACATTTGTAACTTTCCTCCTGTGTGTTTACAGAATTTTGTCCACTTCATACCACAGTATATCTATAGATAATAGTTGTAATGTACAGGAGACAATTCAAAAACATGTACCATGAGCTACAAATGTTTCACTATCTGCAAATGTATTTCTCGATGTGTTGTGTAAAGTCACATCCACAAAAATACAGAGCGAGCTGTAAATACACATAACTTACTCTGTAAATGTGTATTTTAATTGCACATAAAAATATTACAGGTTTACATGTAAAGTGATGTATACACATTTGCGCATTAATGTATACACATGGAATGATATCTGTGCATTTGCATATCACTTCCTGTGCATTTAGTATGAGGTTGAGGTGTATTTACTAGCTACACCAGAAGGTGGTGACATGCCCTCACATGAGTTGGCGAAACTACAGTCTACAGCTGCGGGCAGAAAGGTGGAACAAGAGTCAGTCCAGCCACCAGGAGACAACCAACAGCCTGGCTTCTGGAAGTGAAAGACGACATGGAACATCTTTATTTAACCGACAGTCGTGATTCAGGAATCAGGTCAATCAGAGTGTGCTGTACTGTGGTGTGTTGTGCTCACTTAGTTGTGCTCACTTTACTGCCGTTACCTAGCTGAGTGTTAGCATTGGTAACGTTAGCTAGCTGTGTCAAAGAAAGCTGGTGTTGGGACCCAGCGGTAGACATAAATCCATGGGCGGGCATCTGACCTCTGTGGGCGGGCCCAATGTAAACACAAGAGCCAGCGGTACATGATTGTATTGATCAGGCTGATTATACGACCATAATAACATCCTTCCATCTATAGGCTACGTGGCACATGCTGTCACACACTGAATATTGACTGATCTGAAAAAAGCAGGTCAGTGGACATACAGCCTTCCTGGGCTCATCATTTAGTTCAGGTTCACAGAGATTTGTGTGTGGAATGAATGAATGAATAGCAGCAATAGATGCTGTTAACCTGCATGGATATGATATATCCATGATATGCACTAGTCTGAGTGGGGACTAGTCAGACTGTAGCATTCAAACTGATGAAGCCACTTGGATAATGGGCAGAACGTCTTCAGAGACAAATCTAAGTCCAGTTGCCTTTGATTCAATTGTTGCCAGAATAAACACAGAGGATGTGATCTGCAAATGCACAGATATAATTCCATGTGTAAAAATTGACGCGCAAATCCGTATATATCATGTTACATGTAAACCTTAAAATAAGTACTTATGGAGTGAGTTATGCATATGTGCAAATCACCATTTATTTTGTAGATATAAGAATATGTGTTTGTGAATAGTTAAATATTTTAAAATAATGGTACACATTTGTGGATTGTCTTCTGTGGCTTACAACAGTCCAATAAAACTTCCATAATTTTCTGGCATTTTAGAGACGATACAATACCTCAGTGAATCAAGGAAATAATCAATAAACTAATAAATAATGAAAATTACAGATATACTATAGCTGCAACCCCTCCTATGTGTTTTCCTCTGTGCTGAAAGTGTTTTGATTTAGCATGAATATGAGATTGTTCTCTTTACAAAAAAATGTCACGGTAAAATAACATTATGACTAAAACTATTAGGATCAATGAGTGATGAAGAATTGAATTGGTGGTGCCCAGGGTGCATCTGCTCATGATGTAACGCCCTTGATGAAGTCATGCTTGCTGCCTTGTCAACAGGGCAGATGCTGCTGCAGCCCACTCATTCAATACTCTCCACTGAAGCATACGGCCAACAACCTGGCTGTCCTTAATAAGAAATGGCATTCAGGAACAGCAGTGTTAGACTCGCTGCCAGAATCAAATGCTGTTCAGACAGTTTAAAAGCCAATGATTGTTTAATGGCACCACCAAATTGCTTGTTTTTGGTTCTGAAAAACAGATGGGTGACGCAGCCTCACTGAAATGTATTCAGCTGCAAACAGATTAGCATTTGCTTTGCTTCTTAGCATTTGTTTAGCTATGATAGTCCATAAAGATGACAAAATCCATCTATGAGAGGAGTCCTGACTAAGAGGGCAGCACCACTACTCCACTGTTTCCTCCCACTCCCTCCTCCTTGTACCTGGACCCTAGGATAGTCTACTAGGTGATTAACAGGATCCAAGACCGTGAAATGCAGCTCCCTTTGTATGTCTGACTTTCTAATACGATTATCTTTTTCATTTAAAACCTTAAACCTGTTAGTTTTGGAGGCTTGACTCTTGGTGCTTACCCAGTTAATACTTGTTGACTTTAACTCTTTCCATTTACGTTTGGACTAATCTCCTGAAGGAAAGGTTAGTTTGGGGTTTGGTCGGGAGTTTCCTGTGAACAATGTCAATGCAAAAACTGGGTTTTGGTTTCACTTGCTTCCAGAAGAGCCTGCAGACCTGAGACATACACAGTTTTTCACTGAGTAGAATTTTGTGAACTGTAATTGAACTTGCTGGGCAACAGGCCAGAAACTGAGAATGTTCAATATATAACAGTGTCTCTGAATTGCTGTGAATGCCGGAAAAATGGAACCCAAGATGGTAATATTGGTGACAATTTGTCACTACAGATTATTCAAACTGATTTGATGAAAAAAATGCTTCTCTAAAATGTAAACTCTTTTCTTCTATGCTTTAAATTAAAGTGGCAGTAGGCAGAATATTTTTGTCATCATTGGGAAAAAAAATCCCATAATAATCTTTCATCATATTGTAATTCAAGTGTTCTGAGAGAAAACTAGATTTCTGCACCTCCTCATGACTCTGTTTTCAGGTTTTAAAACATCTAGCAATGACGGGATTTGAATCAATAAGAATCAATATTCTGTTGCTGTAATGAGTAAAATGAGAAAGTCGCAACGGTCATGCTGTTACTATAATGCCTATTTGTCACCTAAAATATTTTCAGAAACATTACTGTTTTGCTGTAAAATGAGAGAGCCATGATTGAGATCAGTTGAGGAAATACCAAAGCACCATCCACCAGCTGGAGCAAGCATTCTCATTTTACATCTTAACAGTAACTACAAGATGTTTCTGAAAGCATTTTAGTGAGAAATAGTCATTACAGTAACAGAATAGTGATTCATATTTAATCAGCGCTGCCTAGTTGACCATTTGATCAGAGTTCCCCAGTGATTGACAGCTGCTAAGCTCGGTTCTGATTGGTTGTTTTCCTATGGTCTGTGAGTTCTTGCAAATACTATTAGGAGCACTGGAGGACACTGGAGGACACAGAGGAATATGACTTTTGCAGAATAACAGCATCATGCATGTTAGGATATAGAGAGCATTTTAAAAAAATAACTTTTTTAATCAAATTTGCTCCAATCTTGCTTACTGCAGGTTTAAGAACCAACACCACGTCTCCCTCCAGCATTGGAGAACCCATATCAGACTCAGAGATAACAGTCAGATTGGTATCACCATAGATGAAGCTTATCCCTCCAACCAGGCAAAGGCTTAATTAAGTGAGCCTTAGGTCAAGGGCTATGTTCATTAATATGATAATTTAGTTTTGTTATAATTGTTGCACATTAACCTCTTTTAACTGTGCAGCCATATGCTGTCTAATCTAGCTAAACCCTTATTCTAAGGCAATTGCTCCTGGTGTCATCGCTAAATGAGGATTATCTCCATCATCAGCAAAAGTGAGGATTTCCTCCTGTAAAGTGACCTGCCTATATTCAGTCCTCCCCCACTACCCCACCCCCAACTCCTTCCTTCCCATGACAATCCCCATTTAAATACCACTAATGCTGTTACGCAATGGAATTACCCATTTTATATCAAATAAAACCTTGGATTCAAGCAATGGTATGCAACAATGGTTGGCTTTCATCCCCCTAAACACAACATCATTGTGTTTCGCTACAATGCCTTCTTGTGTGAAAAAAGACTAGCATTACAGACTCTTGAATTTGGCAACCGGGGGGTGGGGGGGGGGGGCAAATCTTCTGTATTTTAATGACATGGCTCACTCAGAGAGAAATTAATGATACAGTTTATGGATAATGTGCTGCAAAGTAAGCTAAAAATAAAAAGAACCACATGGGGGCTTTTTTCCCCTGCAGACAACCTCACGATCAGCCATCATACACTACTACTGGAAAATCATTCACATTTACTACACAGCGAAAGATGAGACAGCCGCTTTTGAGGTCAAATGAACTTTTGTCAAGGCCACAGCTTGTTTATTAAAAACAGATACAAGCATTTTTTAGCTGTGTGGAAGAAGGGGCCTGTACACTTACTGGTGGCTACACCAACGGCAGGCTGCAGGGGCATGACGGCTTGCAGGTTGACAGTTTGGTGTCAGCTCCTTATTCATGGCCCAACTGAGATGAGGGCATGGTGGGGAGGAAGGGATGCAGAGGGGCAGCATGGGTGGCAGATAATGCAGGACAGAGACCTAGATCAAGCCTCAGGGAGGACAAAATTGCAGAGTTAGAGGGTGTCAGTAAGTCCAGATTGCAGGCATGGGTTACAGAGTATGTAAATAAACTTAACAGACAGTAAGCAGCCATGACAGTGTATGGAAATACACTGTATAAGTACCATAAAGTACAAAAACAGAAGATGTTCTACACTGTGGTCAAAACAAATTCAGCAACAGTGATTAATGTTGTTCTGAAAACACACTGAGATGTTAAAATAGCACATCCACCCTAAAAGTGAAGAACAACAGACCAAAAACAAATCTGGATTGAACAGGCCTCCGGCATAAAAACACCACAACAAAAGAAATCTCATACGAGTGTGGAACCAAAAAGATGATTAGCCCGCTTCCTAAAATATTCCACCAGCAGAGCCGCACCTCTCCGCCACATTGTTCACAGTCTCCTTGGATCTGTAAAAGCCAACCCGAGTGGGTGTGTACTTGGCTAGTCTCTGGCCTGCATCTGTTAGGGCTGCGCACGCACAGGGATTTCTCAGGGATGACAGCCCATCACATTCGGCAAACAGCAATGCTCCGCAAATTGTTTATCTATGTGACATCACAGTGTCCAGTGGAGGGGCCGGGGGGGGGGGAGACACGGTGTCGCAATTGTTTCCAGTCAAGTTCTCTGCGGGCTCTTGTTGTCTCTCCTTGTCCTGTGGAAAGGAGTCAGTGGAGGCCTGCTTTTGGCTGGGGCTGGAGGAATAAACAACCACCTCAGGCCTTTTTTTAACCACTGTGACCTCTAGAAAGTACAGTGTTCTCCACTTCAGGTACACTGTACCTAAACAATATAAAGTTTGGGCATATTACCTACCGTCTAGACAATAAGCATCCATCAGAAAAATCTCACTATGCTCAGGAGCCATGCACTTTTCAACCTAAACACCTGTTTCATAGTGATAAATACAAACACATTTCATTTTGAATCATGTTAACTCCACTTTTTTTTGCCCTGATATTCCCGGTCCTTTCCAATCAGATGTCTCTTTAGCTTGGCCGGCTTCATGGCTTTGTTTGCTAGCAGAAGACACAAAGACGCATTTTGGTCTCTATGAAGACAACCTGACTTTTATGTAGATATAAATAGCTCATTCTACGGTAACAAAATACAACGATTCTTATTACAAGGTGATTATACACTAAAGAAAACATATTAATTTTATTATATTCCATTTCTGCCAATAGAATTGTTACACACTGGTCCTTTAAATGACCGGTAACAAAAAGATTTCACTAGCTCATCACCACGTTACAACCCGTGTGCTTCCTGTAGTGTCCATGCTCTCCCAACTACAGATAATGGGCCTAGAATCTGGCAGGGCCTGTACATTGTGAGTCAATTAGTTCATGCGGAAAGTTTCAGCCAAAAAAACACCCACTTACATTATTTTGTCGTGCATATCCCATGGCAACAGTTGTTTTGCTTTTGTGAATGGCAGCTCGCAGACAATAGCATGTGGGCTAAGATATTCCTGCTGCATTGCTTCAGTCCAAAACTTATTACAGTCAGACTCCACTGGCAGCGAAATCAAAGACAGGATGGGAAGGGGGGGGGGGGGGTTTATTCCACCATAGTCCAACACATCACAGTCTGAAACAGTACAATCCGGTTCTGATTCATTTCACACTGTCAAAAAGTGGTCCAGCTGAACATTTGTCTAATGCAGTATGAGTGTTTCAAACCAAAAGGGCAATTTCAATAAGTGGCTCATGCACAACAGTATAGCTGATAGCTCATTAATGCACAACTCAAAGTTGTGCAGCAACCAGCAAGACACTGAGGGTAATTATATCAGTGGACTCATTTTGCATTGTATAGCAGGCTTAGCTCAGTTCAGCTGAAGTGTAGAGATTTGACGTCACGAGATTTCCTTCATCTGAAAGCATCCAATGCTCACAAGTGCGAAAGAGATTCAGGGCATCTGCACAAAAAACAACACAGCCCATGCAATGATCATTTCATACAACGAACAAAAGCAAAACATAAAGTAGAGGTTTTTAGGCATGCTAATCCGCCGAGGCACTGTTCTACAGCACAGTGGGCTTCACCTGAGCTGAACTATTCCCAACCCATGCCGTCAAACTGGCTTCATTCTAATTAGTGTCTGTCAAGGTCCAGGACTTGCTGGAGATGACAGCGGCATGGTTTATCTGTCAGAAACGCAGTGATCAAAGGGTTAGCATGCGCTGGCTTCCTGCTAATCAGATGGACTCTGGATGATTTTTGCACAGTATTATTGAAGGGAAAGATAACAAACGATCGGCCACATAATTAGGTACGCCTATTCAATAGCATGTTAACACAAATAGCTAATCAGCCAATCACATTGCCACAACTCAATGCATTAAGACATGTAAACCAAGCATCAGAATGGGGAAAAAGGGGATTTAAGTGACTTTGAACGTGGCATGGTTGCTGGTGCCAGACAGGCTGGTCTGAGAATTTCAGAAACTGCTGATCTACTGGGACTTTCACACACAACAATCTCTAGGATTTACAGAGAATGGTCTGAAAAAGAGAAAATAGTTGTGTGGAGGAAAATGCCTTGTTGATGTGGGAGCTCTGAGGAGAATGAGCAGACTGGTTCGAGATGATAGAAAAGCAGCAGTAACTAAAATAACCACCCATTACAGCCAAGGAATGCAGAATACCATCTCTGAATGTACAACACGTCAAACCTTGAAGAAGATGGGTACAGCAGCAGAAGACCACACCGGGTGCCACTCCTGTCAGCTAAGAACAGGAAACTGAGACTACAGTTCACACAAGCTCACCAAAATTGGACAATATAAGATTGGAAAAATGTTGCCGGGTCTGAGGTATCTCAATTTCAGCTGTGACATTCAGATGGCAAGGTTATAATATGGCCTAAACAACATGAAAGTATGGATCCATCCTGCCTTGTATCAACCATTCAGGCTGGTGGTGGCAGTGAAATGGTGTGGGAGATATTTTCTTGGCACACTTTAGGCCCCTTAGTACCAACTGATCATCGTTTAAATGCCGCAGCCTACCTGAGTATTGCTACTGACCATGTCCGTCCCTTTATAACCAGTGTACCCATCTTCTGATCGCTACTTCCAGCAGGATAATGCACCATGTCACAAAGCTCATATCATCTCAAACTGGTTTCTTGAACATGACAATGAGTTCACTGTACTCTGGCCTCCACAGTCACCACATCTCAATCCAATACAGCACCTTTGGGATGTGGTGGAACAGGAGATTCGCATCATAGACTGTGTGATGTTATCATGTTAATATGGACCAAAATCTCTGACGAATATTCCCAGTGAGTGTATTTGACCAATCCAAGAGACTATGCCTCATCAAGACAGCTTAAAGCAGGGGTTCTCTAACTTTTTGGGCCAGGGACCCCTTAAAGGGAAGAAAATTTTCCAAGGACCCCCTCTTAATTGAAACACTAAACATTTGCACTAGGCCTGTCAAAATTAACACAATAAAATGCGTTGAAAATGAAATGAAAATGGGTTCCATGGATACCCACAAGTCTCCCCTTTACAGACATGCCCACTTTATGATAATCACATGTAGTTTGGGCATGGGCATTTTCAAGGGGTCCCTTGACATCTGACCTCAAGATATGTGAAAAAATTGCTTCTATGGGTACCCTAAGTCAGCACACTGACAACAAACTGAGTTTGCTTTGTTTTGATTTCAGCATAGTTTTTATGCAAAATGCAGTACCTGTGAGAGTTTCTGGACAATATTTGTCATTGTTTTGTGTTGTTAATTGATTTCCAATATTAAATATATACATACATTTGCATATAGCAGCATATTTGACTACTCCCATGTTGATAAGAGTATTAAATACTTGACAAATCTCCCTTTAAGGTACATTTTGAACAAATAAAATTGGATTACTTTGTAATTAACAGCTATTAACTATCAACAATTAAATAGCTTAATTGATTGACAGCCCTAATTTGTACTCTTAGATATCATTGAAACTAATTGTCTTCTAAAACCTTTCAACCTAAATACTTCAAACATGTTTGATGGTCATGAACAGAAACACATTTCAGTTTGAATAATGTTAACACCACTTTGTTTTGCCCTGATAATCTGGATGCTTTGTAATCAGATGTACCTTTATCTTGGCCAGCTTCATGGCTTCGTTCGCTAGCACCTGAAGACTCAAGACACATTTTGATGATGTGTCGCAGTAATATCTGAGTTTCTATTGGCCTGAAGCTAACATGGATGGTAGTGATGTATACAATTTGCTTGTTTCATTGGCACAAATGGTCCCCATCTGTAGATATGTATTTTTTAATGATAGATTATAGTTTTATATGTTATAGCAAATGATTTCTTGGACCCCGTGACAGAGTGGTACAGACTCCACTTTGAGAGTCACTGGCTTAAAGAGTGTCATATTTAAAAGGCAGCTGATAGGAGCAGAATTATGCTGACAGATGACTGTGTTGCAGATTATAGGTGGGATGTAAAGGCTCTTCCATGCAATGTAACAAAAGTCTTTTCATGAAGGATGGTCTGGTGGTGAATGTGGAAAAGTAAACAAGTGGAAATTATCTCAAGGGTTTAATCACCGCACTGGCATAAAACTGACACACAAACTACAATGCAACCAGCTCAACCATCTGCCAAACATACGACCATCAACCAGCGAAGCATCCAGATAGGACATAATGGTATACACACTGAACTGCATGTTCAGCATGCCTCGCATCTTCTGCCCTGCATTCTCACTCTCACACGAGCAGATGTCAGTAGCTTTCACATGTTTTCGGCTGACCTCGTCCACCAGCCTCCTTCCTCCTCCTGCTGCCTGCGTCACCTCTGCTCTGACATCACATGTGACATCAGGCAGGACCTCTGAGGGGATCCCTGTAGCCAGGCAAACATCAGATGACTTTCAAGAGCATTTGGCTGCTACCCAATGGCAGAAAAAAAAAATCATTTTCTTAATGCACTTGGCCTAGAAACAGAACTGAAGATGGACAGAAAGTGGACTTTGAGAGTAAGAGTCTGTCAAAAACAACTACACATGATTACTGGAAAGAGAAAGTCACGCCCTAGGGTAACCGGACTGCCTGCAACACCAGGAAGTCATCCCAGCCCACACTTATCGCTGTCTGTTTGGACCACTCCTGAAAGTTGAACTGGTATGACTCATTTCATAATCGTGGAGGGCCCCTCCAGTTTCGCTGACCAACCCTTTCCTCTGCTGCTGGAAGGAATTAATGAGCTGCTTCCCTTCTTAATACGCTCCCTGTCCTACCACACCCCCACCACCCCCGCTACCTCCTCAGGGTATCTAGCAGGGCCTTGTGTTCACACACCATCCCAGTCTCAAGGATGTGTGAAAGACTAACCACATAACACATGCACCTACACACACATCTAATGTTTTTCTTACCCTTTTCTCCAAAAATGCACATTTTCTTATGCTGGTGTAGGATATGTTTTGCAGTATTTTGTCTTCTGAATTCATCATCTGCTGCTGTTATCTACAAACCCTGCACATTGTCAGGAAAAATGTGTCTTTGCTGACATTTGCTAACAGCTTTTGATGTAAGCTCACTGAGCTATGAATAGGTCTTAGCAAGAACGAACAGATCGTCACTCCCGGGCAGTGTTAATAGGACTTCCACAAACACAACCTAAAATAATCACACCTGAGGCCATGACAGAACAAATAAGAAGTGGTAGGAAAACTAAATAATTATCTTGAACTTCAGGTGAAATCTTGGCTTTGGCAATGTGGCCTCTAGAGGTCCCTAGGTGACAGTAATAATTTATGTGCAAGACCTTCTAAAATTAAAGCCATTAGGCAATTGCAAACACTGTGACTTAATTTAAGGTGAGTAAAGAGCAAATCAGCCTGTCTTGTCGCCGATTAAACATTAATATGCTGTAAAAGCCTTCCAAGTTCAGCATTCAGTATCCAAACATAAATCATAAGCACATAAAATTATTTACCAATTTCAGCAAACTGGCAGCAGGATGGTTGTTTTTCAGTGTGTTTATGCAAGGCTGTGAGGCTGTGCGTGCAGGAGGCTGCATGGGAGGTTGGGAAGAGAGGTCAAGCAGCAGCCATCATCATGCAAACAGCAGGTGTGACAAAGTAACAACATGCAAACATCAAAGCAGACCTCAACTCGGCATACCATTTGCCCAAAGGGGCTATTCGGAGCTCATTTCCATCGCCATTTGGTGCTCCTACAAGCGGAACCGAAAAGCTACACGTTACTGGACCCGTGTGTTGTCATCGTGTCGTTACGAAATGATTGACAGGCTTGGCATGATGCTAGTCCCGCTGGTTCCGTTGCAGGTTGCTGGCTGACTGTCGTAGCATACTAGCCTAGCCCCTTTTGCGCGCAGTTCACAGATGCGGGGAGAAACCACGCCAAATTCCGTTAAAACATCTGTCAATTTAAGGTTCTGTTACAGTCAGGAATGGACGTATAGCGTTTTTAACAATACTGAACACGTTATATGGATCAATATAGGTCCATGATTCAATTCGGTGGATATATGACCCACTATACAGACTGTATTTAAATTCTAGCTGTGTTTTATAACTCCTACTGTCGCCCATCACAGCACATTGCGGATGCCACTGGAAAATTCAAAGCAATACCATAAGTTAAAAAAAATCCTATATAAGTCTAATATCTGTTAGGAGTGACACATAATACCTACCGTATACAAGCCAGTATTTCACTTAACTCCTTAATTCGTGTTCCTCTGTCGATATAGAGCTCAGCTCGAAAGCGAGGACATATAAAAACTGCGTAATTTGGACGGAGTTTGGCCTCTCTTCCATAGCAGAGAGAGCGGCACATAACGGGGCTAACGCTAGCCCGGCTAGCTCCATCAGCAATCTTTAACCTTCAGCTGATAGGAGAGCGTCCGCGAATAGTGGCGGTCGCCCCCGCACACGCTTCAAGTTAAAAAATAAACACCGCCTTCCTCCCGCTCCTTCGCCTTCTAATGTCGCGTACTGAAAGTGCTACGGTAGGGTCCTCAATCCTCCAATACCGTTGGTGGAGGAGGCGGGCAGGGACAGCCGGACAGCAGAGCGCCGAGGTAGCTCGCTGTCTTGGCTGCAAGTTGAAGGACCGCTGGAAATGTTGAACGCGGAGCAGATGCGACTCTCAAGCGCTGTGTAGGCGACTCCTCTCAACGGCGAGCGCGTCCTCAGCACACCGCATGGGACGTTGGATTTAAAAAATAGTACCTCCAACGAAAACCTGAATTAAAGACGGTGTGTCACTCCTCGACCTGGAGCCATTCTCTTACCTGTGAAATGCGTCGTCGCGTAGCCGCCTAGTCCCCAGCGCTAATCCCCGCCGCTGCTCTGGACGGACTGAGCTGGGATCTGATGAGGGAACAGCCCCTCCACATTAGTCCACAGCGCAGCAGTGAGGAGACATCCCTCTTCTCCAGCAGAGAGGCAGCTGGATGCTGCTCTGCGATGACACTTTACTCAGTATTTCAAGACAAGTGTTTGTCTCTTTACGTCCTTAACTAAACAGACTACAGGAATTATGTCATTTACATACTGTAATTACTATGGCTGCAATCAGTATGACTGATGTCCCCTTGAAAAAGGATGATTACCTGCAAATAATAATGCGCGCTATATGCATGGCTTACAGTATTTAGATACTAAATATTGTATAACCTAAAAAAAATAAATTGTATTATTAGGGCTGCCAAAGTTAACACGATAATAACATGTCAATGCACATTCATTTTAATACTACTAATTTCTTTAATGCATTAACACAACTTGCAATTTTTAGGTTGTAGTGTCTCGGTTTTAAAGCTACATACTAGCTTGTCACAAAGGAGGTTAAATAACGCTCCACACCTGCACTAAATATTGGCGAGGAAAAACTGTAATGGCCATTTTCAAAGGAGTCTGACATCCAAATTTGTGAATGAAAATGGGTTCTATGGGTACCCACGAGTCTCCTCTTTACAGACATGCCCACATTATGATAATCACATGCAGTTTGGGGCAAGTCACAGTCAAGTCAGCACACTGACACTGACAGTTGTTGCCTATTGGGCTGCAATTTGCCCTGTTATGATTTGAGCATAGTTTTTATGCTAAACGAAGGGCCTATGAGGGTTTCTGGCAATATTAGTCGTAATGTTGTGTTGTTAATTAATTAACAATAATAAATATATACATACATTTGCATAAAGCTGCATATTTGTCCACTCCCCTGTTGATAAGAGTATTAAATGTGTGAACTGGTAGGGGGGGAGGTGCCAGTTTACCTCGTGGGCACTGGGGGGGTGCCCCAGGGAAAGGAACCAAACCCCAAAAGGGGGGGGGGGGTTGGGGGGGGACCCCCCTCTCACACAAATCTATTTTTTAATTTATATATACATGTGTGTGTCTCGGGTCTGCATGTCTGTATAAGTAAAAAAAAAAAAGGGGAAAAAAAAAACCGAGTATTAAAGTACTATCTTCTTCTTCTTCTTAAATCTTGACAAATCTGCCTTTAAGGTACATTTTGAATGGCTAAAAATGTGCAATTACTTTGTGAGTAATAGCAATTAACTATGGACAATCATGCAGTTAATTGCAATGAAATATTTTCAGCGATTGACAGCCCTATAAATACCTGTATTTATTATAATATAACTAAACAATTGCTCCCTGTTATTGTGTTTAGTCAGTTTCACTACAGTTTACACTTGAAATTTAAAACATGTGAAAAAGAGTCTTTATTCATTTATTTATTTAGTTAGTTACCTCAATGCAGGAAATTAGGAAATTACATGTAAATTCTCTGTGTGTGTGTGTGTGTGTCAGCCTAGTTGATTAACTGATTAGTCAATCAGCAGAAAATTAATCTGTAATACACACAAATAATGATTTGTATTCTGCAATTTCCTGCGAATGACATTCTATCAGATACACATATATAATTCATTTTCAACAACCTAGAAGTACTGAACTTTTGCTTGAAGATTGAATTTATTATTGAAGTCAGTTTTCAAGCAAAAGTTCAGTACTTCAGGAAATTGCAGAATACAAATCATTATTTGTGTATTTCATCATGATTAGGCTATAAAAATTTATTTACAGCAGTTAATCAAATGTCAGTCCACTCTTTTGTTTTGGTTCTTCTGTGAGGTTTGCCAAAACCTGCTTTACACCTGCCTGGCTTCTGGCCATCAGAGCTGAAACTCCCTTACCACCTCTTAAAAAGAACAGAGGAGCCTAAAAGCTCCATAATACTGACACAGATGTTGCATACAACTGAATTCCCCTGAAAGTTAAGGGTGGCAGGTAGGCTTCTGTATTCCCACAGTGGGAATCATTTCAGTGGACTCCCTCATTATCTGACCATTGAAATACATCTCTGCCTGATTACAGCTGTTAATGTGTCCCCTTGGCAATAGCTGCAACAATAATGATCATGTGTACATTAAGTCAGATTAACTTTGAATTGATGACTTTCCTGTAAAGTTAGTCATTGTTCCAGTTGTTGACTTCACATACCCTGTGGCTACTAATATAGTGAGAAAACATCCATAATGACTTAAAGCCAAAGTATGAGAGATTGGAGCAAATATGATTAAAAAAAACACTTATTTTTATAAAACAGTCACTATATCTTGACTGTAGCAAATGAAACAAAAAAAGTGCCTCTGTATCCTCTGGTACTCCTAATGGTATCTACAAGATTTCACAGACCGGAGGAAAACAATCAATCAGAGCCAAGCTGGAGCCTTGCTGTCTCTGAGCAGCTGTCAATCATTCGCAAACTCCAATCAAACGGTCAAACTGTTACTATAATGCCTATTTGTCACCTAAAATGTTTTCAGAAACATCTTGTAGTCACTGTTTTGCTGAGAGAGTTTGTGTCCGGTCAGATCAGCTGAGGAAATACCAAGCACTGCCCACCAGCTGGAGCAAACTTTCTCCTTTTACAGCGAAACAGTAACTACAAGATGTTTCTGAAAACATTTGAGGAGAGAAATAGGAATTTTAGAATATTTACAATAATGACTTCCTCCATTGAATGGACAGCCAATAGGAATGCTCTCTTTCTGAAATGACCTGTCCCCAAAGTCTCCCATCATGGGCTAGATCTTTCAAAGCCTGAAAACAGAGCTATGAGGAGGTGCAGAAGTCTAGTTTTCTTACAGTATATTACAATATGCTGAAAGGCTATTATGGAATTTTTTGCCCAGTGATGCCAAAAATATTCTGCCTCCTGCCACTTTAACTTTGAATTACCTAATTGATGATTATCTCCTTTCCTGTAAAGCTTGCCATTTTTCAAGTTGTTGACTATACATATCCTGTGGCCAATACTATATGGAGAAAAACATCCATAATGACTTAACAGAGAGAGACAGTGGTGTTTGAGTTCTCTGTGGGGCTTGTGCACAGTTTTCTAATAGAATGAAGCGTTTAGGTCATGACTTTGGACAACATGACATGTTAAGGCCAGAAGAAAGTGAGAGGAATCTGACAGGAACAATGGAAGTGATATGAGGGCAGCAGTAGCTCAGTCTGTAGGGAGTTGGCTTGGGAACCGGAGGGTCACCGGCTCAAGTCCCGCCATGGACCAAGAACTGAGTGTGAACTGGTAGCTGGAGAGGTGCCAATTTACCTCTTGGTCACTGCCGAGGTGCCCCTGAGCAAGGCACCAAACCCCCAACTGCTCGGGGCGCTTGGCAGGAGCAGCCCCCTCACTCTGACATCTCTCCATTGTTGCATGTTTGTGCATGTGTGTGTTTGGGTCTGCATGTACCGTGTATAAGGTAACAACAGAGTGAAAAAATTGAATTTCCCCTCGTGGGACTAATAAAGGACTATCTTCTTCTTCTTCTTAGATACTGTACCTAGCGTGATACAGCAGTTTGGGAAAGGCATATCATTTGATTTGGCCCGTGACTTGCTGGCATTTGCTCAGTATCACTGAAGGTCAATGCTGCATCTGCTGCTCCCTGTGTTCACAGAGCACTTGCTGCCTGCACTGCCCTGTACCCAACAGTCTAGCTGTATCTGTTTTCAGTTGTGCTGTACATATGCAGCTCATATGCAGTGCACTGAAATGTGGTGCAGAGACGCTGATGTCATTGCTTCGTTTGCCAGCTGTGGTTTTGAATCTAAGTGTCTCTGCGCTTGGTGAGCAACGTTGCCCACTGTGGGCTGCTGCTGTTGCTGCTCCCCATTTCCCAAGAACTCTGGTCTGACATCTTGACTTTGTGGGTGTGGAGGGGGTTATGTTGATATCTCTCTGTTTCTCTAGCAAGTAAGAAAGAAAAGAAAGAAAGAAAGATTTTTTGTCCCACAGTGGGGAAATTCAGTTTTCCTCTGTTGTTCACACAGTACATATACATGCGCCAATGGAGAGATGTAGAGGAGGGGGCTGCTCCTGACAAGCGCCCAGAGCAGTTGGGGGTTTGGTGCTTGCTCAGGGGCACCTCGGCAGTGCCCAAGAGGTAAACTGGCACCTCTCCAGCAACCAGTTGGTCTTGGTCCATGGGGGATTTGAACCCGGGTCCTCCGCATCCTAACCCAAGTCCTTACGGACTGAGCTACTGCCGCCCCGGCAATACCAACCTGCGAAAACTCTGACATGAATTCATGAATCTTAAGAGTGGCATTATATACACAGGGCAGTAGCAGGATTTCTGACAGAGCAGGAAATTAGAAAAGCTGAGTCTGGGCAATTTAAAAAAGACTAAACTGAAATATCAGGGACAACCTGATAGAATTGTAAGTCCATAGTGCACACACTGGATTTGAATTGTTTCAAAGCTTGAAAATCCTCCTAACTCCTCTATTTTGTTTACATATAGCACTTCCTTTGTGATTGATACACATTTAAAGGTAGGTCTGGTAATGAATTAAGAAACAATTTTATTTCATTAGTTTACATTACATCCCAACAGTAATGAATAGATCAAGGGTGTCAAACTCATTTTAGTTCAGGGGCCACATATAGTCCAGTTTGCAGTATGTCCAGTGGAACAGTAAAACCACTGCATAGTAACCTATAAATAACACCTCTAAATGTCCCCAAGTACATTCTGAAAATGATCACAATTTATGAAAAATCAAATAGAAGTAGATTTAACTGAATTGGACATTATTTACTTAAAATCTCGACTAGCTTTTAAGTTTGACTCCCCAAGTTCTTCCCAAAGTCAAAAGTTTAACTTAATTCTCTTAATTATGACTTAAGATAACTAATAATAAATTTGACTTAATCATGACTCATAATTTTGGCTTTCTATGTCAAAGTTCTGACTTATTTTAATAGTTTGGACATAATTCCTGTTGAAAGTCATAATGTGACAAAATATTTCACAACTGAAATCTCTTATTTTTCTGCAATTTTTATACTTTGTAAAGTCAGCCATTGGGCCAAATTGGACCCTTCGGCAGGCCGTTCCTGATCATCAGGCCGTATGTTTGACACCCTTGCAATAGATCAAATGCTCTGACAAAAAAAGCTGCTAGCTTGACAGCTGTGATTACTAATGATAGCCATGTTCATTGTTTACGTATATTATGGGGACATGGCTTTGGAGGGAGGCCTATTGGCATGGGCTGTCAGTGTTTTCAACTTTCTGTCTAGATTTACAGACTTTTGGAGCTGGTGCTGCAACTTACTTTAATTGGAGAAAAGTTGACAATGCTGGGCTTGGTTTTCGGTTGGATCATTTTTAAAAATCTAGTATACTCCTGCCAATTTCTCAAGATCACTGACCCTACATTTAAAGGAACAGTATGACATTTGGAGAAATACGCTTATTTGCATTCTTCCTGAAAGTTCGATGAGAAGATGGATGCCACTCTCGTATTTGTCCATTAAGTATGAAGTTACAGCTACAAGACTATAAGCGTAGTTAAGCATAAAGACTCGGAAACGGGTGGAAACAGCTAGCCTGGCTTGTTCCAAAATCCAACTACCAGCTAGCCTGTCTGAAGGTGACTAAATTTAAGTCACCTTCAGACAGGCTAGCTGTTTCCAATCTTTATGCTAAGCTAAGCTAACCATCTCCTAACTGTAGCTTCATATTTAATGAACAGATATGAGACATCTGACAAGAAAACAAATAAACATTTTTAAAAAACTACTCTACTTTTAATAACCAAAATACATTTAAACAGTTTTATATCATCAGCTTCTTGTCTGAAACAGGGCCATAGCCAGGATGTTGGTGATATTTAGATAAGCCACTAATTTAAAAAAAAAAAAAAAAAGAGGCCCACTTAAAAAAAAAAAAAAAATCAAGATCAATATAAGTGTATACTATATTTCGAATATTTTCCAAAAGGGAACTGAACTGAAAGTGAAACTTCCCATCTGAAAAGGCAAGGGCAACATAAAGCGATGAAAATATTCGAAATATAGCATATGTTTAGACTAATACTCTCCATTAATGCATGTATGTGTGTTTCAGGTCTGCATGTACCATGTATGAGTTTAACAGAGTGTAAATTGAATTTCCCCATTGTGGGACTAATAAAGGTAGATCTTCTTCTTCTTCTTCTTCTTAATATCGATTTTTTTTTAATGTGGGCCTTTCTTTCAGGTGGCTAAAATCTATAAAATGTTGCTGTTGACCCCATCCACAACAGTATATTGCTTTGCTCCTGCCCATTTCTCCAAACTGGGGGCATGCTGACCGTCATAATAAGAAAGAAAGAAAGAAAGAAAGATATTCCTTTATTAGTCCCACAGTGGGGAAATTCAGTTTTAGTCAAATTTAAAGATATTGAGCCTGAAATACTGGAAGGAGTCTCATTACAGGAAATACAGAAAAAGAAAATAGAGGACATTAACTCAGTGTCCTTATTCTTGTCTGAAAAGACTATCATTATGTCCAGTCAGTGTACATGGTGTATTGTACAAGTTACCTCCACTGAGGTGAGGCTTACATCAAAGGTGGTTGTGGAGAGAGGCTTGCTACAGTAGCTTTAAATAGATCAGCAGGTAATGGGCTTTGGAAGGCTGTAATTGTAGCAATCCTAATGTTGTGAGTGCAGCCACCTTTTAAAGCTTGGCATGGGCCAGACAGATTAGCATCAGGGTGCTACGGTGCCACCTGGCAAACACCATCCTTTCTGTGATCACTGTAATTTACGGCCACCGGTCATATAGGAGGAGCTGGCTCACAGGCTTTATAGTCTCAGCATTTGTTTTCAGTTCTCCTTTGACAAATAACTAATGATGATTTAACCTTTCTTCTCGGAAACACAAACATTTTGGGGTTGTGAAACCATTTCCAGATGTAATTTATTTAACGTCACCTTGATGGCTCACTCTCAAAGAGAATGATTTTATAGTCTATCTCACTGATTTCAAAAGTTAGAAGCTTTTTCATACAGAAAGAATGTACTAAACTTGACTCGGCTGTAATAACTGCGCAATTGTGGGCCTCGTGGACCAAAATTGTCCATTTCCCATCAGAATCCATCTGCAGACCTATAATTTGGATTATTTTAGGAATGCCAGAGTATCCAGTGGTCACTGCATCCTCTGAATCTATCTCACAGCGGCACAGGAGCTGTCCTGAACCCAAACAATTGTACCACAGTGTAACATAAACACAGATTCTGATTCTGTGTTACATTCCTCGATCCATCACGGCCTCCTCTGATGAAATTGGGAACCGACAGCAGGAAACCATTGTCAACATTTGGTGCAGTGATTATGAACATGTGCTTCTTGTTTACTACTCGGTAACACTGTTGTCTGTCGGTAACAAAATGTCTGGGTACCAAAACCCATTTAAAACACAATGTGTTATTCAGCCATCACATGCAACAAGATAATTAGTTTTTAAATGCACTGAGACAGAGTGGGCTCACTATATTGTGTCCCAACACTGGTTATCTAATCTACTCAGTTTCTTCCTCCGGAGAGCTTTTATTTTCCTAGACTGTGATCCCACAGTAACTGGTCAGCAACTAGCACGCAGAAATTTGGGGGAAAAGTGGTGGTATTCCCAACATGAATACATACAGTCCCATGGTCACACAAATAGAAGTACTGAATCTTCAAAATAGGATTTTAAGGCTTCCTCCCACATAACAACTGTGATCCATCCAGCTCCACAACAACTAATCAAATTGATAAACAGCTGGATTTTGACGGAGTAAAATGCTTACCGTAACTCGGCACAGATGTGGAGAGGGCCAGACTGAGGTTTGAACCTCCCTAGTGGTATCACGCCACCCACAAACATCTGCTCAGGAGATCTGAAGGGCTTTGCTTCAGCCGTGGATTGTGGTTATTGTTGTAAGGTAAGAGATCTGACAGGAAGAGGGCACGCGGGCCACTCTCAACACATGAGGATCATGTAAAGCCCCCTCACCTCTGAACCTGTGGTGTGAACAGCTGCCTCGTGTTGATGCAGAGATTTACTTTGATCCACCTTGATCCGGATTCATACACAGCTGTGTTCATATTGTGTAGGGGAGTCGAATTTGGAAATTACATGATGATCTACCTGTTTAGGTGAAATATTCTCCCACCAGGGCCGGATTAACCTGCTGGTTGGCTGAGGGGCAAAAAGTGAGTAGTGCATTCCAGCATTATTCCTTGTGTTTTGAACTACCATGCTCTTGGTACTCTGCCTGTTTTTTGACTTTGCCTTTTGCCTGCCTTTTTGGATTTGTTTGCCTGCTTTTTGCCTAACTGTGTACCGACCCAGTTCCTTTTTTGTTCACCTGGACATGATAAATAGGCCATCCAAATTGCAAACTGTAGGTGAAATTATGGACTTTCAGCAGGAGCATATACAATATCATTTTTTTCACAATCTCATAGCTCGTGGTACGTCTACCTTGGATGGTTACGAAATTGAATGGGTTTTTGAATGGGCACTTGTGGAACCAAACTGTTGATCTCTGTTGGCCCATCAAATGTATCATCTGTTATTGTCACAATAGCCAATAAACTACCAGCTGTAATAGGCTGACTGTCGTGGACATACCTCTAGCCAACACATGCTGCAATTCAGTGTCTACATCAAAACTAGTTGAATCTGTAAGTAATGGACAAATGGCTGAAATGCCACAGTGAGAAAGAGTGATAAGAAAAAAGATTTCATGTAACATGTCTTGTAGTTGCATTGCACTCTGGTCCAATTTTTTGCTTAGGTTGGTGGAGAAAGTGTGATGTCAAGGTACTATATCAGCAATAGCTGTACTTAACATTTCTTATAATGTTTATTTGTCTTAAGAACTTCCATCACCCAGGTTTCAGTTAACTGCATGGACCTTTGAAGATGGCTTGGGGGAAAAAGTGATTTCATTAAATCTGCTTTAAGCTGCTTGTTTAAAAGTGGTGAAATAATTGGTAGGAGTGGAACCTATGACATAATGATACACCCATTCTCTCCCTGCACAAATTGGTAAATAAAATTAATCCGCTCCTCAGTCTGCTGTTGCCAGCCTGAGGAGCCTTCAAGGTCACTAGACCCCACTTGGTGGAAACTTCTCATTTTCATTACGTTAAGCATTTTGCTGAGGCTCAGGGTGGTTGACAATTTAGTGTTTTTGCATTAAGACACAACAGGATGGACAACACAGTCTCAATATTCACAAAATATTGACAAATTTAATTCAATTTTAATCTATTTGATTTGTGAACACAAATTTCCCTTTTTTGGTGACACTCAGCATGACTTTCAGCAAAGTATTTTAATGTGTTTTTCTGTGACTGTCGAGCAACTTACACTACAATCTTTTGAAATTAACACAGTTAGGTTTAGGAAAAGATTGACTTGGTAAGACTTGGTAAGACAGCTTCTTAGGCTTAGAAAAGGATTGACTTGGTTCGGCTTAGGCAACAAATTACATACCATATTTTCTGGACCATAAGGCGCATCGGATTATAAGGCTCACTATCAATAACTATCAATATCACTGTCTTTTTTTGGGGGGGCGGCAGTAGCTCAGTCTGTAGAGAGTTGGCTTGGGAACCGGAGGGTCACCGGTTCAAGTCCCGCCATGGACCAAGAAATGAGTGTGAACTGGTACCTGGAGAGGTGCCAGTTTACCTCTTGGGCACTGCCGAGGTGCCCCTGAGCAAGGCACCAAACCCCCAACTGCTCGGGGCGCTTGTCAGGAGCAGCCCCATCACTTTGACATCTCTCCATTGTTGCATGTTTGTGCATGTTTGTGTTTGGGTCTGCATGTACCGTGTATAAGTTAACAACAGAGTTAAAAATTGAATTTCCCCTCGTGGGACTAATAAAGGACTATCTTCTTCTTCTTCTTCTTCTTCTTTTTTCATATATAAGGCGCACCGGATTATAAGGCACACTAAGCGAAACAAAACAGTCAGGTAAGTCAAACTTTATTCTATTAATTTAACAACTCAATAACTTCAATAACTCTCAACATTTTTCAGTTGGAACACACAAAATACAAAACAATAGACTCACTTTCAGTTTTTTTCAGTTCATTCCTCGTCCACAAATCCATCAAATCCTTCATCATGAGTGTCTGCAATTGGGCGACTTCGGCATCAAGCACGCCCAAATCCATCTCGTCATTATCCGAGTCAGTCTCGTTGCTGTTACTTGGCTGTTCAGTGATGATTCCTGCCTTCATGATCCATTGGCAGATAGTGGAGTAACTCGCTCGGCATTGCCTCCCTGTCTTGGTGAATGTGTGTTCGCCTTCTGTCATCCAATGCTCCAACACAGCTCGCAGTTTAACTTTGAACGACCTGTTGACACCAATATCTAGGGGATGGCGTTCTTTAGTTAATCCACTCAGAATGATGGCAAGCTCCGAATTAGTTTTCTTCACTTGAGAAAATTAAAGGATTTTAAGTGCGCCTTATAGTCCGGAAAATATGGTAGTTATGTTTAGGAAAAGATCAACTTGGTTAGGCTTGGGCAACAAGCTACTTAGTTAGGTTTAGGAAAAACTGCCTTGGTTAGGCAACAACTTCTTAGTTAGGCTTAGATCGATTGGGTTAAAATTATGCAACAAAACAACTTAGGTTTAGGGAAAGATCATGGTTTGGGTTAAAATAACTACAGAGGGGCACTAACCCACTGCTCTATGTGACACGTCACTTTGTTTGAATACAGAAGTACGTTTTCCATTATCTGAATTAGATAATATATAGATGCTCTGTGAAGGCAGGACATGAGGTGCCCATGGGTGAGATATTTGACCTCTGTTTGGTATATGAATCATAAAGATAAGTGCTTTCATGCAGATATCATGTCAAATTTGATATGTCCACATCGGGGCAGCTCACGCCAGAGATGACATCAGAACACTTCGCTGAGGGACGACGCATGAGAAAGTCAGTGTGACTGATGACTGCCAACCTCTGCGCTTTTGCAGAAGAAATATCTGGGGGTGACAGCAGAGTCATGACGATCCATTTCGCATTAACCGTCTGTAGCCAGGACACTGAATCCCACTGCACAAAACAATCCTTCATAAATCATTACATTTAATTCATTCATCGCACATATCATTTGGATGACAAATCTACTCAGAATATGTGCACTCACATGGATCAGTCTTACAGAAAATGCTTGCCAGGTTTGGTAGATGACTAAGTGAATCACTGTGTGTATTTTGCCATCCAAGTGTGTTATTTGCACTCTTTGCTCCTGCAAGTATCACTGGGCTGTCATATGGCAAAACACACAATCCCAGTAACACACACACACACATGGTCAGAACAATATAGGCAGTCCTCGATTTCTCATGGGAGCTGACTAGAGTGCAGCAGACACACAGACAGCCCAGTGAGCCAGACATGGAAAAGAGAGGGAAGGAGGATGGAAGAGTGCCAGAGGGAAAATACAGGCTTATCGTGTAGACAGCCCAGTGTTTCCAATCTGCAAAAAGTTTTATAAGTTAGCAGTAATGCGCAGTTAAAACCAAAACCAGCCTAATTACCAGTCTGACAATGAAGAGAAAGTGCTTTATTCCAGGGCTAAGTGGTAGATGGTATAAAGGTGACAGACAGAGTTTTTAAAGGGTTTGTTAAAAAGAAAAGTTTCTTTGTTCATTTTGAACCCTTACAGTGTCTGGCCACAGTTAACTTTTGTTTTAATTCTAAAAATAATTTTCCAGAAATGTGTCACTCTGGATAATGCACAGAACACACAGTCAACAGTTTTCCTCAGAATCATTATATACCAAAAACATAGTTTCTATAAAAATGGTTTGTGTGTTCCAATGTAACTGAGATGTCTCTAGAAAGACACCTTGCTGTTAAACTTTTGAAAAATAATTTGTCAATGCTTCAAGCATGAGAGACCAGATTCCATTCATTTTTAATGATTTAAGGCTGGCCCACACTAAAAGACTTTGAAAATGAGAGAGACCCCACCCATAACCACGTTATGTTGAATTTAACAGTTTTAACCTGGTAGACGAAGGGCAGGGAGAATTAGTGATGTTAGTTTTTGCACTGCTTAGTACTGAAAATTCACAAGTTGTTACTCAATTTCTGAGATCCGTCTTATTACTACTATGCTTTGCATTAGCTCATCCATTAGCCACAGTTGCCAATCAATCAGTGGATGTAAAATATTCTATGATAGGTGAGTAACTAATGCAGTAATTGCTTTAAGATAAGATAAGATAAGATAAGATAAGATGAACCTTTATTAATCCCCGGAGGGAAATTTAATAAGTTTAAAAGGGGACTGCCCATTGTTCTGAAAACCCATTATTCCCAATAGCCCAAAAAGTGTCCCACTGGACCACAAGCCTGTTTGTTCAACAACTCGAAAACAAATGCCAATTGTTCCAAAGGCCCATTACTCCAAAAATCACACTCTCCCTGCAACAAACTGATTCAATGATGTTCAATGATGTCTCACTCAAGGACACTTCGACATTGCTGACAGTAGCAGCCAGGGATCGAACTGCCAATATTGTGATTAAAAGACGACCCGTCCAGCCCACTAAACAACGTCATTGGACCTTCCAGATTTATTTCCTACAATGGTGAATGCATGATCTGTCCTACTCTGCCTCTGATTGGATACTACTCATTGCCTTCGTTAGTTGAGTTGGTTAGGTTTTGGCACAAAGGGTGAGACTGGTTTGGACAAGGGTAAGAATATCAGCGTAAGCTGAAAATGGGTTTGGACTACTGGGGTTTGAAAACAATGGGCATAGGAACAATGGCATGGCACCAGTAAAGAACAATTAATACATTAGCATTAGCTCAAATTAGCATTTACTATAATAGTGTGCAGACTATGCCATCAGAACTGTTGGTTTATCCCTTATACAAGATATTTTTCTGTTATCTTTCCCACCTTTTAAGTGACACCTTTTGTTCCTAACGACACTTAAACTGTTGTTACAGGCATGTCTCAACCTGCCTCTGTAGAGCTGGTGAATGTGAACTTCCAAGCATGAGGAAAATAGTGTTTTTTAAACGCAGGTTAATGCATGAAATTTGAGATAAAAATAAACTTTAAAGATAAAAGAGATACTTTTTTTTTTTAAATTACCAACTTATCTAGACATGAAATTGGAACTACACAACATACTGAGCAAGTGTGAGTTGAATGTTGTGTAGTGTTACTGAGCAAGGTTATGTTGTATTTTTTATTACAATTTATATTTATATTTGCATTATTACAAGAGTCACTGTGATTAGTTAGGCTCTCTGTTGGGCTGAATGTAGAGATCTCAGAAGTCAGGCTTCCATCCAAATATAGCACAAATTTTAATTGACTTTACAGAAAATCAGCAAAAGAAAATGCTGTTTTGTGAATATTAGGAGTTGGACACATTGAGATGTACAGTTCATGACACTAATTCTCAAGTCAAACCTTCTGTGGGAGACAATGTAGAAAACACATGGAAATATAACATTTATGTTTGTTTTATTTCTTAATTTGAGGAAGGTTATAGTCTTCTCATCACTCCACACAGATTTGATGCTTTCGTCTGCTGCTTCTTTTCAGTATAAGCTTCAGTGGATATTAAAAGGTGGTAAACGCGAAATTGGGAGCATTTTTATTGCCTCCACACAGCTCTCAACATGGTGATGGCTAGGCTGGTGGCTCACAGCTAACAGTGCAAACAACGGCAACAATGCTGACAGAGCTAACAGTGTTAAGTTGGAGGGGAACTGAAGGAGGGTGGCTGCTACGCTTCCACAGCAGCACCGTAGATTGGGACAACATTATCAGCTGTATCTGCTGTATGAGCGCTTTGGCTAGACAACGGAGAACACTCACATGCACTAACATACACTAAAAAGAACATACCTGCCCGGCTATGTCAACAATACATAGAGAGGATGATGAGGGAGAGAGACTTCCACCACAGCCAAGCACAAAACTGTTTTGTGATATATCAACTTATTTTCTAATTTTCTTTTCCAATCCGTTTTTTTTTTTTTTTTTTTTTTTTTGCACACCATACCAACCAAGTATGCAGACTAGTATGGGGGGTATTGAGCAAGGTTATGGTCATGGGCTGGAGTTTTAACTCTCTTTAATTTCAGTGTTTTTTAGGGCTGTCAAAGTTAATGCTTTAACACTAATTTGTTTCAACGCCACAATTTTTTTTAATGCAACTTGCAATTGTTAGGTTGTAGCAGGCACAGTTTTAAAACTAGAGTGAAGACATTGGTGTGATATGAAACTAGAAAACCTAAAGAATCCATTGTACCAACATCATGACACCAATGTCATAGTAGCTTTTCGCAAAGAAGGCTAAATAACACTCCAAACTTTGACTAAATTTTGGCAAGGAATAATGGGCATCGCCATTTTCAAAAGGTTCCCTTGAGCTCTGATCTCAAGATATGTGAATGAAAATGGGTTTTATGAGTACCCACACTTCTTAATATCTATTAAAAAATATACAGACCTTTGCATAAAGCAGCATATTTTCCCATGTTCATAAGAGTATTAAATACCTGACAAATCTCCCTTTAGTGAGAAAGGTGCAATTCATTTGTGCTTAAATATTTTAATCAATTGACAGCCCTAGATTTTTATTCACTTGTAGAACTTAGCATTTCACTTTGGCTCTCTGTTTGGGTGGAGGCAGAAATGTCAACAACAGATACACCTGGACAAATTATTTGCAGTACCATCAGAAGAAAGCAAAAACTTAACTAACAAACCCCTTGTGCTGGGAGGATGACGCAAGTCCTGCTTTGACCAGTACCAGGCACCCACCTCTACCCATCAACCCCCAGTTCACTCTCCTCCCCCGACTAAGTCCAAACACCCCAGCAGGGGTGTGATGATGAGTATGCTGAGCCACTGACTTAGGAGATAACACATCTGGAGCCACAAGGAGGGTCTCTGCTCAGCTTTCACTGGAGTCACTAAGGCGCTGGAGAGAGGACAAAAAAACCCTCACTCGAGTCAGCTGGAACGTTTATACTCTCTCTGAGAAACACTCTCCATCTAGACCACTACACTGGGCCTCTCCTTATTCATTGTTCAGTGGGAAAGCAGAGAAGTGGTTCAGTTAACAAGAGGCAGAAAGGGAACATTGAAACTGACCAAAACCACAGGATTTCAGTATGTTTGTAAAGTTGTTCCTATCAAAATGGAATTCCAAAATAGCTGAGGGTGATGATAACATGTTTATTTAACTAAAACCTGCAAAACATTTCTGTGCCGGTTGAATTTTACAGATGAATATACGCAAAAGTTATGATTTAGTCTTAAGTGCATGCCGCAGTCTCCATTATCACTCACTCTCTTCAGCATGAGCACAAACACACAGAACGACATCCATCCTTCCCAGAAGAGACATTAGCACTATGATTCGCTCTGTGGGGGTGCAACAGGCGTGAGAGATGGATGAGCTACAACAGTTAAGGGAGAGTGTACACATGCATGCACACACGCACACACATACACACACACACGCACAGTGGCATGGTTGGGATTCCTCAGCAGGTTCCCTCCCTCTCTTGACATGTTGCTCAGGGGTAAGAAACTCTCTTCCTCCACCCTGAGGACTCACAGCGGCCACTGTTAGCTTTCCATGGAACCCTTCAAGTGACTAATTATAGTGTCAGCCTATCTGCAACCATTCCTACACCTAGCTGTTCCACATCCTGGCCATTGCCAATAGCAAAGAAAACTTTACTCTTACTGGATGCAAGAAAATAGGCATAGCTCATACTTACTTCTTACTTTATTTTAATGGATGGGTTGGGAGTGAAGTGGGAGCCGATGGCATGAGAAGCACTTTCAATAATGCAACACAGTCTCACAGCAGTTTTTGAAATAGTCCTGAAATGTGATTTATTTGATAATTAGTATACTTAGACACACATTTTCCTTTTTCATGACTCTCAGCATGACTTTAAACAACATATTTTTTGTGTGTTTTCCTACAAATGTCCAACAATATGTGATGCATTTGTCAATTTCTGCCCCAGTCTTTTCAAAATAAAACTAGTTAGTTTTAGGAGAAGATTGATTTGGTTAGGTTTAAGTAACAAAACTACTTAGTTTGGTTTAGGAAAAGATGTCAGTTCGGGTTGAAATAACACCATAAGTGCCATAACTTAAGTACAAAAGTTACATAACAAAAACTACTTAGCTTAAGGAAAAGCGTATGGTTTAGGTTAAAATAACTACACGTGTCAAGTTAAATATGGAAGTTAAGGGACAAATAAATCAACACTGACTTACAGTTTCACACAGGACATGAACACACTGGTGTTTTGTTTTATTTGTTATTTTTAAATGAAATTTAATCTATTTGATTTGTGTATATAGACCCAAATTTCCCATTTTGTTGTGAGCAAAACTTTTATGTATATTTTGGTTTTTTTCCTATGAATGTCTAGCAACATGTGACGTGTCAGTTCCTGCTTTATTTTCAAAATGAAACTACTTATTTAGGTTTAGAATAAGACAGACTTGGTTAGACTTAGGAAACAAAACTACTTAGGTTTATGAAAAGATCGCGGTTTGGGTTAAAATACCCCGGATGTGCCATAACTCAAGTAGTTAAGTGAAGTTGCATCACAAATAAATCAACATTAACTTTTGGTTTCTCGTGGGACATGAATACTGGTCTCCTGGGCCAAAGTCCTGTGTTGTTTGACCCACCCATCCACTCCGACTCCCTATGTGCGGCACTCAATATTATTTGTGGTTCACGATTATGTGGATTACATCCTAATTGATTTGTGCAGACCATCATGAAAAAAAAGTTAAATTTGTGTCTATGTACATGAATCAATACATTGAATTTTATTACTGTTTCCCAAACTGCTGTGCAACTGGGCTGGATGATAAGTCCCATGGCACTTAAACAAGGCTTACCTGTGTATCCTGCTCCAAGAGATATTATTTGGAGTTCTTGGCAAATGTTGACTTAACTGATGCAGGAATTTGAGAGAAACTGACCCAAGGAAGAAAGCAGAATTGAAGAAAATAAGTAAGCAGAAAGAAACAGGGAGGTAGAGCATGGGTAAGTGGGAGAGGTGTGTCCTGAGTGTATCAAAATAAAACTGCTTGCCTTTTTCAAGCTCAATTGAACATTAAATCACTTTGGGGCGAGGAAAATATGACACATCGTTATTTTTGCTGAGCTCCAATGCAAAAGGCTCTTGAGAGGTAAAAGACTGAGTGCAAAAGTTGAGCCAAGAGGACTAAAAGCATTTGTTGTTTTTCACCATGTTGATTCTGAGTGGAATTTAAGCTCTCTGTGCTGCTCTTTGCAACGCTGTAGGTCTGCGGTGAGGAGTCACTCAAGGATGAAGTTAAAGGCTCAATCTGCAACTCTCAAAAGGCCCATCCATGCCTCATTATTTTTGCCGTGGCGCTACTTGGTGTGGGACGGAGCTGGGGAGTCGTGTCATGTGTCAGATTTATAATTCATGCATCTGGCCGACTGCCTCTCTCTAGCAGTTTGTGTACGTGTAAACAACATGACGGGGGAACAGCAGGAAGCTCGGGGGACTAAATCTGGATGCTTCATTGTGCTGTGCGCCCCGCCCGATTAGGTTTGCAACCAATCAATCAATGTGTAGACCTCCTGTGGTGCAGCTGCATACCCACACATCGCTCAACGCATTCCGCTGACTTCCAGCATCTCATTTGTGGACATTATCAGCAATTGCCCAGATCACTGTGAGTCCATTGAAGCAGACTGGAAACAGCATGCTGGGTCAAACACAGTGCATCACCGCTGAATCACTCTTCCAGAGTTTACTCTGAGCCATAAGACCGAGGCTGCTGAATACAGATGTAGCTGTAGCGAATTACTGCTGCCCAAACTGCTCCGAACTGCTCACATTTCAGCTTTTTAAGGTGTATAATCTATGCACAAATTAATTGGACGGCAAGGAATTTGTGTTAATATATGCCTATTAAACTCTGCAATATAATGTAGAGGCACTTGAGTTGCCTGCCATCCTAATTCTAATCACCTATGATATATTAAACACAACCTGAAATGCCAGAGGTCATTAATTCAGTAAATTAATGCAATAGTTAGCACCTGCTGTATGTCCAAGTCAACACACTTCACATGACCGCTATATTATTAAAACATTATGGTGCTTTCATTTCTATGTAAATGTATGCATCTAGGCATCTAGGTGTTCCATCAATCTGCTCAATCTGATCTAGGGGAAACATGTACTGTGGTCGTTCCTAACATGTATTGTATTGTAATCAGAAGCACACTAATTACATAATGTACCCTGGAATACAATAGAAGAAGAGGCTGTAATGAGGGATGCAGGACAAATGCACGACTTCATTGACTAAATTAAGTGTATCAGCTGTATTCATGTCCTGTTGTCTATGATTATACCGTAGCTGCACAATAAAATACACTTTCCAAATTTGCAGGTGTACCTTAATCTCTCCTGTCTGAAAATAAAACATCAGCAACATCATCCCCCTCCTGCAGTTTTTACAGGCATGTCTGGACTAGCCTCAGCCAATCCCAGACATGCCTGGGAAGGAGGGATGCTGCGGTAAGATAGTGTTCACACCATAGATATAAGAAGTGGACTGCTGTTTTGAAGCCTTGAGGGTTTCATTTTTTGGCTGTTACCATCTTGTTTTTTTTACAACCAGAAGTGACACGAGAGGGTGGAGCTAAGTACAACCAAACACTTAATAAAACGTTTGTAGGTAACCAAAATATTACAATTACCTTTCATGGACTGAAAACACAGTGTGAACGAGTTGAAGTTCTATGACGAAAACACGGACAATTGCCACAATGGACAACATCTGGGTATTGACCTGTCAGTCACAAAGTAGCTACACCCTGAAGCACCCAGTTTTCTGGTCTATTTGACTCTCAATGGGATCATTTACTAAATGAACATTATGATGTACTGAAGAAGACTTGAAACTAGTGATTGAGACCATAAACTCATGTTTACTGAGGTAATATATCAAGTGAGAAGTAGGCTCACTTTCTCATGGACTTCTATACAATTAGACTTCTTTTAGCAACCAGAGGAGCCACCCCCTGCTGGCTATTAGACAGAATTCTTGTTTAAGGCACTTCACCACTGGCTTCAGTGTCAGACCAAATTTAACCTTTCATGAAAAAGTACAGCCCTCTCAGTCATTTCAGTGGAACCAGTCTGTCAATGCTGCAGTGATTCTAATTTTTTTGCGGCAACACAAGGTCATCTGGCAAGGCCCTGCATTGGCCAATCAAATACATACAAGCACAGATTCCTGGTCAATTACTTTGTAATATGAACACTGTATTTCAACTGGTTATCATAACATTCCCTCACCAACACAGCCCCCAATGCTGCTTCAAATCATTCTCACTCCAAACTCGTCAAATATTGCCATGTGGTAAATGCATCTTGGTATCAGAAACCAAGGCATGGAGACACCCTGACAACAGTATGTGATCAATCGGACTTTCAACTAACTCCAATATAAACCCACCCGCAGTGTTATGTAACAGTTGGAATAAGACACGTAATATTAATAGCGTGAGAGTCCGTGGATGGGTCAGACAAACAAAAGACTTTCAACCAGCAGACTGCTGTTTTTCCTGTGTGAAAGTAAAAGTAACATTGACTTATTTTGTTACATCAGTCGTTAGCCACATAACTCACCAGTATTGTCAGTCATGTGAGTTGCAAGTCAATGAAGTTGTCAACTATGACCATTTCCTAACCCTGCCTAAGTGGTTGTGTTGCCTAAACCTAAGTCCTTCCTGTCAAAACGGAAGTTTATTTTGAAGGGACACTATGCACGTAAGAAGCGTGTATTGACACGCTGCCCCTTGTCTGTCCAAAAGTAACGCATGATGGGGACCCCATGCTTCAGTCTCCGATGCCGAGGGGCACTGCAGTGGTATTTGACGAGCTGGGAATGGGAACGTGTAGGTTTTTAACACAGGGCTATTTTTGGTTTGAATCCCTATAAAATGTTGTAATAGCAGTCCAGACACTGCATGATATGTCCCTCTTTTAAGAGCAACTAACCTGACCTTCAGTGGTTTAAATTTTCCCATTGCTGCAGTCATGTACAGGTGTACAACAGGTTGTGTCAGTCCACCATGATGGTCATCACTATATACTGTTGGGGGTAGTTACTCTTGACACAATAGTACAGATGACAAATCCTGCGAATTTAGTGCACATGAATAAGACCTAAACAGAAAAGAAAAAAATTCCCATTCATTTGATGGGTATCAAAGACAAAATGTTGGGCTCTGTAAAAATCCAAATCAATCACACCTGTGACGTGTGTGCTGGTGGAAACATGAATGAATGAACAGTGCAGGTTAAGTCATGTTGTAGGGCCAATCTGGGGCTGCCTGGCATGGTCTACTGTGCTCTGAGGTTTGTATGCACACAACCTGTGATCTGAAGCCAGCAACCAACCATCCAACTAGCCACGTCCACCTCCCTCCCCCTCTGTAAACAGCAGTAATCTGCAGTCCAGCTGCAGCTCAGGGACAGTGGTGGGAGTCAGGGACATATGAGGAGGCCATAGAGTCTTGACACTTGCCAAGGGGTGACGGCATGATGTATACAGTGAACCCTCGCTATAACGCGGTTCACCTTTCGCGGCTTCGCGGATTTTTTTTACAGTGCATTTATTGTGCTCTGAATCCTGATTGAAAAAGAAAGAGTGCCAACAACTACCCATAACGATGTTCTTCTCTCGGAGAAAGACTCCTGCGCAGCCTGCAGTTGAAACAGACGCTACAGCGCAGCGGAGTGAGGACGGAGAGGCTCAGCTGGAGGGACGGTGAAATACGCAAGTGACCATGTTTCCAACCTTGTATTCATTACTATACTTACAATACCGTTCTTTAAACTATTATAGTTATTTGTAAGAAAACGTTCATATTTTTATTTCTTAAACATATTTTGGGCCTGAAAACAGGTTTTGATTTTTGGTTTCATTCTATAGTACAGTATTGCATTGTAAAATAACAGTAAAAAATAAAGCTGACTACTTCACGGATTTCACCTTTCGCGGGTTATTTTAGGAACGCAACTCCCGCGATAAACGAGGGTTCACTGTAATGTAAATTAGAACAGCGTCACAATCCGCCTGTGCTTATTATTATCATTATCAACATTGTTCCCCTCTTGGTTTACATCTTGTTCATGTTTAATTTAGTTCCACAGAAAGTCATCCTACAACAGCTGGCCATGTGTCAGTGCCTGTTTTGCAGTAGGATCCAGTGCCATCATGGTTAAACAGAAGAATAGACCTCCATACACATTAAGGTGCTTCCCCACATGCATTACATTACAGCATTCCACATCTACTTTCCCCTTTTTGCTCTCCAAGAAAGACCCAAGAGCACTGACTAGACTGTGCCATAAAATCTAAGGCAGGGAGGACCACCAACATAGCAAGGCTCTTTGGAGGGCCCATTTAGTGGTTTTCTACAGCGTCCTCACCCTCCCCCAATTAGTGGGTATTACAGGGTTTTACCGTTCGGCCAAATCAACCTCACTGATGTTTGTGAAAATAAGACAAGGGAAAAGACTATGAAAATATTGATCCAAGTGGTTTGCTGTAGAGGTCAGCAGTGAGGAAGATTCTGTGATAGCGCTGCTTCCCGGACAATGATTTTGTTGTGTTTATGTGGGGCAGTGACGCATGCTTGGACACCTGCAGGTTAACAAGTGAATGAGAAGAAAACTATGAAACACTGGTGCTATTACAAGCAGCTATTGGTGATGTCACATCCATGTTTGGGTCCATAACCTTTATGGATTTATTTTTATTAGTCAAATATAGATCAATCAAAGATGAAGATCCTCTTTTCAAAGTCACCATTTAACACCAATGTTCAGTAATCGCAAAGGGAGAAATCTGTTGTAGAAGAGCCAGAGTCCCAGTTTCTCAAACAGCTGTGGCCTCAGTAAACCAGAATGCAATGCACAACACATGTCGCTTTGAGTGAGAATTACAGTTTGGGGATTTCAACATCCTGATCTATTTACTGGGGCTGTCAGAGTTAATGCAAAAATGCAAATGCAATTGCAAAATCATTTTAACACCACTAATTTCTTTAATGTCTTAATACAACATGCATTTTTTTGGTCATAGTAGGCTCAGCTTTAAAGTTAGAGTGTAAATACTGGTATATGAAACTAGAAAACCTAAGGAATCTACTTAATATGTCATTATAGGTCATCAAGAAGGAGGTTAAATAATGCTCCAAACTTGCCCTAAATTTTTATAAGAAAAGACTGTCATGTCTGTTTTCAAAGGGATCCCTTAACATCTGACCTCCAGATATGTGAATGAAAATGGGTTCAGCAAATATGTCCAGCAAATAACTCGAATTTTCTCACAAAGTTCAGGCGAGCGCAGCTTCTCTCCAAGTCTGTCTGTGCAAACAACACACCCTCTCTCTCTCTCTCTGTCTGTCTGTCTTTCTCTCTGCTGCTGCTCTCTCAGGCACACTTTGCCCTTCCCCCACCAGTTTTTGGACGTGTTGTTTATATTGTTATATTTCTCTTTATTATTACATCATTGCTTTTGTTTACTTATTTTGCACAACTGACTTTACTTTATTACTTTATTATTTTTTGTTGTGTTGTTTATATTGTTCTATTTATATTTCTGTCACATTATTTTATTATTTTTATACTGTTAATTGTTTTATATTGTAGTTAGTTAATTAAAAAAAACTGTTTATTTGCTAAAAATCTTTGTCCTGTGTTTTATCATAATCATAATCAACCAACAAAAGGCAAAATCACAAAATGATTCAATGATCGTGACATTTCATGTAAAAAGTATTGGAATCGGTATTGGTATCGGTATTGGCGATACCAGCCCTGTATTTACTTGGTATCAGATCGATACCAAAATTCCCAGTATCACCCATCCCTACTCCCACAAAATGAAAATTACTTCCAGATTTTGGTCACAGTTTTTAATCAGTTGAAAACATATTTAAAGTTCTGAATTTAAAAAAAAAATGCAACTTGGTTAGGTTTAGTAAAACAACATCATAGTTTGGCTTAAAATGATTGTTTCACATGGGACACAAACAGTGGTCTCCTGGGGGAAAGTCTGGTGTTTGTTGACCCATTCAACAGTAGTCGACTTGCTTGTCATACCAGTTATAATACAATAACATTATTATTCAATGTAACTGCCATTGACATTCAGTCTATATTACGTCACCTGCTTGGTGCATCACTCGTTGTACTGCGGCCGTCCGTGAACTTACAAATGTATTTGTGATACATTAAAGACAATTGTAATCCATGACAAAATATGTTTCCTATCAATATTGAACATTTTAGTTGCATGGGAACATCATTTTTAGGAGGCTGGGCAGTACAGATCTTCTAGTGTCTTTCAGCTTCTTGTTTTGGTTTCATAACCTACAACCTAAGCATTTTGGTTCAGTCTCATCACTGTTATCAATCCTGTTTCCAATCTAAGTGGGCAACTGTTCACAGCATGTTACCTGCTGGGCACTAAACAGCACACAGACACAGTTAGCGGCAAGCAGGTGAACATAGTGGATAATTTAGCAACTTGGGCAGAGGGGATGGCAGACTCGGCCTCTACTTCAGGAAACAATGGGGGCTGATAGCCATAGGCGCATTGAAAAGGAGAGAGACCGGACGCAGAGCAGGGCAAGGTGTTATGGGCGTATTCTATCCAGATCAGATGCTTACTCCAAGAGGAGGGATAAATTGTCGATCTAGATCAGGAAGAGAGAGGATAGGAACAGAGCGGAAGCTCTCTTTTAGCTTAACAAACGCCCTCTCTGCCTCCTGTGACCAACAAAATTTGGTTTTGGTAGAGGTTAACGCATGGAGTGGTGCGGCTACAGTGCTAAAATTCCGAATGAATTGCCTGTAGAAATTAGCAAAGCCGAGGAACTTTTGCACCGTCTTGCGGTTGTTAGGGGTCAGCCAATCAGCGACTGCACTAACTTTCGAGGGGTCCATTTGGATATTGTCGGGGCTCACGACAAAACCGAGGAAAGACACTGTGGACACATGGAACTCACATTTCTCTGCCTTGACGAACAGTTGGTGCTCCAGTAACTTCTGGAGGACCCTCCATACATGAAGTACGTGTGTCTGTTCGTCAGGCGAGAAAATCAGGATATCGTCCAGGTACACAAAGACGAATTTATTTAACATTTCCCGAAGAACATCGTTGACCAATGCTTGAAAAACTGCTGGTGCATTGGTCAGTCCGAACGGCATTATCAAATACTTATAGTGGCCGCTTGGGGTATTGAAAGCGGTTTTCCACTCACCCCCCTCCGGATCCGAACCAAATGATATGCATTTCTCAGATCTAATTTAGTGAAGATCTTGGAGCCTTTAAGTTGCTCAAAAGCTGAGGAAATCAACGGAAGGGGGTACCTGTTTTTTATGGTGATGTCGTTGAGACCCCTATAATCAATACAGGGCCGGAGGGAGTGGTCTTTCTTCTCAACGAAGAAGAAACCAGCACCTGCAGGTGAAGAGGACGGTCTGATGATGCCGGCCTTGAGCGACGTTTCAATGTATTCCCTCATGGCGTCTCGTTCAGGGCCGGAGAGGGAATACAGCCGATCCTTGGGAGGAGTAGTACCGGGGAGGAGATCAATGCCGCAATCGTATGATCTGTGAGGAGGAAGCGATGTGGCTCGAGACTTATTAAAAACCTCACGCAGATCATGGTATTGGCTGGGCACCCCAGCCAACTCAGGGGCATCCTCAGAAGATGCAGTGTCTTGAATAGCCCCTAGGGGCACATTAATCGGCCCAGGCAGCTCAGGAGGGGGAACAGAAGGAAAACAAGTTAATTTACACCCCCCCGCAGCTCAACACTTTCCCTGTTGACCAATCTATCACAGGTTGATTTCTCTTTAACCAGGGCAGGCCCAGTATTATTGGGTGAGTGGAAGAGTCAAATACATGGAAACAGACTGTCTCAGTGTGATTACCAGAAATGGTCAGCTGAACTGGTAGAGTCTGGTGTGTTACCCGACATAATGGTCTCCCATCAAGAGCGCTTGCTTCAAGCGGTTCTTCCAGCGGCGCCGTCTGGATGCCTAGTTCAGCTACCAATCCTCTGTCCATGAAGTTTTCGTCCACCCCAGAATCCACCAATACGGGGTGACACAATGACCTGTTGGCATACAGAAGCTGAACCTGGGTTAGAGCACGAGAGGAATTACAGTGGGAGGAGGTTTGGCTCACCAGTGTCCTCTCTGTCACTGGTGAGCCTTTCCTTTTAACGAGCATGACATCAGGAAATGGCCCAGCTGGGCACAGTAGATGCATCGACCCTCCACAAGGCGGCGCTGGCGCTCCTCTGGGGTGAGGCGAGTCCTGCCCACCTGCATTGGCTCCACCGAAGCACCAGGGGGAGTCGATGGGCTCTCTGTGAACGGCGGGGATACAGGACGCCAGGGTGACAGCTGGGGTCGGTAGTGCCTCGTCTGGTTCAGAGGTGGCATTGCAGCTTCCTTCTTCTTCTCTCTCTCTCTTTCCCATAGTCTATTATCGATCCTTATCGCGAGTGCGATGACGGAATCGGCATCGTTCGGGAGGTCCAGTGGCACCAGCTGATCTTTAACAGGATCGGATAACCCGTGCAGGAATGTATCAAGAAGTGAAGCGTCGTTCCAACCGCTGTCCGCGGCCAAGGTGCGGAACTCAATGGCGTAGACCGCGACCCAGCGTTTTCCCTGTCGCAGCCCCACCAAAGCCCGAGCCGCTTCTCTGCCTGGAGTGGAGTGATCAAATATCTTGGTCAAAGTTTCAGTGAAGAGAGAGAGAGTAGCACACTGGTGAGTTTCTTGCCCATTCAGCCGTAGCCCACGCTTCTGCTCTGCCCGAGAAGTGTGTGATTATGAAAGCCACTTTAGCGCATTCTGAAGGGAACTGGCCGGCTTGCAGTTCAAAATGTAGCCCGCACTGGACCAGAAACGAGCGGCAGTTTTCCGAGTCCCTGGAGAATTTCTCCGGTTTGGCCAGGTGAGGAGAAACGGGCTGGATAGGAGACGGCACCGGAGGTGGTGCAGGGACTGGGGCCGCTTGGAAACCCGGTGGCGGAGGTGGTGGACCGCCCACGGTAGCGCCGGGAGGCTGGTGAGTCTGTAACAGGTTTAGTAAAGCTTGCAACTGTGTACCAAGCTGATTTACCTTCTCATCGATAGTGACGCAGAAGTTTTCTTGTTGATCCTTTATTTCTTTCACCCCGTGGCATATGGCGGTGAGTTTCTCCTCATGTTGGTGAATCTGCTGTTCTTGGGCCAGGATTGCGGTCCGGACCTGTTCTGTGTTCGCGGAGTCCATTTCTGGCCAGATCGTACTGTTAGGGATCTGTACACAGGTAATGGAAGACTCCCAAGCAAACACAGAGAGATCAGGTCTTAGGCAAAAATCAGCGTCTTTAATACAGTCCTTGGTTCGGTACACAGTAGTCAGGCAGTAAGGCAAACAAATCCAAAACGCTAGGCTGAGGGCTAAGTCAAATAACAGGCAGAGGTTCGATGCACGGGTGGTCAATAACTCACAAGGGAAGGACGCTGGAACTCTTGGCATGAGAACACAAGACGATCTGGCACAGAGGGAATGGGGAAGACACATTATATACTAGTGAGGGAGTGATTAACTATACACAGGTGGACACAATCAGGGCAGGGGAATCACAATGAGACTCAGGTGAGTGGTGCAGAAACTAGGTCAGAGGGAGGTGCTCAAACGAAGTGGAGGGAAGCATGCAGGGAAGGAAGTGACGTGATCTGAAATGAGAGGAGAGGTTAAACATGCCAAAATAAAACAGGAAGTGAGAAACAGACAAGCATGCAACATGAAACATAAACTAACTAAGACCTGGGATTCCTGACAAACAAAATCAAAACAAAGATAAATGGATTTTTAGCACCATATATCACTCAAAATGTCTTTATTGCTTGATTTCTCTGAGTCAGTTTGGATAATCTTTCTACTGGATGTTATGAAATTCTTGGTCAGGGAAGGGTGACACAAGTCAAATAGTCTGTGGGACGGATGCACTAACATAATTAGCTTCTAGTCCATATTCTTACCATTGACTGATATTTACAGAAGAGAGTAAAATATCTTCTGGCTACTACTTTCTTTTACAAGAGCATATGAAGGTGGAAGTTTCTTTCAATAAGATTGATTTCTTTCTGCAGTTAGTCCTCTCTCCCTCCCCCATCTTTACCTCACACACTCAGTGGAGTCAGTCTGTACATCCAGACGTCAGCGCCAGATCTTCATTTTAAAGGCAAACTGTGATTTCTGCAGCGTCCTCCCTCTCTCTGGACAGGGTCTCTGGTGGGAGACACACCCATCCCGTCTCTGTGGGAACCCAGCCAGCGGTGAACCACATTCCAAAAGATAACAGCATGGGAAAACCGATAGCAAGTCATTGTGATAGCACTCAAAACAAACCTGATAACACACTATAAATATGAGACTCCAAGACGGCTTGATTCCATCAATAAGCAGTTTTTGCCTTTGAGCGCTACACTGACAGCAAAGAAGTAAAAGGCATCCATCATAATTATAGCATGAACTTTTACACCCACATGCTGACTGTTTGTAGCGTGCAGCCTTTCCATTTGTCATGTCACTTTAGTAGGCTACCATGTAGGTTGGAGGAGGGAACGTTTTGTTTTGGGCTGATACAATGATCAGCTTTCTCGGAATACACCTCCACACATTACTCACATGCAGGCAGACGTCAGGAGTTTAAGCTTAGTGCCAAGCCCAAGTTGGCAACAGCCAGCAGCACCCCATGTGATGAAAAAAGCATTTCCGTAAACAACGTCCCTATCGGGCCCGAACAGTTCTCCTTATTTGGGGGGAAAAGTGGATCTGCTGTGAGCCACGTCTCCACTAAGTTATGAAATGAAGGGAGTATTTTGTCCCAGAGGTGGAGAGGAAATACTTACTCTGGGACAAACAGAGCGGAGTGATGTCTCAAACACTGCATGCTAGAGTAAACTGTAAAGTTCGTCTCAGGGTAGCAAATTAAAGTGCAATGTTTTGTCTAGCCCAAACGTGAGTCAACGCCGCCCCGATTATCTGTCTGTCTAACAAGCAGCCAAGGAGTCTATCTATGTGAATTGAGCTCTGTTGTGGCTCTTTGGGGGGTTGGATGCAGGTCAGATATTAGTGAAGGCAGAGGTCAGGGGTTAATGTCAGAGGGCCAGGCGGTCACTTTCATGGGTTAGGGCTCAAAGGCTCTGCAGGCCTCAGGGGTGGTGGTGGTGGTGGTGATGGGGACAGACCCTGAGGGATCAGGGTCACTTGCTTGCGCAACAGCACTTTTACACTAATTTGGCATCAGAAAAAAAACAGGTCCTCCGGAGATAAATCCGCCTTTTGTACATTTTGTGTGCTACATGGAGATCAAATGAGTTTTCTGGGAGAATCTTTCCCAGTCCAGATAACAGAAAAATAAACTCAACTGGCAGCAGACTACCGGAAACCGACTACTACTAGAAACCTCTCATCCCCAACCATCTACTGGAAGATTACATGCAGCTAAATGTGGGGAGTGAAATGGAGAGGTATGATTAAGACGTGATTACACAGAGCAGGTATGGCAACCCTTGCCCACCCTCACAAACACACAGCAGTTCCAGCCTCCACACACACACACACACACACACACACACACACACACACACACACACACACACACACACACACACACACACACACACCCTCCTCGGCTGGTTCTGGCTCTACAGATTGCTCACACATGTTCCTGGCTCCTGGCTGCCTGCCAAGAGCCTCCCACTCTAACTCTGTCTCTGCAGCACAGGAAGCCCAGCAGGCAGGCGAGTAGAGCAGTGTGCCGAGGGTCTGGTGAGAAAGCCTGAGCACAGATCAGTAGGCCTGAACTGGACTGAATCAGCAAAGTTCACGGTGCGTAACTCTGGACTCCAGTGACAACAACAATGGCCAGCTCCGAATTACTCACGGCAGAGTACATCATTGAACTTACCACATGGCATTTGGTACGGTTCAGTGAGCCTCGGTGCGTAAAGACTAGGGTTATAGACTAGATTCTGATTTTGGGTATGTTTTAGAAGCGTCCGTAGACATTTGAGTGTTAGTCCCTCTCTCCCCGAACCACATGCTTACACTAAATCCCGCAATTTCTCCCAGGTCCTAGATCACCTCTCGCAAGAGGTCTCGGACCATTTTCAACCGAACCAAAACTCAGGCGTGTGGGCATTTGCAGAGATGGATATAGGTAAAGGACAGGTTAACATGAGTGAGAGAGGTCAGATCTGGACTCTGCCAGAAGTCTGATGTTTGCTTGGCATCTGGGCCAAAGAGAACATACAGAATATGCCACAAAGTCCACAAAATAGTGATGTTCAAGAAGTCATAAACTGGAGGATAAAGGATTTGTGCACACAGTAGAGAAGTAGAAGTGACAGCATCAAAGTCTGTGATCCTGTGCTTTGATTTATGCACTGTGAAACTGAGCCAGTTTAAATAGCAAAAAAAAAAAAGGCAAAATTTTACTCCTATTCAGACTAGCTAAACAGACCATGGCTTGTGAAAGCACCCTCAGTGTACAACACAGTGGAACTAGACATGACTTACAAGGTCCTCAAAAGTATGTTTTATCAAGACTGTTCGCATCAAAAGGCATATAAATGGCAGGATAATGCACAAGGCGTTTAGCGTGCCTTTCTTGATTTCCGCATGTGTACACCATGTATCCTGTACTGACTGCAATGTAAACGCATCCATGTATGCTATGGTAAGAGTTAGTGACACAGTATAAAAAGCAAGAAAGATCATGTTGGGCAAGTGGGGTGGTGTATGGATGGAACACCAACACCAAACTTTTAACCAGGAGACCTACATTCAAGACTGCTGTTGACTGATTGTTAGTTACATTACTGATGTTTGTCGTGACTTTTTTTGTTGAAATTTGTGACATGTTTTCCATAGTTGTTTCCATACATGTTTTACTTTAGTTTACTTACTTAAAGCCCAACCATGATGTTTTCCCTTACCCTAAGTGGTTTTCTTGCCTACACCTAACTGGGTGTTTGTGTGGTGTACAAATGATGCACGAAGACACTAAAATGCATACTCATTACATGTGGAATGTCCACATAATGCTGTGGTATTTATACACCTTCCTGTGAGACTGGGCTGGTTTTATATATGACAACTAGAATAACTGTACGGAGGGATACAAAATATGTACACTGCATCCACAATACTGACAATACTGACTGTTTGGCAGGACCATTGTAGCATTTGAGAGTCAGGAAATGAACATGTTGGACAAGCTTGTATGGCCAAAGCACTGGCCTTGATCACTGCAGGCAGTCAAAGACAAACACAGAGTATTCTGAATGCTGCAAGCTAGTTACATAAAAATAACTGATCCACCACACAAATGAAATAGATCTACAGCCACTGTTCACCATACTGATGAAGCTCCAAGGGCAAACACAAAATGCTGCAGACTTACAAAACAGGATGCATCCAGACTTTTTTCTTCTGATCCAGTAAAGCTGCTTTAAGGATTTAATGCTCACAGTAGTCCATAGTTTTTGTTCTCTAAAAGGCTGTTTTTTTTCTTACTTTGGATATCACTGATTTTCACAAATGGATGATTTCAGTGTCCATGTTCTAACCACTGAAATAAAAGTCAATCAGTCTGACCCCACCATTAAACCTCCTCTTTGCAACTTCACAAGAATAGTAAAAGTGCAGGTTTCACACCCGCTACCCATCCCACTAAGAGCATAGCGAGGAGGAAGGAGTCTTCCTCCTCACTTCCTCCTCCTGTGATGTCCAATGCGGTTATTGATATTGACTGTTGAGAGGCAGATGGCAGTGTCACCTCCCTGTGTCTGAGTTCAGAGAGAGGACTCACTCTCCTGCTAGACAGCCCAGACAACCGGCTGCAAAACTGTTCACCTCTCCTGAAAGGACTCTTTAGTGTTTATTCTCAGCTGCTTGTTCTTTACCAGCCCAGTCATGAGGAAAACCTTCAAGGTATCCATGGTGTTTTTGCATTCAGTCAAAACAAGGGAGGTAGTACAACAAGTGACATACAAAGCATGTGACATAATATTTCAGGCGATGGTTATTGATTGCTAGGTATAATAGAATGCTGCAGGGATGACATATTTCTGAAAGCAAACCAGGAAGTTAGCATTGCCCTGGTTCCCTCAACAAAAAGCCAATGGGATTTTTCCATTGTTTTTTGGATTATTGCAGAATATGTTTATGATACTTACATATTTTGTACAACAAGAAAATCTCCAAAAATGAACACCACTGTTATGATTTTTGAAGTGTGAACGTGATTGCCAGAAGTATGGAGATACATTTGTGTCTTTATTATTCAATCAAATAGAATAGATTTGCAACCAAAAAGAGATTTGAGAGCAAAACAGAATAGGTTACAATTGAAAAAAAATGTTTTGAGAGCATATAATCTCAACTTCAATCAAAACTAATGCTTGTCAGTGGAAAACATATGATCATTTTGCATATAAATCAATCCTCTTTGCTTGCGAGTTAAAAAAGTTTTGCTTGAAAATCAGTCCTTTTTGCTTGCAAGTTCAAAAGTTTTGCTTGAGAATCAGTCGTCTTTGCTTGCGAATTCAAAAGTTTTGCTTGCAAATTCAGCTGTACTTAGATGAATTCAATTGGTACGTTGGACCTGGCTCCAGCTCGGGCTACACTTCCGTGTTACACACACTTCTCCCTTGAGTTACTGAGAGGGAAGTTAAGTAATGAATTTCGTTAACTAACGTAGGCTACAGCCTGCCGTACGTTCACAACAACACGAAGAAAAAAAATGTAATGAATTATAATGCCCTGCTGGCAACATGTCCTGCACACACTGTATATACTGCTATTCGCACCACAATGATAACACTAGATATAATATATACATATACTGTATGTACATGTATAATATATCCTTCTTGGACTTGTAATCTTTCAGGTTGGTTATCCATTCTGTCATGAAGATAAGGTAAACCATGATTATTGAGGGACCATAATATCTGTATTTTGTATAGAAAGAGTTAGATATTTAAGATCTGAGTACCGATCAGGTGAGCCAGATCACAACAGATGTGGCGCTGCATAGTTGTAGCAGCTTGTGTGTTTTATAACATCAGCAAGAAAAAAGCATTAGTCAGTTGCGCCCAGTGTGTCATTTAAGTCGGACCGTCTGACACAACGCTCCTGTATGGACCAGTAACACTGGCTGGTTAGAAATATGTTTGGGGATTTGCTAAATTATTCGCCATGTGTGTTTGTTGACATCAGAACAGCGTGTGGTGAGAACAGGAGCCTGGAGGAGTATAGCATCAGCCCACTACACAGTGGAAACTGGCACCAGGTTCAGTGGTAGTTTAGTAATTCATGGTAGTACTGTTGTGTAGAATTTCTGGTATACTAGGAGCCGTGAAGTTTTAGCACCATGGGTGCTGTGCAACACTAAATGTTTAAATAACAGTCCTACATTGTATACTTCTCCCTGTAACTCACTCATTCCGACGTAGGCTACCCTGCTCAGGCCGTGACTAGCAAGTGGAGAGGTACAACCATGTTGCTGCTAATCATCGTGCTAGCAGCAGCAGGGCATTATAATTCCTTACTTTTTCTTCATTGTGTTGTTGTGAATGTATGGCAGGCTGTAGCCTGTTTTATTTAGTGTAATTCATTACTTAACTTCCCTCTCGGTAACCCAAGGGAGAAGTGTGTGTAACGTGGAAGTGTAGCCCCAGCTGGAGCCAAGTCCAACGCCCCAATAGAAACCAATAGAAACTGACAGCCATCAGCGTAGGCCCCACCCATTAAGTGCAGCTGAATTAACAAGCAAAACTTTTGAACTTACAAGCAAAGAGGACTGATTTATAAGCAAAATGATAACATGTTTTCACTTACACACATTAGTTTTAATTGAAGGTGAGGAACGATACTCTCAAAACATTTTCTTTTTCAACTGCAACCTATTTTCTTTGTTTGAGTGAATAATGAAGACATAAATGTATCTGCATGCAGAAGTAATAAGCTAATGTTTGGCTATAAATGATGGTAGCATGAAATTGAATTTACACAATGAGGTTGAAAATGCGAAAGAGTTGGCGTGATGATGTTTAGTAGTCTTATTCAGCCACTTGTAAGCAACCGTCTTTTTAAGACAGATAAAAGCTTTGAAAATCATGTGTGGGATATTTATTGATGTATGTTATGTCGTAGAACAAAATGTTAAACTCTCTTAAGTTTATTTCAGGCATCTAACTAAAAACCCATTATAAAAAAACATTGACTTTGGGACGAGACAACTGGAAGTGCTAAAATGTTAACTCATTTCTGGGTTTGAGGACTCCTGTAGCAATCTATAGCAAGTATAATAAGCCAGAAAGGAGTAGGAGCGGTGGTTGGTTGATCAATTAATCACAGGACTTGCACCATACTTCTATGACTTTCACCCAGGAGAATGCTGTTTGTGTCCCGTGTGAAACTAAAAATGAGCATTAACTTAATTTAATTATTAGATTAATTAATTAAAATGTTATGCTAAAAAGTCCACAGGTTATGACTGAGGTTATGATTTATTTACTCTAGTAATGTTACTAACGTCTAATCTTAAATACATGACATACATGACATTTTGTATGGAGAAGCCATTATTGAAAGTTACGTGGAATAATAAGCATGAAGTGGGGACAAATGGTGGATGGGAGAGGTGGTGGATGGTCTGGGAATATGTGTTGGATCAACATGTTCTCATCCCAACTCATCACATGATACTGCTTTGTTGTTTCTTAGTCAAATCAGTTTTATGTAAGATCACGAAGTAACCTCTATGGGCTTTACAGTATGAACGTGGACGACATCCCTCTGTCATTACGGTACTACCCTTACATCGAATGAGGAAAACTCCCTGCACAAAAACCTTAATCAGGAAAAAAGAAAAAGGAAGAAACCTCGGGAAGAGCAACAGAGGAGGGATCCATCTTCCGGATGTACAGGTTGTACAGGATGTACAAGCTCCAACAAAACAACACCAAGGAGGTGTGGGCTGGTATGAAGGAGATCACCGGCTTCAAGGTGAAGGACAGAGAACCAGCCCACAGCGTGGAGAGGGCCAACGAGCTGAACTGTTTCTTCAACAGGTTCAGTTCACCACCTCCTGCTGCCCCCCACCCCCCTCACTTCCAACAATGCTTCCACCTCCACCACCCACCCCCTCCCCCCTACTATCCCCTCCAGTGAGCCACACAGGCCCATCCCACCCTCCACAGACAGTAGACCTCCCCCGCCTGGCTGTGACCACCGACCAGGTTAGAAGGCAGCTGGAGAGACTCCACCTACGAAAGGCAGCGGGCCCTGATGGCATCAACCCCAGGATCCTTAGGACCTGCGCCAGCCAGCTGTCTCCTGTCCTGTGTAGACTCTTCAACCTGAGCTTGGACCAGGAGAAGGAACCAACCCTGTGGAAGACCTCCTGCCTGGTTCCGGTGCCCAAGAAGTCATCTCCATCGGACCTAAATGCCTATCGACCAGTGGCCCTCACCTCTCATGTGATGAAGGTGCTAGAGAGGCTGGTCCTGACCCATCTGAGACCACAGGTGAGACCATCGCTAGACCCTCTGCAGTTTGCCTACCAGCCTCATCTAGGTGTGGAGGATGCCATTATTTATCTCCTGCAGAGGACTCTCTCACATCTGGATGGTGTTGGGTGCACTGTGAGAGTCACATTTTTTGATTTCTCTAGTGCATTCAACACCATCCAGCCTTTTCTTCTGAGGGAGAAGCTGCGGGCGATGAATGTGGATGCTCCCACCATCTCCTGGATCACTGACTACCTGACAGACAGGCCGCAGTTTGTCCGGCTGGGCAGCGGCCTGTCTGATGTGGTGGTCAGTAGTACAGGAGCTCCGCAGGGTACGGTGCTGTCTCCTTTTCTGTTCACCGTGTACACCTCGGATTTCATATACAACTCCGAGTCTTGTCATCTACGGAAATTTTCTGATGACTCGGCAGTTGTGGAGTGTATAAGTGGTGGACAGGAGGAGGAGTACAGGGCTCTGGTGGATGATTTTGTGGAGTGGTCTGGTCGGAATCATCTGCATCTCAATGTGGCCAAGACCAGGGAGATGGTGATCGACTTCAGGAAGAAGAGGACACCCACACAGCCCCTGAAGATCCTGGGGGAGGACATTGCTATTGTGGAGGAGTATAAATACTTGGGCGTCTACATCGACAACGGACTGAACTGGAGGACCAACGCTGATGCTGTCTACAAGAAGGGGATGAGCTGCCTCTACTTCCTGAGGAAGCTCAGATCGTTCAATGTGTGCAGCAAGATGCTGGAGATCTTCTACCAGTCCGTTGTGGAGCGGAGCAGCTTCTCAAACATACTGGTTCAGCTCCGCTGTCACAAGGACAGATACAGGAAATCCTTCCTACCAACAGCTATCAAGCTGTTCAACACGTCACCTCTGGCTGGCAGAGAGCTCTCTGCTCCCCCTACCACCCCCTACGACACCTAACATTGCACAATTTCACTTTAACATCTGCACTACTGACTGTATATATAGAGTGTTATTCTTTACTTCTTCTATATTTTTTATATATTAGTATGATTAATAGACCCCCAGCTACTGTTGGTTAGGTGTATTATAAAGCATTATACATATTAGATTATGTTATATTGTGTATTGCCGTGTATATTGTATTATTTTATTATACCACAACTCTATATATCTATTCCACATATATATATTATATGTATCATACATACATATCATGTATACATACATATCATGTATCATACATACATACATATATATCATGTTGTGCTATACAACATTACATTATATACTATATCATCATATCATATCATATCATTTTATTTTATTATTTTATTATCTTATTATCATTATAGTGTATAATGTTTACATTTCTTAGAATTAGATTAGTTTTATAACAACATTGTCTGTATATACTTCACACTTCGTACAGATGTGCATATTCTCTTTTTTATGTGTACATAGTTGTGTATATTCTCTCTTGTATATTGTGCTGATAACCTGCTACTGTAACACCACAATTTCCCAGCTTGGGATCAATAAAGTATCTATCTATCTATCTATCTATCTACTGTCATCTAAATCTCTATCTCTCACTCTGTCTCCATGATTGTATGTAGTTTGTCATCACATTGCTCTGTTTTTTTCTTTGGATATCTTCAATAGCCAGATGAAAAAGATTTCAGGAAAAAAAATTTAAGACAGCTGTTTCTTCCTTCCTTCCCTCCTTCTCCAGCACACACCCATGCTTTTATTTGCAGCACAGGGTGGAGAGCAGGAGTTGGCCAAACAGAAGAAGATCTACCTTTATTAGTCCCACAGTGGGGAAATTCAATTTACACTCTGTTTAACTTATACATGGTACATGCACACAAACACACACACACATGCAGTAATGGAGAGGTGTCAGAGTGGGGGGGCTGCTCCAGACAAGCGCCCCGAGCAGTTGGGGGTTTGGTGCCTTGCTCAGGGGCACCTCGGCAGTGCCCAAGAGGTAAACTGGCACCTCTCCAGCTACCAGTTCACACTCAGTTTTTGGTCCATGTCGGGACTTGAACCGGTGACCCTCCGGTTCCCAAGCCAACTCCCTACAGACTGAGCTACTGCCGCCCCCAGCAGGGGTGGGTTTCATGTAACTCAAACTGGTGTCCTCTCTTCACTTCCTGATAATAGCTCATTGCAGCACAGTCATGCATTTTCCTGACTCCAGGTGATGGAGAAGATGACTGACTGCCAAAGTGCTGTTGCACCTTGAGGATCCCCTTCCTATTTGTAATATATATCAGTCAAAATAGAATCCCTTGTGTAGATCCAATATATTTTCTCAGATTATGACAAACAGAAACCAGAAAAAACCTGAACAAACAGAAACTAGAGCAGGGCCTGAGCATCATATGATGCAGGTTAACACAGAGTGAATTCTTTTTTTAGCTGTGCAGCTGGCATAGAGCCATTTACTGGTCATTAGATTCTATATCAATTAGTGCTTGTAAAGGAGGTTTATTCTTAGATTTTGTGGAGAAAAAAGCAGCACACATCTCTGAACTCTCTAGAATAAAGATTTTTTTGGCACATGAATGTGGTTATTATTCGGGAGAATGGGAATTTTTCTCACTGAGAATGGGAGGCTTGAACGCGTGCTCCCAGATCCAAAATATCAAAGCGTTAGCATAATTGCTATTTCAAGTAGAAGGGACCCAACTGTTTCCTCACTCCTCCTCACGGTTTCTCATGGAAAACTTCAAAGGCCTTCCCTCACTGTTCTTTTTATAACCCAGATTTTTCTTGAGTAGTTAGACAAAGGGAGCAGAAACAAAACCAAGGATGTGAGTACAAGGCCTGGCGGTCAAACACAGGGCCACGGATCTAACATATCTGACAGATCCATCACGCAGCTGGTGATTGGTTTACTCGTAGCTTGCAGATTTCCCAGAGGAGGACGGGTGATATGGAAGAGGAGTTGCTTTGTGGGATGTATAAAATGTTTTCAATTTTTATGTAACAGTGGTCATTATTCCGTCGAGGCTGGGGAGCCTATTAAAAGACATGAGTCAGTTGAGATTTAGCTCATCATGTGATGGTAATGTGTAGGGTAATGTGCAAACATGTTCTGAATGAGTGAAAGATAATGAGCATCTTGGTTAAGATAAATACTTTCAGCCATCCTCTCTCAATTCATCCTCAGTGCTAGTGGTCCCCAGACTCCTGAGAGGACTGCAGTATCCATCCCTCTGTCACCTTTCACCTTCTCATTGTTGTTTCTCCATCCTGCCACTCTCACTCTCCGGCAAACACTGGCCTGAACAAACAGAAGCGAGTGCCACATTTGCTTTTGTAGCAGCATAGAGGTGTGTTTCCTCTAGGAGCCGCTGCTCATAATGAGCGCTGCTGGTGGGCTGGTATTAAAGCAGCTGTCCTCCCTCCGTCATCACCGGTGCGTCATTTCCGTGTCGTAGGTCGCTCGTATGTCTCCACGCTGCTTCACCTCGCAGGTTGTTTGTGTCTGTTTGTGTGCTCATGGCATTGCTGTTGTGTTGTAGGGCGTTTGCCGTTGTGCGCTGCTCCATGCCCCGTGCGTGCTGTTGTGTGTTGGCCGTGGGAAAACACTGGTGGCTGCCTGGAGTCCTCTCTCTCCCTCCCTCCTCTTGTGCGTGTCTGTGTGTGTGTCCCGGCTGTGACCGAAAGGGTATGTATGTGTCTCATAGCGCGCACCGCATCATGCTCAGTTATATAGCAATGCTAATAGTATTTTTCCTGCATTAGGTGCTACTGTAATCAGCTGATCGGGGCCGCTACTGTTTTGTTTGTTTTTTTTTGTTTGTCTCCGCTGCCGCTTGTCTCCACCGCTTCTGCTTTGCCCTGCTGCTGCTTGGCCTCCACGGCACGGCGTGAAAGCATAATTGTTTAACTGTCCTGTGCATGACGGCTGCTCGGCCGCACGCCACGGCCGAAGCACAATTTTAAATGTTGTGTGCCTTAAGCTGTAAAATTAATTCTCTGGGTGAAATTCCCAGGGTGGCGTTGTCGAGCTCCCTTTTCTTTGGTAACAGTATTATTCTTACATTCATTCACCCCCTCCTCGCCACACTTTCATTCACAGACGGCCAAAGCCCCTCTTTCCCGATTCGATAATACACCCCACTTGCTTAATTGCTTCTGGACTCACATTGGAAGGCTAGAGTGGAAAATTCCACAGCGGTAAGATAACTTCACTCCGAAGCTACCTCATTCCAAATTAAAGGCATGTGTGGAATTTCATGTGCTGACATGGGAGAGAAGAGGATGGAGAAGAAGGCAAAGGTGTCAGAGGGAATACAGGGAGAGGAGTCGGGAAACAGACTACTAACACTTCTTCCCTCACTGTGGCTTCCCAGCCCAGTCACACAGTAGTTTGTGAAATAGTCACAACATTAATTGTATTGATTCACCTACAAGAACACAAAATCAATTTGTATCTGATCCATGTATTTGAGAACCACAAAGTATCAGGGCCGCTGCTCCCACCACATGCATCATGCTCTGTGTGTAGGGCACCAAGTGCCAGAAGGGGCAGTTAGGATTGTCATCATAATCAAATGCCAAATGCTGGTAGATTTTCCGTCTGGCAAGTAACTCCCTGAGGGCTATCTGCCACACTGGCGGGTCAAGATTTGTACCAAAATCATGTCAGTCATGTTACAAAAGCCTCTACCATGGTTTGGTGTAATTTAATGTCACAGGCGCGTTGCTTCTGCCCTCTGTTCTCTCTGTTGGAGTCTGACACACATGCACACACACACACACACACACACACACACACACACACACACACACACACATATGCATGCACACACGCATGCACACTCTGCATCAGAAATGTTGGGTTTGTTTACTTTTTCAGCGATCCTTTATGGATTTGTTTGGGAAAATGATTTATTTGTGGAAGGAAAAACTGAGCAGAAATCTCTGAAAAGTGGTGTTTTCTAATTGAACTCTGTACTCTTTATTTCTGGTAAATGTTATTGGGGCATTTGATTATCTCACTCTTAACTCACCAGATGTTTGAACTAATCCAACAGCATCCAATCAAATTTCAGAAGAAAACCATGAAGAACTCACGTTTCGTTACCGAGCATCAGTTGGATCCATTTACATTACATTTTAGTGAAGTACACAAATGGCTTGTTTAGGACTCGAGACCTGAGTTGGGACTTGACTTGGGACTTATCTGACTTGGAAAACAGTGACTTGGTCCCACCTCTGGTAGCTTATACCTGGTGAAATGTCCGGAAGGTATACAAAATAGATACCACCCAAGCTGAGTATTCAGGCTTGAACTGATTAACTTGTCAGGGCTTCCAGATCTTAGGTTATGTTACTTTCCTTTTTCACATTTATTATTTTCATTTCCTGTTTTATTTTGACATCACTAACCTCCCTCTCATTTCAGATCACTGCACTTCCTGCCCTTGTGTGTCCCTACACCCACTGACTTACATTTCATGACTGCATGGGTGTTCTGATTGTCTGTCCCGCCCATGACTGCGTCCACCTGTGTCTCATTAATCACTCCCCTCTAGTATATAATGTGTGTGCTCCCTTCCTCATGTTGCCATTTTGTATTTGGTCCACATGGTGATTTTCGTCCTTGCATTTTTTTCTTTGTGCTTACCTCTCTGTGTACCTGAACCTCTGCCTGTTTTTTGACTCTGCCTTTTGTCTGCTGATTTTTCATCTGGTTGCCTGTTGGACTGCTTACCCGTGTACCAACCTTTGCTCAGGTGAAGACTTTGTTGACTCAAGTAAAGACTTTGTTGTCTGAAAATGCTAAAATCAATTGAGGGCGTGACACCACAAAGCAATTACGCCTATGGCACCTAAATGGCTAGCAGTGGTCCTGGGAAGCACTGAGAGTGGGACGAGGTCACAGTAGATGGGTGGGTCAAAAAATACAATGATTTTTTTCCCAGGAAACTGGTGTTTGTGTCCCACATGAAACCAGAGGTCAAACTTGATTTATTTGTCATGTGTTTTCCATACTTAAGTTACAGTACTTACTGGAGTTATTTTAACCCAAACTGCGATCTTCTCCTAAAGCTAAGCAGTTTTTGTTACATACCTTCCACACTTAAGTTACGCCACTTCCAGTGCTATTTTAACCCCAAATGCTATCTTTACTTGAGACTATCAAAGTAGTTTTGTTGGCTAAGCTTAATCTAGTCAGTCTTTTTCTAAACCTAATTAAGCAGTTTTGTTGCCAATATTTTTATAAACCTACGTAGTTTTGTTGTCTAAGCCTAACCAAGTCCACTTTTTCCTAAAACTAAAACGGTTGCTTGTCTCCTAAATCTAACCAAGTTGATCTTTTCCTAAACCTAACTAATTGGTTTTGTTACCTGAGCCTAACCAATATTATCTTGTCCTAAACCTAAGTAGTTGTATTTTGAAAAGACTGGAGCAGAAATTGATATGTGCATCAAGTATTACTGGACAAAGGTAAACGCATGAAAAAATATGCATTTAAAAGTCGTGCTGAGCACCCCAGGAAGAAATAAAGAAGGAAATTCACGTCTATGTACACAAATCAAATAGATTAAATTTCTTGACTATTTCATAAACTGTGGCAGGTCTCCCTCTGCCCTCCCTCCCAACAGCGAGGGCCAGAAGAATAAAGGCATTATAGAGGCTCAAGCCTGGCTGTACATGCCCCAAATACCTATTTAATCAAAAGAAAATAAACCTGGCAAAATTCACATATTGGTGTGCGCAGAAGTTAACGTGCCTCACTGGTGGAGAATTGAAACCTGCTGTTGGAGCGTAGAGGCTTCTGGCCTGTGTCTCTTTACCCCCACGCCTGCTACCTAAACACGGCAAAGGACAGCACGCCCTGCACTCAGCTCATACATTATGTTTGAGAAAATAAACCCAAATGATATGGCTCTTGATTCACATTCTTCAGAAATAGATTATTCAGAATTGCCTTTTTTCCACATTTATGCATGAGGAAGAATAATGAAATACACTAAGAAAAATAATCTATTTTGGGTGTGCTGAAATATTTTTTTCCCCTGTTGTAGCAATTGAGCTGTCAGTGCATTTCACCATCCAGAGATTAACTGCTTTCCAAGGACTGCTATCTGCCTCCACATCAGCTGACGTCGTACGAACTGTCCATGCCTGACACAACTTTTGGGGTTTTCTCTGGACCACAACACAGCTCTTGTTACAGAGCATTTGAGGCCGGATTTTTGCGGTGAAGGGCCTCCGTCCAGGAAAAAAGCATCAACATCACGCTGCTCTCGGCCCTTGCCCGCATGGCCTCTTCCTCTCTTCTTCACTCCATTATGCTAGACAGGGCTATCATGTTACTATAATGAATCCCTTTAGAGGAAAGGCCCGTCTCTCCTGGGCCCCCAGTCAGGCACCAACACCCCCTCTCACTTCTCAAAAAATGGCTGTCCTTTTTCTTTTCTTTTTACTCCTCAGTCAGAGGACCTCTAATGAACTCCACTCCGGCAGCAGTGGAAATGCAACACACAACATCAGCCTGTTCTGAATTCTCAAACAATGATACTCTATTTCAGGGGCCCCTACGGACGTAAAATGGGATGCTTCCTCATGCTAAAGGCTACTGGGCCAGGAGGTATTAGACATGCAAAACCTAAACATAACTTAAAGTCATGGCCTGAAATAAACAATAATTGGCAGGTTAATACTGTAGGTTTGCTTGAGGTGAAAACCTCCAGGGAGCTTGACACTCGTAACCTTTCTTGATGTGACCTGCTGACTTTGCTTAAGGGATGCATGCAAGACCAAATAATGCACAAAATTGAATGCTACTATTACACAAAGCAATGCATGGAGTGAAAGGTAAAAGTGGTATAGTATAGTGACATCACAGCCAGTTTACAGCATAGTTTACAGCAATATTACTGTACACATAAAACATTGAGTGATTCACTGAGTGATTCATTGCTGAGGCCTTTAAAAAAGATCTGCTAAACATAATGTACACTACTTACGCAGCATCAACAGGTTATTTGTAGGCAGAAATGTTAGCAACTGTGAGCATAGTGAAGCATTTATCAGCTGTAAAGCCACATTTTAGCATCCAAAGTTGATGGATACCAAAGCAGAGCAAAAACGAGATGGACAATAGGATTTTGCATTAACCAGGCGGGTAGAAATTATAATCCAAATAAAAACTAATGTTACTCTGTGTAGCTATACACATAAATGGGCAACAATTTGCCATCAGCTTTATGAGGTAATAAGCACAGGCGCAGATTGCGTTGGTTCAGGGGCTCATTGAACCCCCTAGAAATGCATCTGTATTTTTTCATAACATAGAACTAATAATTTATTGTAACAATTAATAATATAAATCTTATTGTGTCTTCATTGACAGAATAAGATATTATATATTATCAAGATAAGAAGATATCTTTATTATTTTTATTATAGCCTAATAACACTGAACACTCTGTTCACACATTGTGAAATATGTGATTCTGTTACATAATGTAAACAAACCACATACCTGTGCAATCAGACGTAACCACTTAAAAAAGGGGCACGTAGTACTTACTCTATTCTGACGTTTGTGTATTTTAAACAGAAAACACAGATTTTCTACAGCAATATTTACTGAAAATGACACAATGCATTATACGACACAGCCAACAGTAGCCTATGTAAACTTTCTAGCAATCTTCTGGTGATCTCCCTCCAGGCTGCTGTCACCTTATTTAGGTCACTTCTCATTTCAACTCCACCAATAAACCATTCCTCGCTTCTTGGATTAAGGAATAAATAGAAACAGAACATCTGACTAAAGTTTACCTTAAAATGGCACGCTGTGCAGTGCATTGTGGCTTGTGACTAGTTAATTCCTTTAAATAGAAAACGCAATCAAACTACTTATGTCACTGATGTGACTGGGTGTACTCCTAAAAACAGTGTAAGATGTAAGCTACAGACATCCCAATACACTAGACCTTACATTCCCTCTAGATTGCTGCTGTAATGTGTTAATTTCCCCACTGTGGGACTAATAAAGGAATATCTTATCTTATCTTATCTTATTTTTATGGTGAACCCCAAATATTAAAGTTCAAATTGCGCCTATGGTGATAAGATGTTTACAACTTGTTACACTGTCCACTACAGTCTAATTAATTTATGCAGGTTTTATATATAAGATGTAAATATGTCATGGGCCATTTCAAATTTTACTGGTTAATATAATGAATTTAAATTTATAGCACCTATGTGTAGGATTTGAGAATTTTTAATTCTTCATTGCAGGGTTAACCTGGCTCCCCTGAGCTGACCTGAGGACATTGAGAATGGGCTGAAAGCAACACACAGACCAATTTCACTGGTATTGTCAACAAAACATATGTTATCAGAATGATTTCAGAAGCTATTGTCATCTAGAAGTCTTCACAAAAAGCATCAATAATGTAACCACCTTATTCTCTTTGTGGACTGTTGACTGCCATCTTAACTGGGTAATTATTTTGGCCAATCCTTAGCTTGAAATCAACAAGAGAAACCAAGTAAACAAGGCACATTGACAGAAAATGGATACATTAAAAGCATGCAGGTCAATCAGCCTGGTCAGCCAGCCAGTCTATCACCCAATCAGCCAGTCTCCCATGTAAGTGGGTTTCTACAGATGCTCTCTAATGAGCTGTGAGTCTCTGATCAAGTGGGCCTTGCCACATTCCACTGGCTCTAATAAGACCATGTCCCACTCTGTGAGCTGATAGCAGCTTCATTAACCACACTATGAATCTAAACAGGAAGCCGATAGGGGGGTTTATTAGAGTTTTATTACGCAAGAGGAGCCAGAGCCAGTTTAATTGGAGCCACCGAGGAAGGTGGGAGATGGTGGTAAAGGGGGCGAGGCGACAAGGAGCGGGGAGAGGCGGTAAACTGTTTCATCTCTGCCTTTTCCGTTATTCTCCCTGATCTTGAGGAAATCAGAGGTGGAGGGGAAGAAATGTGCCACAAAAATAGGATAATACTCCTGAGAATGCGTTTATGTTTGTTCCTTTTCTCTCATTCCTGCACAGCTAACCCCATTCCTGTTATGCCAATGGCAGGCATCAGGAGCTGTTTGAGGAGTAGTGATGTTTGACAAAAGCAGGCTTGAGAGGTATTTTCGGATGTTTTAGGAATTTGGATTGATTCTAAGTATGGATACCTCCATAGTTAGTTCAGGGCCTATATTTATCCAACCTCTTAGAGTAGATTTTTCATGTCAGAGTGCAAGAGGTGATACAAGATCTGTACTCCCAATTTTAGCTGCAGAGACAATAATGAGGCCTTGTTCTCTGCAACAACAGACACTCGTAGTGATGCTGTGATGAGAGTAATACAGTACTATTGCTCTATTTTTGCATTTTCTTTGAATAAACATCTGATTCTGCCCTTGTGATGTACACTCAACATCTGGATGATTTCATGTAACATTGTGGGGGCGTGACTGAACACTGGGTCCCATGGACTATCCACAGATACAATACTGATCTATGTGCGCCTGCCAGGAGAGCCACTCAGAGAGTGGCCTCCACCCTCACACCCATATTGTCCTGAACTGAGCCCACCAAGTTAAGTGCTTGTTTCCGCCGTTCCCATGGACCTTCTCCACCTTCCAGAATCTCAGAAAAAAAGAGCACTGATTCGCAATACCTTACAAAGCCTTTTGGCTGCTGTAATAAGTCAAAATGTTAAAACCAGATCTGCCTTGACCATTATAAAGCCTTTTATGCAAAAGAAATGTTTAATTTCAAAGAAATCAACAAATTAAATGTGCAGTTACAGGTTAAAACCAAACAGGCAAATACAAAGCAAAAAGCAAGAGGGCCAAATCCAACTACAAATAGCTGGAGCCACAACTAGCCTTGACTTTTGTCAATCTTGAACCATTGCATCACACTTGTTGTGTTCATAAGCAGAATGTGGAGATTCATACTATACAGACATAAAGTTCTTCTGTCCTACATACACTATGCTGTTCCCAAACAAAAGAATATCTGAGAATATCAGAAGGTTCATGAACTGAATCTCCAGATGTTTGTTAGATGAAAACGTTAGGTCTAAGCCAACCACAGTTAAAAATAGTTAAGGTTGAAAGTGGACAATTAAAGCAGTTTGGTATCGTTTAGGGGGCTTTCAGTGGTTAGCACCATCGCCTCACAGTAAGAGGGTTGCAGGTGTGAATCCAGCTTGGAGCTCCTCTGTGTGGAGTTTACATGTTCTGCCCATGTTAGCGTGGATTTTCTCCGGGTTCTTCAGCTTCCTCCCACAGTCCAATGACATGCAGGTTAATTGATGACTCTAAATTGCCCGTTGATGTGAATGTGAGCATGAATGGCTGTCTGTCTCTACATGCCCTGTGATGGACAGGCAACCTGTCCAGGGTGTACCCTGCCTTCGCCTAATGCCCGCTGGGATTAGCTCCAGTCCCCCCGTGACCCCTAATGAGATAAGCAGTTGCAGGTGGATGGATGGATGGTAGAGTTTAGGGGTGGGAAAAAAATCTTTCACCAATGTATTGCATCCATCCATCCATCCATTGTCAACCGCTTATCCCATTAGGGGTCGCGGGGGGGCTGGAGCCGATCCCAGCTGGCATTGGGCGAAGGCGGGGTACACCCTGGACAGGTCGCCAGTCCATCGCAGGGCACATAGAGACAGACAACATATAGACAGACAACCATTCACACTCACATCCACACCTACGGGAAATTTAGAGTCATCAATTAACCTAAACAGCATGTCTTTGGACGGTGGGAGGAAGCCGGCGTACCCGGAGAAAACCCACGCTTACAGGGGGAGAACATGCAAACTCCACACAGAAGAGTCCCAAGCCCGGATTCAAACCTGCGACCCTCTTGCTGTGAGGCGACAGCACTAACCACTGCACCACCGTGCAGCCCACCCATGTATTGCAAATACATACCAATGCCAATACCAATGCCAATGTATTGCATTTTTTTTTTTTTTTGAAATTGATTGTTAATGCCAGAATCGATATATTTGCTGCATTTGAGGGTATGTGAAGGAAGAACGAAGTTACCACTGTTTTTGCTGCAGTCTGAGTAATGTGACGTCATATCTATTCCATCATTAAGTACAAAAAAATACAACACTTTGTAAGGGAAATGTTTTTGGTCTTTGATATTTGGGTTGCTGGAAAAAAATGACAATGACTGATATATTTGATTTCAGGACATTTCTGACTACACACACGCTGAAAATCAAACAATTTTACTGAATTAGTTTAGATATTTCCCAAAGTAAAAGTCCCTAGAAGTGTATGATTCAAATTTTTCTCATGGTCTTGTGTTAAAAAAGTTAACAAAAATCGGTAGGTGTAACGTCCTAACCCTAGTAGAATTTAGGATCAGACCAGCAATACATCATCCAGAGTAGGGTCTTATGAACACTCCCCCTTTTGGGGGAAAACAATCCCATATCCCTTGTAGATGGTAACAGAGTAAACAGAAGCAGTTGAAACATGTCTCCAACCTTCTACTTTAAACAAACTGGTAACAGCAAAAACACTATGCTGAAGAGTTGGTGTGGAGCTGTTTGCACCATCTCGTTGGTGTGGTCAAGCTACTTTTAAATCATGTTAAAATGTATTAAATTGTAGCATAATTTATTACATTAATTTTGAGGTAATTAATAAGAAATAGCAGATGGAAAGCTGAGAGCTGGCTTTGTTTGTGGATACTGTTTTACCTTTATTTCCATGCTTTTCATCAGACTAAGACAATGAGTGTTGCAAAGAATAAATCAAAAAGACATGGAAAGAAAGCATTACATCCAATTTAACCATTCACCCTGAAAATGTAAGCTATAGATACTGCTCTCTGCCTTTACAGGGCAGCATCAATTGACCACAGCGTCACAGAGTCATTTATGCAAGTTGAGTGTGGCATTTGGATGGTTATCCTTGCCCTCCCAGCTCCTAACAGCAGTCTAATGATAAGTTTGAGTAAGAGCCTCTCTGTAGTACACTGGCAGTGCAAGGCTTGTTTTCAGTCTGTCTCATTTCATTTTTGTCGCTCTTTCTTACGCACAGATCTCCAATTTCTACTTACTGGAAAACAGTGAGGCGGAGAAAAAATAAACACAACAGTATTTCAAGAATTCACCAGCCACCTACAAGTGACATCTGAAATTAATTGTGCATGGAGGAGTAGAGGGAGAAAAATGCTTTCCATAGAAGTGAAGCATGCGGAGGTCGCAGTCTATTGCATGAGCAATACCACTGAAAGAAAACAGTCTTTTGCACTGAGGGGGGAATGAAATACTGCGGCTTTGATTGGAAAAATAATAGAAAAAAAGCAGAGCCCCTAGTTTCTGACACAGAGCCTCTGAATTGTATCTTTATGATTGCCTGGAAGGAATGCCATTTCGTCTAAATGGATGGGAGCCAAAGGAACCCAAACACAGAAGCGGCTGCACTGAAAAGATGTTAAAAGGATATGCTGCCTATTTTAACATATGCACATGCATTATTTTTGTGCTGCAATACAGGTCAGTGTTTATGAACTTGCACCAAAATTGAGCTAATTGGAGCAATTGGAAGGAACCATTTAAATTTGATCACTGGAATATAAAATCAGGGGCTGCTCCACAGAATAGAGTGCTACAGGAATGAGTCCTAAAACCTGGAAATGAATTCACATTTTAGCACTTTCATTTTCCTCTTCTGGAAGTCAGTGTTTTTTTTTTTATGAGCTTTTGGTTAGATGCCTGAAATAAGGTCTGTGGCTAACACAAGCTTAAAAGATTTAACATTTTGTTTTACGATATAAAATGTGTCCATTGCTTTTACGTGTCTGAAAAAGGCAATCGCTAACAAATGGCTAAACAATATTACAAAACTTCATCACTCCAACACGTCCACGTCCACTCACGCTCATGCCACTGTGGTGTAGTTCGTTTATAGCCTAACATTTGCTTTTTATTTCTGCCGATTGCATTCACGCATTTCTGCAAAAATACCACAGGATGGAACAATCTCATTGGCTTTTTGTTGATACATCAATACATCATCCCTGGAGCACTCTATTGTTGGAGCCATAAGATGCAAACATAAGATGTTACTACAAATAAACATTATAGCCTAGTTTGACTAACAGATATGTATTAATGCACCCTACTTTCAGTGCTGAGACATACAAAAATGTAACTCAACCTCAAAAAATGTTGTGCCACATTTACTGGTGCCCACAAAAACAGAGGCAGAGAATTGTTAACGACTTGATTGGTGTGCTAATTTCTCATATACAACTGGTCACTGGGTAGGCATTACTTGGCTATAAATAATCACAAACCATACATTTTTGGAACCAGTTCTGTAACCTATAGGGAATGGGAACGTGACCTCCCCGACAGCAAGTGAGCCATTCACACTACACAGTGAATAAGATTCAAATGTAGAATATACAGTATAGTATACAGTCAGAGGTAGAATGATTTGCGTTTTGTCAGTATTCCGTTCCATGTAGATCACATCATCTATATACCTATCTGTTTGTAAATTGGACATCGGCCTCTAAAGATTTACATATTTTGAACTACTGACAGGTGATCACGAACACCAAAACACATTAGTGACCGTAATGGGTGGAAAACTGTCAAGATCCTCTTAATTCGTAAGGATCAGTATCTTCTAATATATTGCCCCCTTGCCTGTCAGTTTCTCTATATATGGGTATTTGTCTTTTGTACATACTTTATCCATTTTCGATGATGAAGGGTTTACAGATGACAGATGAATAGACCGGTGACAGATAATGGCCACCATAGCTCCATACGCTACCCTCCAAAAATGGTAGCGCATGCCAGAATGCTCCACAATTCCCATTCGCTATTCAGCAATCTAAAGCTGATACTGTTATTTATTGTGAAGCCTTCATGACTACATGACTGAATCTAAAACACTGCTGTAGTCCTTTAAGAGCTGAGTGTGGACTTGAACTAGCCTTGCGGCTGTGCATATGTATGTCCATATGAGTGTGTATCTACTCAGCCAGGTCTGTCCAGAGACGGGAGCCAAGCCTGGAGCTGGCATGCCGGCTCTCACACAGCTTATAAGGCCATCACTGGCTGCAGCACAGACTGTAGATTAAGCTCTTATAGAAAAGGGAGGAGAAAGCTGTCTCTTGAGGATGAGCAGGGAGAGGGGATGTTAGTGATCAACCCAACAGCACAGAGCCAATATTATCTCTACAGCCGCAACACTGGACCCTCAGCCCCTTGATCAACCCTACTGTCCTTGGACCAGTTCTGTCCATATCCTCCTTTAGGAGCCATGAACAGACGGCCAAACATTGTGGACATTGGCTTGATGCCCAGTTCAGGGTCCATATCCTACACACTGTTCTGAGCTGACTGAGGCCTACATCAACAGTACATTTTAAGGTACAGTATTAATTAGTTTTCATGATTTTGCTTTCAAATATTTTGCAAATCAAGGCACTTTTGATAAAAAGTAACTTAATCAAAATTCAGAATGAGTTTAAAAGAGCTGCCTTCACATAGCAATTATGACAGAATCCTGATAAAGCTGAACAGGTTCAAAAACAGAAGTGTGGACACTAATTTCTCACATTATTTCAAATATTTCAATATTCATAGAAGAATCCTGGATGTAATTTGGACCTTATTATATTGGCATAGAAGAAAATACCTTTATACATGAAAAAAATTGCCCCTTTTGAATTGCAGAAAATTTCCCCCAGAATTAGGAACCCTTTGAGGGACTCGTTGCTTTTCAACCACAGGGACCAGGCTCTAAATTAAGTTCCGGGGACATTGTCTGGGGAACTTTTACCCCCAAAAGAGGCCCTGGTTGGGGAATAGTGTTTTATGAAAGTACAAGAACTTTTGCATTGGAGTTTGCAGAGATGACTGTGACTGATTTGTACACGAGTGATGAGTCTCCAGGTTACACTGACCATTAATTGTAATTAATTAATGGACGCGTCCAAAGTGAACACTTTGAATTTCTATTATAAGTACAACTGAACAAAAATCAGCTCCCACACAGTTATCACTGATGCTAGATTTTTTGAATGGCTACATTTCAGCACAGCAATCAAGGAAGAGTCTGAAAAAGGTTGCTGTATCAAAATGTAAAGATTTATTATTAACACTATGTCAGGAGCCTTTTAGTTAGTCTGTAGCTGGTCAGTTTAACATGCATAATAAGAAATATGTCCACAGAAAAGTACACAATTTAACATGAAGTAATCTCTATAAACGCATTCTACATTCATGTATAATCTGTAGGCAACAGTACAAGATATTTGCATTGGACGCGTTCTGGTTTCTGTTTGTAGTCTGAGTAGTATTGACCAATCACGTTTGAGCAGGCTTCGGTTGAATGCAGGTAAACAGTCCATATGGAGAGGAAAAGAATCGTAACACATTGGCCGAAATGCAATCTGGTAACCCACTGGCTCTTGTATGCTGATGATTTAGCTTTTTATTGGTTTAAAATTAGCATGTAAAAACACTCTGGTTGTAAAAGTTGTCTCATAATTCCAACTCCAATCTTCAAGATGAACCTTTATTAGTCCCACAGTGGGGAAATTCAATTTACACTCTGTTTAACTTATACATGGTACATGCACACAAACACACACACACACATGCAGTAATGGAGAGGTGTCAGAGTGAGGGGGCTGCTCCAGACAAGCGCCCCGAGCAGTTGGGGGTTTGGTGCCTTGCTCAGGGGCACCTCGGCAGTGCCCAAGAGGTAAACTGGCACCTCTCCAGCTACCAGTTCACACTCAGTTTTTGGTCCATGTCGGGACTTGAACCGGTGACCCTCCGGTTCCCAAGCCAGCTCCCTACAGACTGAGCTAGTGCCACCCCACTTGCATCTCAAGTTGCTAATCAGACTGTAAACAAGGAGCAGCATGCAAAAGAGGATCTTAGCCTGACTATCCACTGGATACACCGGAACACCAGAAATACAGCTCTTGCCTCCAGAGGTTTAACTGTAGTCAAACCCATAGCTGATGTGTGCTGAGATTGAACATGAAGAATCCAGGTTTTCTGGAAATGATTAGGAAATTATAGACCTGAAAATTATGTTTTAATTCAAGGAGGAACTAAACTCTCAACTGCTAATTACACATACTGCTAATTACACATGCTGTACATCAAACTAGTCTTCATGGTACAGCTGCAGCACTGACAAACAAAAAAGCACATGTGATAGTACAAATGCAGTGGCCTGAGCTCTGGGGACTCAGTGTCACATGCATGTACGTAGCATCACACATGCATTCTCCAGTCACAGAGTAAAGGCTCCCAGGGAGTGGAGTGCTGTGGAGGAGAAGGGGTACGTTTCCATGGATACCCACCCATGTCCTGATTGCAGTGGTACAACAGCCATGTATGCTTGTGTGTGGTGCGCCCATGTGACCGTTCATCTTCCATCACAGCATGCAGTCACTGTCTCAACAGGGGCCTGATCTGTCCAGTGTTAAATGGATATAGCCTCTCTACTGTCCAGTGAGAGGAAGAATGTGCAAACCACCAAGGCTGCCGACAGAGGCTTTGGCTGCCAGTAACTCTGTGCCAGGCTCCAATTAAGCAGCCATGTGTCCTACACTGAAACAATGGTATTGTTGGTGGATACAATAAGTCCCACACATTCCCACGCAATGTAAACACATAGTGTAAATTATCAAGTTGGTTGCCAATAATTTGATGTTTTCATTGTAGAGATACATGGCACTTGATTCATCCAATATTATATATTGCTATAAGCACCATAGATGTGGGTCATTAGAACCCTACTGCACTGTAAACACTAAAGTGAAACTTAACCCTTAACCTTGGGGGCGGCAGTAGCTCAGTCCGTAAGGACTTGGGTTAGGATGTGGAGGACCTGGGTTCAAATCCCCCATGACCAACTGGTTGCTGGAGAGGTGCCAGTTTACCTCTTGGGCACTGCCGAGGTGCCCCTGAGCAAGGCACCAAACCCCCAACTGCTCTGGGCGCTTGTCAGGAGCAGCCCCCTCACTCTGACATCTCTCCATTGACATGTATATGTACTATGTACTGTGTACTGTGAACAACAGAGTGTAAAACTGAATTTCCCCACTGTGAGACTAATAAAGGAATATCTTTCTTTCTTTTCTTTCTAAAAGCAACACGTTATAACATGTTGTAAAACTGAACGATGTTGCATTTTGAACACAAAGTAAAAGGGTTCTGTAGGTTCAACTACAAATTCTTTAGTTTTGGGTGTGACAGAGGTAAAAATGCACTTTATTCTTGAGTCTGATTTACAATTTATATTTGAATATTTTATTTTTAATTTAAATAAGTTGAGAATTTGTGAATTTTAATTCAATAAGGTTATTTGTTTCTATGGTTTTAATGAAAATTGCCTTTTGTACATTTATTGGCTTCTGTACCTCCTGGGTTTCCGTTGCTCCTACCGTCTGTCCCTCACAATGATGTGTTACATCGCTGATGAGTTGTGCGAGAGAATGCTGTAGCACTACTATATTATTCACCTTCAAAACTGAACTGTTTAAGCCGTAGCATCCATTATATAGATTTCTTTCATTTGAGTTCCAACAGTTAAACATAAGTTTAAATAGTGTATAGGGGTGTCTTTTTTGCACCATTTGGGACACAGTGGGTAGTTCCGTGTCATGTTACAGAGATTTCAAATTAAGAGTCAAATTATTAATTATTATTTTGCCTGTTTAGTAGCGGAGGTAAAGAAGGCCAAAGTTAGGAGACACTAAAATGTGTTTTGTCACCTACAGGTATGTTTTGTTTGAGAAACATTAGAACTCCCTTTGTTTCCTTTATTCAGCCACATATTTTCCTGTTTTGTCCACTTCTCTTATTTTAGAGGTAGATTTATGCACTGGGTCAAATATGTTTTGATACAGTTTTAATGTATTGATTTAACTTTTTTTTTATTTGAGAGTTAATGTGAGCCTCAAGACAATGATGTGTTGCATTGCAGAGGGAGCGGAGGCGCAAAAGACCCAAGTTAGGGGACACTAAAATGTGTTTTGTCTCCTACAGAGCAACAAGTAAATGCTGAGAACAGTTCATGAATTGTCTCCATCTCTTCCCCATCCACATCCGTTTCATAGGCAATAAAACCACAACTTCTTTAGTTAAAAGCAACAAAACTACAACTTATTTAGGTGTAGGCAATCAAACTACAATTTATGTAGGTTTAGGCGTCAAAACTACAACTTCTTTAGGTTTAGGCAATAAAGGTACAATTAGGCAACAAAACTACAACTTCTAAGTTTACCCAACAAAACTACAACGTCTTTAGGTTTAGACAATAAAATTACAACATCTCATAGTTTAGGCAATAAAACTTCAATTTCTATAGGTTTAGACAACAAAACACACTTTGCTACATTTAGGGAAAAACGTGTTTTTGGTTAAAACAACTACATAAAATAACTGCGTGGTTTCACAGAATGTGAATTCCGGTCTCCTAGGTGAAAGCAGTGCATTTTATATCCCATCCATTGTGCCTGAACTCAGTCCCTTATGGCGTTTAAAGCAGTCTATACCAGAACTCTTGACTTCCACTTCGGCTCCTGTCATAATTATTACAGTTACTAGAAGTCGCTTTTATACCTTCTTTCGATGTGAATAGATGAGAAAACCTACTAGTGGATGTACTAGGCCCCTATTGACCCATTTCTATGGGCCTTATAGCGATTGATAATGCCTATTTAATAACCTGATAACAGTCTAATTGGCTGGACATGGAGACATGGAGATACAGGCTGCCATTTTGAAGGAGCTTTCATTAAACACATTTTTCAATCAGTACAAACCTCTGTAAATGTGTAGCAGAAACTCTACAGCCAGAGATGCACACAGTGATAACCTCATGAGCCTCAGCGTGCAACAAGTGCATTCCAGCACTCCTTGCTCCCTCCCACCATATCCTATGCATAGTGGTGAGTTGATGTGTGGGAAACCTGGTAGTAAGTGGGAGGTTGGGGCTGCCAGGACGCTTGTCCCTCAACCATGGAAACAAAGGACACACACGCAATGTTGCAGGGACAATTCATGGAACTGCTGGGGGAAGTGCCTTGGAGACTGCATTCTCCACACTGCTCACAGGTCTTAGTAGAATCAGTGGACGTAAGTGGACTTAAGTGCCGTGGTGATCGGACAGCTTAATAAACTAACTTCTGAAAGGCCTCTACATTAAACACCATGTTCTCCAGAAGTGAAACCATTTCCCTCAAATGCTCACTGTGAAAGATGCTGCTCACATTTTTTTAGGGGGCATTCAAACCTCATATGCGAGCCAAGAAGTTTTTCATTTCTTGTTTTCCAACTTTTCCTCCCTCACCGTGTTTCCTCAAATCCTTCCCATGTTTTTCAAACACTCAGGCCACCTTTTTACATTCTTTCAGGCTCTGAGGGCACATTAAGAGCCAAGAAAAAGTCAGCAACATAAACTCTGGCCATTGCCCTGCTGAACCTCTGGACTTCCTGAGAGAGGGCCTATCCATCTTGGACTTTTTTAACCAGTTTTCCCAATAAATCAGAACCCACGGTGTGCTGCCTGCAAATACCTCTGAGGAAGGTCACTGCTGCTTAACACAACCTTGGTCCCTTTGCAGACTTAAGTGCCCTACCACTGGGAGTCCGTCACATAAAATCTTGCCACTGCAATGGTTAAGATGAGCAAGAAAAAAATTAACCTTGACTGTGGCAACCTTTTGGCAAGTGGCTACAGCTTCTATCTATCCCCACAATTACCCCATAAACTGTTCAATAAATGGAGAGAGTGCCCTTAGAGAGGGGGTCAAATGAACCCTACAACACCCAGCAGTCTCATCAAATTCTCCTGGGGTGTTGATTTCCTCACCCAATGCTTCTCTAACCACAGCATTTCATAACCAGTCTATTGCTCCACCAGATCCATCTGTCAGAAACTTGCTCATGGAAATAAACAAACCTCAAAGAACGCCGCCACTCAGAGGAAAGAAATGACTGAGATAGAAAGTTGAATTTGAAAGAAAAATGTAAGCTACAGCAGAGGAAGTACGGATAGAGTGAAGTTCGAAACCAGAGAAGAGTTGAGGAGGTGATGGGCTCTTTTCTGCCTCACTCTTTTCCTCCCATCAGTGCCGTACCCCTGTGGTAAAAGGGTAGAGGGCGGTAGGAGGGGAAGTAGTTAAAAGTCTATCCTCTCACTCCCCTGACCTCCCACAGCAGTGAGCGGAAAAACAGCTGTGGGCTGCACACTCCCTGCTCCTCAAACACTGTCCCATGGGCCTGAAACACTCATAAACAAACACATTTGGGCATACTCATATGATGTGAGCCTGTAGCTGCACTCTTAACACATGCACCTTAAGGTCTTTTCTCTTTCCTCCATCTAACAGACACACTTATTACACGTTATGCAACTTTAAAAACAAACAAAAAACAGTATGTGAATGACCTTTTTGGTCTTTCAGCCACATTTCAAGCAACGTGATTCACGGGCAATGTAAGCTGGAAACTGAATTAAGAAGAGTTTAGTGGTATGTTTCTCACATATTTAACAAATCAATCAGTGGGTTTTCAGAGAGGTCAATATATTCAACAGACTTGCCACAAAGCTGGCTGACTTTGGTTCCAATGAACTAGGTGACCAAGTTGATGGGCTGTCTACTTCAATATAAATTTAACACACGCTAGCACCATTATGTCACTGTGTTAGATCATTTGCTGCTAAAAATTGAAATCCAGATGTAACATTTGAGGAAATCCTGGAAGAGTGTTCTTTGAAGTGTACAAAAGGCAGTAAAATATTATCAGATGAGTCCAAAATAGAACTGAATACATTAACAGTAAAAAGTTAAATGTACGGTATAAACAAATACAAAACTTTATACTTTTTCGGTTTTTAAGTTTAAATTAAAAGTACACACACACATTCCAGATTGTCCTCATGCTTAAATGAAAACGGCAGCCTTTTCTGCTACTGTACCTACCTGAAGCTTAATCATAAAGTTTTTAGCCAGATTTTAGCCAGAAATATATCCATCCATCCATCCATCCATCGTCAACCGCTTATCCCGTTTGGGGTCGCGGGGGGGCTGGAGTCGATCCCAGCTGGCATAGGGCGAAGGCGGGGTACACCCTGGACAGGTCGCCAGTCCATCGCAGGGCACATAGAGCCAGACAACATATAGATAGACAACCATTCACGCTCACATCCACACCTATGGGCAATTTAGAGTAATCAATTAACCTAAACAGCATGTCTTTGGACTGTGGGAGGAAGCCGGAGTACCCGGAGAGAACCCACGCTTACACGGGGAGAACATGCAAACTCCACACAGAAGAGTCCCAAGCCGGTATTGAACCTGCAACCCTCTTGCTGTGGGCAACAGCACTAACCACTGCACCACCGTGCAGCCCCGCCAGAAAATTAACTAGAAAGAAAATAGCTAGCTTTTGATCATTCTTTATTGTTAAATACAGTAGTAATATTATTATACCAGGGCCACCCAGTGTTTCTCATAACTGTTAATGCAGCACAGAAATAGTGCTTACCAGGAAGTAAGCATCGCCCTGGTTCCCTTGACAAAAAGACAATTAAATAATTTTGATTGGGTTTTAGATTATTGCAGAAAAAAAGCCCTGTGGCAAACCTGTTTATGATACACTATACTTTCATCTTCACAAATGAACATCACTTTTATGATTTTTTTAAAGTGTGAATGAAATCGCCAGATAACATACACAGCGAGGCTCCTCGGCAGGACGATGTTTAGTAGTCTCATAGAGTACTGCAGGAATGAGTCCTAAAACCTGGAAATGATTTAGCATTTTAGCACTTCCGGTTCCCTCAGTGCATCAATAATTACCCCATGAATGAATTCTGAAGTCTTTTGGGTCTTATAAGGGGTGGTTCCTGACAAGTGGCTAAATGAGACTACTGAACGTCATCACACCATTTCATCCACTGTTACAGCCTCGTTGTGTATCTGCACGCTCATGCGACTGTGCTATAGTTCGTTTCCATCCTAACATTAGATTTTTACTTATGACAATTGTATTTACACTTCAAAAATTATCTTGCTGAAAAAAAAAAAAAACATGCAAGTTAGTCCATAAACGTGTTTGCCAGAGAGCTTATTTTCTGTAATAATCCAAAACCCAATGGAAAACTGATGAACAGAACAGACTACAGTCTGACTAGTGTAGTCTGTTCTGTTCATCAGTTCTATTCATCAGTTCGAACGCTAGTCTGACCAGTCAGACTAGTGGGGACTAGTCAGACTGTAGCGTTCGAACTGATGAAGCCAGCTGGATAAGGGGCGAAACGTCTTCAGAGACAAATCTAAGTCCAGTTACCTTCGATTCAATTGTTGCCAGAATGAATATGATCTGGATGAATGAGAACATTCACAGACCTGGAACACCATTTAGCCACTTGTTAGCAACTACCTATTTTAAGACACAAAGACTTCAAAAAATAATGAGTGGTGTATTTATTGATGTATTTTATATGCTAGAACAAAATGTTAAAATCTCTTCAGCTTGTGTTGACCACAGTCCTTATTTCAGGCAACCAACTAAAAACCTATTCAAAAACCCAATGACTTCCAGATGAGGGAACCGGGGGTGCTAAGATGCTACTCATTCCTATAGCACTCTATGGATGGCATTAGCTGACTGTGTTTGACTGTGTTACCATAACCTTATTTGTTCAAGCAAGCATTAAGCATTCCAGCAACTAATGCAGCAGGTAATGGTAGATGACTTTATGGAGACAGAACTATAGTGACTATGACTTGTTGATTTATCTTGCCAGCTAAAATCTTTTAGCTATGGTTACAAGAGTTTATACAGCGACGCTTGTACGTGGTCTGGATGATTAACTGTACTTGCTCTAGTGCAGATTTATGATGAAAGCTAGTGTCAGGTATGTAACTACAGGTGAAAAGACTGGTGCTTAGTGTGCTTAGCTACCAGTGCTTCTAGGTAAGCTAACTTGCCATACATTCCTCTACTTGCTCTAGTATGATGTTACACATCAGTGTTAAAAAACACTTGAATAACTGCCTTTTGGTTGTTGCTTGTATGCCTCCACCAACCAGTCAAGTTGCAGTTTTACATTCATGTATGTCCAAAATGTCATCACTTCATCATTTTATTCTATTAGACATTTGTGTGAAATTGTCATGAGCATATAAATTCTTGAGTTATGGCCAAAACTGTGTTTTGTGATGTCACAATGACATAGACCTTTGACCAAATTCTAATCAGCTCATCCTTCAGTCCAAGTGGAAATTATGTGCCAAATTTGAAGAAATTTGTTCATGAGAAATCGCATTGATGAGAATGTTACAGATGGACAGACAACCCGAAAAAATAACACCTCTGGCCACGGCTATTGCCAGCGTTGAGGAACAAAACTAATTGATTGAAGAAGAAAAAGTATTACATTTTGTGTTTCTTTCTAAACTCATTTTAGCTAGTAGAATTGATGTATTCTTATATTTCTAATGCATCTGATACCCTTAACTGGCTTTTGTCAGTTTTGGAGCGCCATAATAAACAAACCCCATGTTTTCAATTTGAAATAAAGGTTGATTACTCCATCTGTATTGTAACATTAATACAAAAAATAGTGATTTTGTTTCAGGTGTAAACAGATGTTAGTGATCTGTGTAAACCGTAACATCCATGTGCAACATATTTCATTCTAATTAAGCTATGAATCTACAGTCTTATCTCCGAAACAGCACCTGGCAGAAGTTGCTTTAATTACAACAGAGTAGGTGTCTACAGTAAGGTACAGAGTAATAAGTCCCTTATTCCAGGTCCCAAACATATGCTCATACAGGTCTCAGTGATACCCTCCAGTGTCCATGTTTGGAACTATAGTACAGCAGATGAGTTTAACTGCAGAAGCTTTCCCTTGCCTCCTCAGTGAGGCACTAGCTTTTCTTTTGCTGGTTGGTATTCTGCAAGGATTCCAGCAAGCTCTTGATCCTTTCACTGGCTGGCTCCCGTTTCCTTTTCTTGCGACCTTTGATCCCTGCGACCTGGGAGGGCAGGAGGAGGATGGCGAGTCCCCAAGGTGTGGAAACCTTTCCTTCATTACCACCTCTGGGTGTGTTGGTTTCACTCTGCTGGAGCAGCCAGGAGCTCTCCTGACACAAAGCCACAAAGCGTTCAAGTTGTGTGGCGTTGACATTCTTGCTGATGTTCAGGGAGGTTTCAAATGGGTTCTGGATGTGCAGCGGGACTACCTCAGGCTTGTTCTGCTCTTTGCCCTAAAGAAGGGGAATGGAACAAGGCTGGCAGATGAAAACACATTTCGAGAGCAGCAGCCCTAAGTGCAGTCACCACATGCACTGCATGTTATGGTCCATCTATCTTGTTGGTCACGGTTTTAGGTCTTTGCTGCTGTATGTGGAGAACCTATAGCTGACTAGGGGCACCTCTCAGCAGGCTAGCAGATGGGAGAGGCAAAGACATGGCTCTGGAAGACATTTTGACTTGAGTTAAAGTGAGAGGAATGAGCTATGGATACCTGCTATGCACACCGAACGCAACGGAAGCATATATGATCTCTCCGTCTGTCTAGCAGTCATGGCCATCACATGAACCATCAATGTATAGGTCAGAGAGAAGTCAAGAACCTCTCATGCTACTTTGCATGCTGTGTCCAGCCTAAAGGGGCTGGAAGGATAAAGGGATGGAGCTGTGGGTGGGGCGGAAGATGGCAACATAAAGCCATCAGTCAGAGGAGGGGAGCGAACCGGAAAACTATAGCACAGTAAAGCAGATTTATGGCTGTTGCTCCTTGGGTGAAAGCCTATATGCATGGGTCACGGCCACAGTCTACCTGCAGGCTTCCTCTGCTGTGTCAAACTTGATATTAGTCTCATATATTAAGCTGCAGGGTGTCTCTTTGTCAGAGTCATCATTTCATTTAACTCTCCAAGAACTAGCAAAGTCCATGCATCTCATATAATGTACAACCAAAGCATGAACACCTACTTCATCAACTAACTTTCTAGATGCAAAATTAATGTGATAATAAAATAAGATAAATAGAATATTATTTAAATGTTACATTTTTTAGAGGTAGGTTAATTAATTGGGGTGTAACAATTAATCTACATCAATCTATCAATCTACATCAATGAATCAATTAATTTATTATTATTATTTATATTCCTACGATGCAACTACATCGATAGGTACTAGGCAAGTTGTCTTTCACAGGGGATGTATAGATCAAAATTTGCAAGATAAATAATCTATTATATCGATACTGAGAATTTGCACCTTGTCTTTAAGTATGACAAAATGTTGTATAGATGTATATTACAGCACTTTTAACAGTAAAGAAATGTTAAACATTACTCCAGTTCTCTCTCTGTGTATGACATTATTGACATGCACCAACAGCGCCAATCTCAGAAAAACAACAACATGGCTGATGGCGAGGAAGATCCAGACGAGCATTTGAGGTCCAGCATGTGGAAATATTTTGGCATTTGCAAAAATGGAGATGTCCCTGATAAGTCACTTGCTGTTAGTAGAATATGCAAAGGCCAGAGAAAATACGACAGCACGACCAACCTTTCCATGCACCTACTGAGACAACGTGGGATTGCTAACACCGAAAGCCCAGGTAACTCTAGCAGTGTTCCCTTAGCAGCGGCACCAATTGGCCAAAACTAATCTAGGGCCATTAATCGTTGTGTTAACTGATTTATAGCCATAATTAGTTTAATCCCGGATTCCATTACAAGAAAAACTGCAGGAATCGTGAACTGCACTGTCCAATATCCAGCTATTTATTTCACAGTCACACTGACTTTCCTGCACTTTTCTTCCATCCATCCATCCATCCATCCATCCATCTTCAACTGCTTATCCTGTTAGGGGTTGCAGGGGGCTGGAGCTGATCCCAGCTGGATTCAAACCTGGAACCCTTGTTCTGTGAGGCGACAGTGCTCACTACTGCAGCACCATGCAGCCTCTGACTGAATTCATGACAAAAAAAAGTTAATGTATTGATTTCAAGTCACTGAATTGTATCGTATATCGTATCGTATATTGTATCGTATATCGTATCGTATATCGTATCGTATATCGTATCGTATATCGTATCGTATTGCTCTAGACAAGCCAAATATTGTCCTTGAATCGTATTGGAACCACGGAAATGCATACGCATGATTGTAAAAATGTATTATGTATGTACTCTTTCAGTGTCTATAAACAGTATTACACAGGCAACAACAGCCTGAATGTGAGTCTAAATGGAATACATATGCGTATGTTTACACTTAGCCCGTTGGAGCTCCTAATTGGGATCGCAGCTCAAGGACACCGGGCCTGTGGGGCCGCCATCCATCACATATGAAAAGGACAGCTGACATCTGCGTGTGTGGGGAGACGCCATCCACCAAACATAGCCTTTATTACCAACACATTTCTCTGCTGGAGCTCAGCTGCAAGGCTGGGAGGAAATGTTGAAAGGAGGCTGAACTGGCTGAGTTTCTTTCTGAATAGATTTTTATTCATGCTCTGGTTTCTCAGAGATGCAGCAGTTTCATTTTCAAGTAAAATTAGAGGCCGTCCAAGTAGTAGGATGGACTAAGGTTGGATGGATTTTGTGCGCCGAGTTTGACTGAGACTGGATTTTTTGAGGTGGTTACCAGTAAAGGTATTTGAGGGCTACAAAAATACAATTTATGGCCAATGTCCACTTTTTTATATAAACACAAAACATTTTCGCCAAACACAAACATTTTTTTTATTACAATCTCTTAACTATGTTATTTTATAAAGTGGTCAGTGCTCTATGGTGGACAAACAAAATAAGACTGACACTGTTTCAAAATGATATCAAAACAAGTCTTTGACATTTGGCATGAGATCACAGTTTCAGTCACACCAGCTGCAAGAAAAATAAAAAATGAAGCCCTTTTCAGACATGGAACATAAAACTCACTGATAAAGTCACAGTCATTCAGACATAGGTGACTTTTATATTGATGTTCCTTACAGGCTCACTAAGGTGTAAGAAACTATCAATACAATGAGTATCTCGATTCTCTAAAAGGCTATATTTATTATTAATTAACCTCTTAAAAATCCGACACCCATCAGCGGACTCAGATGCTATTGTGTATTTTGGAGGTTGTAGTGGGCTCACTTTTAAAGCTAGAGTGAAGGTAGTGGCAACAAATGAAACTAGAAAACCTAAGGAATCCATTTGTACCAACAATTATGCTAAATTCTTTTAAGAACAAACTTTCATGGCTATTTTCAAATGGCAAAAACCATGCAGTTTTTTTGAATGTAGTATAAATGTGTTATTTTCACCTATTCTAAAATGGTGTATTTAAATATTAATGCATAAACAGTGTTGGAATTCCATAAATTGGATTGGACTGAATGTGATGCTGAGACTCTTGTGGATCTAATGAGTCCAATGAGAATTGTATTAATGTATAATGATCGCCATAGTCGCCATAATGACTTTTTAACTCTTTACTACTACTTTAAATGATTTTATATAGATGGTGGTGTGTCTTCATACCGAGTCAAATTTCCTGAAATCAGAAGTGAAAAATTGCAGTGCATCACCTTGCTTACAGGATTGCAGTTGCAATATACTGAATCCTTACCCGGTATCATGATACACATCATATTGCCAGATTCTTTCCAATTCCAGTCCTATCAGAGATTAGGGGAAATTTATGAAAAAACAGACACAGTGCTTGTGTGATATTTAGCTCCTGTTGTGTGAAAGGAAGTGGCATGAATTAAAATTAAAAAATATGGGGAGGGATAGCTGGTCTGATTAGTACAGTACTATCACTATATGATATTTTTCTTCAAACTCTTTATACCCTGAATCTCTTCAACAACTTAAAATTAGCACAACCACAGTGTTTCCTGGTTTATTAAACAGTTTTGTGCACATAAGAGATGATGATTATGTGATACATTTATTACAGCACTCTTAATAAGGCAAACATGAAATGCACTTAGTTTCTCTCTAAATATATTTAACTGTCTAACCTTATGCTGCTGCAGCGTGCTGTTAATCTGACAGCATTCAATTCAGACTTATACCGAGTTGGAAGTGGGTCTGATCTAGCAAGATTTCCTTTGTGACTTCACCCTTTATTCAGATCTGAGTCAGACATGTAAAATGTTAAAACAATGCATGTCTATTTCAACTTGCAATTAAACCTGCAATAACTGAACACAACACACATCACCTTTTAAGCTAATTTGGTGGTCTTAGCAAAAAGTTGCTTATTTAAATATCCAGCAGTAGCAGAGCAACATTAGCATTCATTTTGAGGTGTGTTGGTGTCCACCAGATGAATGTAAGTCCACTATTCACTTTCTTTTATCTCTGTTATTGGTCTCTACCCACCTCCTGAGGGAAATATCTGCCTCTTTAGCTGCTATATGCTTCACCACGTCCACCGACTAGTCTCTAACTGGGTCTGATTGTTGGTCCTGAGCAGGTGGTGTTCAGTGGGGTTTTCCACTGCTGAAAATGGTGCTGTCAGAGCAATGAGAGTGAACCAAAACAGTAAAGTTGTGGGTCAGACAGCTAAACGATGAGCTGAAACTTAAAATAAAGCTCCATAATGCCAAGGGGAGCTGCTATTTCAGGTCATAATTCTCTGTAGATTCATCAGTTTTAGTGCCCTCTTTCGCATTGTCTGGGTTAATAAATGATGGTATCAGATCAATGCATAGACTGGCGTACTTATCAATACCCAAACCCGAGTTTTGAGGAGTATCTGATGCATTTACTGGATACTGGAATCTGTATCAGAAAAACTAAATTAGATAATGTAAATTATCATCATTGGTCAAATCCTTCGGTTGCACTGGACTTAGGGGCTCAATAATAAGGCTTTCCTGCATGCCTGGGGAAATATAGCGCCTCATTAATCTTTTTTTTTTTCCTGGAGCTGATAATGGAAGTCGCTAAGAAGTTAGCCTTCTTATTTTTTTATATTGTTTTACCACTGTACAGCACTTTGGTCAACTTGTCATTTTTAAATGTGCTCTATAAATAAACTAAACTTGAAACTTAACACTTGAGCAATCTTAATTCCCTTGCACAGTACCCATTGGGAACTTGTGAGAAAACGGTGGCAGGTAAAGATAAAGATAAGCTGATGCGCAAGCGACCATTTCAATTATCCTGGAAACAGGACTTCAGTTTGGTGCCCTAGGAGAGGATGTAGGCAAAACTCCAACTGTGTATTGTGCAATTTGCCACAAATTTCTAAATAAATTAAAAATGACAATTTACTACTGTATTTTTCGCACTATAAGGCACACCGGATTATAAGGCAAACTATCTATGAACGTGTCTATTTTCATACATAAGGCGCACTGGGTCAGAAGTTTATTCAATTCATTTAATAACTAAATAACTTCAATAACTCAACTCAGTTGTAACATGAAATACAAAACAATACACTCACTTTTCAGTTCATTCCTCTTCCACAAATCCATCAAATCCTTCATCATCAGTGTCTGAGTTAAACAGTTGGGCGATTTCGGCATCAAGTATGCCCGAATCACTCTCGTCATTATCCGACAATCCATTCAGCGGTGCGGCTTCGTAGCTTACCAAAGTCATAATAAAACATTTTGACAGATTTTTGAGCATCCTGTACCACATAAATTTGGTTCAAGGTCAGTAAGCACAACCAGAATTAATACATAAGGCGTGCCGGATTATAAGGCGTGCTGTCGATTTTTGAGAAAATTAAAGGATTTTAAGTGTGCCTTATAGTGCAATTGTTGTAAAATGTGTTGAAGTTGTATAAGTAAAATTTTACTTTGGGCAAGTAGATTTCTGACCCACTTGCAAATATTACTGAATATTTGAACCCTGCTTAATGTATGTGAATAACCATACATACCTTTCTGATATTTATGGACATCCTGCTGAATGCAAAGGTGGCGTAGAACTCAAAGAATTCACGAAGTAGTTGTTCTGAGACAAAGCCAGAAAGCTCAAGTTAGCAGTGAACAGAAACATTGGTATTAATCAAACTGAAATGTAGCTCTACTTTGCACCTGTTCCTATGCTCTTGTGCTCACCTAGTGGTTCTGTGTTGCTTTGGAGATGGATCTTGCTGAAGTTGCTGACAAACGTGCAGTCGTTCCCCTCAATCATACACTTGTCTGCGGGACCTTGTGGGACAAGAGTGGGAATACAAGGTAAAGCACTGCCTTTACATGCCTATGATGGTCATAAACAAGACAGATGGAGGGTGTAGGTGCATTCATAGAGAGGACACAGAAATAATATACAAGGAGGGGGAAGGAGAGTGAGCAGGTGCATGGACATGTGCGTATGAAGGTGGTCAAACAAAAGGAAAAAAGAGGGACTGGCGAGAAGGGTGGAGGGTAGGGCGTAGATCGCTTTTGGAAGGCAATTATCAGGAAACCAAGGTGATAGAGAGAGGTGGAGAGGAGATGGAGGAACTGCAGTTTAGAGAAGCAGACAGGATCACCAGCATGGGAGCAGAGCAATGTACTGCTGTGGATGGGGCTGGCGGCAAAACATATTTTAGACATCAAAAAGTGTTAATATCAGTTTAACTGTACGCTGTATTTAGAATATTTTCACCACTGTACATTGCTGTTAAACAGCTCTTTCCAACAAGGAACTGAAGCTATTATCAAAGCCACAAGACTCCATTGACAAAAACAGTAATTTTACCTTGCAAAAGACGGAAGTTGCTGGTCGACCGCCGCTCATTTTGTTTGTTTGTGTTAGTTAGTGTGACTTTGGTGAATCTGAAATAACCTTTTAAAACATTCAGTGACAAACAAATTCAGATCAGATCAGCAACTCCTGTGTTCTGCAAGGTAGAATTACTGTTTTTGTCAGTGAAGCCTGGCTTTGAAGACAGCAGAAAGCGAGTCGCCTGTCATCTACTGCAGGTATTACACTGACTATGGCTAAGTACCTGATATACCCCACTTCCAAACTCTGAACTATCCCTTTAAGGTACATTTCAACTCCTTGACCTCAATGACCTTTATGTGTAGCCATAAATTAGTTTTTAATCACAGTCATTCAACAGAGAAACAGTCAAGTAAAAGTGCATTCTCTCATCAAGCATCTTTAATGTGAAGATTTTACTGCTTACTTACTCTAATCTGATAGGAAAGTATATTTGGGTTCTCTGTGCCAGAAAAAAATGCTTTCTGGAAATTGTGACGAGCTGTTTTTGCTGTCCTAATAAATACAAACTCCAAGAAATAGTTTTATTAAACTAATTTTCCCAATGAGCAAATTGGTTCACTTTTACACAAGTATATGGATTGTTGCAACATTTTAAAGGCTGGTGTCTTTGTTGAAACTAAAATATCCTTTGGGTGAATTAAAGTGACAAGATATCTACTGAGTGAGAAGTGGTTCTTGGTTGTACCTGCAAGGTCCCTGAGGTGGTCCAAGGTGGGGATGATAGGAGGGCTCCTCCTCTGCAGGAAGAATAGCACCATGACGGTGAGGGAGAAGTTGGTGATCCAGGCCCCAGGGATGGTGCTGGTGATGCCGTGAGCTCGGGCCCAACAGCGCACGGTGAATACCAGACAACGCACCCGTGGGTCCAGCTCTCCATACAGGTAGAGTAGCTCTGTGCTCTTCATCGCCACCCTGTGAACAATGTACAGGATTACTACTGCTCTCCTACTGTATATCTTCATGAGGCCTTTGTTGTGACTATTCATTTTAAGGTTCAAGGTTCTTTATTTGTTAAATGTTAATTACAGCAAAGCAGTCATTGGCAATGAAAATCTTTGGTCTCTGCTTGGGGCTCTTCTGTGTGGAGTTTGCATGATCTCCCTGTGTAAGCGCACACAGTCCCAAGCCCTTAAATAGGCCGTTCATGTGGCTGAATTAAAACAATTCTGTAAAGAGGAGTAGGCCACAGCGATGTAAAAGACTCATTGCCAGTTATCGCAAATGCTTGTCTGCGGTTGTTGCTGCCAAGGGTGGCATCACCAGTTAATAGGTTTAGGGGGCAATTACTTTTTCCAGATAGGTTTGTATATTTTTTTCCCCTTAATAAATGAAATCATCATTTAAAAACTGCATTTTCTATTTACTCAGGTTATCTGTCTAATGTTAAAATTAGTTTGATGATGTGAAACATTTAGGTGTGACAAATATGCAAAAATATAAGAAATCAGGAAGGGGGCAAATACTTTTTCACAGCACTGTATACATATATTTTCTATATGTAGTTTTGTTATCACGACACTGAGAAAATACTGTATTATGTTGACTGTTAAGGGTCAGTGAAACTACAGTTGCAACAAAAGGACCACTAGATAGCAGCATTCAGCTTGTCACAGTAACTGCTTCACACATACCTCAGACAGGAAAGCGCTGCACTTCAAAGATCTCAGAGCACAATTAGAAAAAAGTCCACATCCACCCACAGCTGGTGGTTCAACTTTATTTTCTTAGAAACTGCAGAGTGGTTTTGTGTACGTTAGCAGGTGTGTACATGGTTGCGTTACCACCAGCAGAGACCATAATATCCTTAATGCTGGAAGGGAAGAAGCGATAAACAAACAATCCTTGTCTTTTCGTTTCGCTGTGGCAAGCATGCAACTATCCCTTCACTGCATTTCCTGCCAGAGTCAGGTTTCTGCTTGGGGCTTTTGCAACACCAGTGTGGCTAAAGTGATATTCAGGGCGACATAAAATAATCAGTTTCTGTGAAGCAATAGGCCTATGACCAACTGTAACTGACATTTCGAAACATGACTTTTTGATTGTACGAAACTAACCCTTTTTATTGAAGCACTGCAACACCAGAACCATGGTAAATAATTGCTTCAGACTGTTTATGTATAGAAATTAAGCAATGTTCTTATAATATATGTACACAGGGTGAGTACCTATTGTTGGCTGTGAGGTCACACTGAAAACTGGAGGGCTGGTGGACGAAACGGACCAGAGGGCATCGTGCATTGAGAATCTTCTGCACCCCCACACATCCGGGCCCAAACTGGTCCAGGCACTCCCCGATGACAGAGAGGATGCTCTGGGTGACGGCCCGCTCAGAGGTGGCCCTCTTCATCTGGTACTCCAGGGACAGACCTGATTTTGGCTGCACACATAGTTTAAAGATGTTTAATAATCTGTCTCTATTCATCATGTTAGGATTTGAGCATATTGTTTTATGCTGAATGCAGTACCGGTAAGGGTTTCTGGACAATATCTAGCATTGTTCTGTGTTAATGGTTTTCGAGTAATAAATATAGAGACATATTTGCTTAATGCAGCATATTTGCCCACTCCCATGTTGATAACAGTATTTTATACTTGACAGATGACCCTTTAAGGTGCATTTTGAACATACAAAAAATGTGTGATTTATCATGATTCAGTATGGACAATCGTGATTAATCACAATTTAATATTTTAATCAGCTGACAGCCCTAATTTATACAAAGGTCTGTATATGACACTATTTCAAAAGATATATTTTTGCACCTACTACATAATCTAGCAAAATATTCTGCTTCAGTCCATATTTGTTGGAGTTTAGCCTTTCAAAAACAGCATTTTCAATGCAGTCAAAATTCTATTTGCTGTCCTGTTGGACTTACACCAAAGGAGGCCCACATCTGTATTGTATTATATATTATTGTAACAGGGTGGTCTAGCAGCAATCTAACAACAATATAAATTACATTTATTTTGCCATAATAACAAAAACTCTACTTTGGCTCTATCACGTCATGTATCTGCATTCGCTTGGCGAAGCCGTCAAGACATCATCAGTGTAATTGTGTTGATGACACTGATGAGTTCTGTTCATTAAAGAAAGCTGATTTAATACAAAAAGATTAGCTCATTCAATACACTGATTCACTTTACTCAAATTGAGGATTTTGTTCAACATCTTGTAATTTTTTTCTTTTTAGGGTGAGGACATCTGGGGGCTCAGCTTTTCTTAGATACAAGTGTGTGTGTGTGTGTGGGGGGGGGTGTTGACAACCACTGTATATGTTTACAAATGCTAAATAGGAGTGTTACCATTACCATTATCGCACTTACTCTTTCTTAACAAAATTTAGAAAGTTAATATACACTCCTCTTTTACTGTATGCCATCTTAATAACAAGGAGGGAAAATAATTCTGCCGATTTAATTTCTCATACAGTAAAATATTAAATTTAACCTTCATAATGCCATAATGCTCTGCTAATATAATATAATTAAGCGATTCCAGACATGAATAACTGAATTTATGCGAACCCTTTACAAAAATAATGTTTGTTTGATTTGAAGTAAAAGCTTAAAAGAATATCAAAGACAAGCTTTCCTGCAAAGCAGCTAAGCATGTCTGCAGTATTTTTTGGTTGGTTTGGTTCTTTGGTCTTTGCCATCCACAGCTGTCTTCAGTTTCACTCTGCAGAACTAAAAATTAAAAAGTACCAAAAAACATACCTTTTTTGTGGCAGATGTGTCATCATTTTGCAAGATGTGGTAACCCCAACAAGCACAACTTTCTACTTTGTAAACTGAAAATATTATGTTGGGCAATATTACAGTAATCACCCCGTCAGTTGGTGGCTTAATCTCCTTTAGTCTAACAGATGACCCCATAACTCCCATTATTACCATGTTTGCATTTCTCCCACTGATGCCGTCCAGGTCCAGAAACATGTCCAGGTCACAGCCCAGCTTTCCAAAGCCATTCACTGATGAGCCAAATGGCTTGATGGTGCATTCTGGGAAATAAGCTGCAGCAATGTCCTTGAGCAGAGAGCAGACGAGGAAACGCAGTCGGCTGTTCTCCTCTGTTAGCTGATAGACATCTGTTAGAAAGGCTATCTGTTGGTCTATCTGAGGGGAAACGAGGAGACAGACCACAATTAACACAATCCTTGAGGCACATATTTGACTTTTGCAATCTATTGCAATGGATTCACATGTATTTGTTTTTAAAGGGGACATACTGTGTCATACTCATTTCCAGGTTCATACTTGTATTTGGGGTTTCTTCGAACATGTTTACATGCTTTAATGTTCAAGCACCCGTCTCTTTAAAATGCGCATTCTGTTCTGATGGACTTAGAAGAAAAATACCCCCTTTTACTGTTAGTACAAATGATGAGTGGAGGCAGAAAAATAATAAATGAATAAATAATAAATGGCTGGAGAAAAGTTTCTCTCAATATGTTCAGTCACTCACTCTCCAGGACTGTGAGTTTTGGATCGGGAAAGTAACATTAATCAATGGAACCAGATTGGCCACCAGGTTGTCCAGAGACTGACAAGCTAGCTAGCTAACGCCTGCTCTCCTCCCGATGAAGTAGTCTCCTTGCAGCAAGGAGAGAGGCAAGGGACCATGACCACTGTCGGGCGTATTTTTTTGCGGCATAATGAAAATAGCAAAGTAGCTAGCTGACTAGCCAGTCACTAAATGAATAAAATTTAACAACTCAGTGTTTCATCTATACATTCTTGACACAGCACATGAAAGCACAGTGCTATAGCCAGATGAGTGACAACTGTGTTTAGCTCATTTTCTGTCAGATAACAGCATGGCAGAATTAACCATCCTTCTGTAAATTAACTAATTAACTATCCTTCTGTAAAGTCAGTCAAGAAAAGAGTTGTACAATATCTGCAAAACATTTCAAAGATGGAAAGAAATGGCTGTTAATAGTTTAGCCTTCTGCTAACCCCAACTAATAGCTTGCTTAGGAGAAGGCTAAATATCAGCAAAGGTTACTCTCCATTCAAATGTATGTGATATCTCCATTCTGACACCCAACAACACAGCAAGATGACATTTTAGATGTACAACTTTAGCTCACTGCTAGTGTTAGCCTCCAGTCTTTCCTTTGTTTTGCCTGCAGCTAACAATATGACGTAATCATGATGTCGACACAAAACGGTTCTATAGAGTCTGTTTCTGACATAGGAAGGGGAGCCAGATCCCTGAATGGCTTGTTGAATCACATAATTTCTGATCTAGGCAGCTCGCAAAAAACTGACTGGGTTGTTTTATTTCACAGTATGTGGGTTGGTAAACACTCCAGATAACAAATGTATGTGCACAAGCACTGAAAAAGTGAGTTTTCAATGATATGTTCCCTTTACATTTGAATCCAGATCACTGGATTAGTCCTTATAACTGTACGCTGTAAATTTGGGTGTGATAACTAAACCACTTACACTTTCCTCTGTGGACAGTCTCTGAATGAGTGTGTTGATGGGAATGGTGGTTTGTGGTTGGCACAGTTGGCCTGACTGCTGGTTGGGTGATTCCTCTGAGCTGAGGTTCCTCAGTGAGAGTAGTCTTGATTTAAAAGGCACCATGGATTCATGGCTGACGCTGGGGATGGTAGCTCCTTCACATAATGAGGCAACACTTTCCTGTTTGGCAAATTCCACCACAGCATACACGCCCTAGAGAATACCACCAATACACACAATCACATCATCCATTTGAATCCTAGCATGACAGTGATTTTTGTCATATGTGCACCATTAAATATGTTGGTAAACAATGCTTATTTATTAGAGAAGCTTGGCGATTCACTTACATAGCTTTCATAAAAGAAGTAATTCTTAATATCTCCATGTCTTGATAAATACTTGAGGAATTTTTTTTCACTAGTTCTGGAATGGCAGCTGATGAGAACAGATCTCTCTGCCTGTTCTTGTCTCTCTGCCTGGACAGCATACAAAGATTTGCGGCCATTGGTTTCTTCTGACAACAAAGAAGCAGAATATTCAACAGTTAGGCAAAGTAAATAGCTTTCAACTTTTCTTTGTGGAAGACATGTATTAATTGTCATTGTTCATCCAGGTGTAGTAGTTTGCATACTGTTGCATTATCTGTACTACTGTAAGCGTGATCTTCAAAAGCCACAAAACACACAGCAAACATCACACAAAAGCTGTCAATTTACACTACGCTGCACTGTTGAACTAAAGTTCGATAAGAAATATCATCCACTAAGCAGCATCTATTAGAATCTAATCTTATCTGAAATGACAGCTATCACTTTACACACAGAGAGAACAGAGAACACTTCACTTAACTAAGACTCACTGGTCGACAAACAAAATGCCGACTTTTACCGAACCCCTACGGTTTTCTTTAGGTTTTCGTTTTGTGTGACATAACTTGCGTATTTTGGATCAGAGCCAAAGTTACTTAAGTTTACGTTAGTTACGTAAAAAAAATCTGAATGAAGTATGGAATGACGGTCAGTCTACGGGAGACAGGGCTAGCATGTAGGCTAACAAGGTTTGTCTGACAGCTTCATATACGGTACTAACTAGCTCTTCACCTTGCGCAGCAGCAACGTTTGTTCCAATAGTCCTATGAAGAAATGTATCGACCTTCTGTAGACACTTCACCAGGTGGTCCCTTCCCCTCATATGTAATCGGCACACTGCAAAGGAGGACGCCATTGCTGCTCCAAAAGAAGCGGGAATGCGCATGCGCGTGGTTTGTCTACGGCAAGAGAGAGAGGTACCAAATGCCATCTTAGAAATACATGATGCTGTGGCTGATTGGTCATAACGTTATACTGTATGTGCCGCGCCCTTCGTAACCAGTACATGTACTTGTATAGCTTAAATTAGACTCTCACATTTATCCGATACCAAAATAACACACCTGTTCTAATATGTTATATTTCCACTATGACTTATATTAAAAGTTGCTTTTACAAAAAGCAAAACGACATACACCCCCACAGGGAAACACCCAACAGTTCTGTTGAAGGTGATGGTCTGTGTTTCAGCAGTCGAGCCCCACATGACATTCTGTTTTTCATCTGGGAACAGCGGAAAGGGAAAGCGAAACCTAAAGAGCACAGTGTGGGAACTGACACTAAAGCCTACACCACCTACGCGCTGATCGACGACAGCATTTCCTCTGTTTACTTCCTCCTAAACACAGTCCGACCTCTCAGTCATAGTCAGTCGATGTTGGACGCTGGAAACGCACGATGGAAAGACGACAGTCGCCTTAACTTTCTGATTCAAATATCACGATAAGTACGGTGTGCTCTTTTTCTTTACTATATCATCTGGTATGATCAATACAAGTTATGGAAAAAACAATAGCTATTTTTTAGAGAGTAGTTGTAACATCTACAATATCCCGATTTATTACTATAATTTTTTAGAGGCACCAGTTTGTAATATAGACAGGTAACTGTAGCTTATTTGTTCAATTTTAATAAGGGGCGCTGTCTCTAAAAAATGAGTATTTTGCAGATGGTTTGCATGCAGTATGTTTATTCACAGCCCAACGACTATTAATGCTTTTTTTAAGCAAATGTTTTATTAATATTAAATATTATTAGAAACAGTTGGTGTTTTATAGATGTAAAATGAGTTCCAAGCTTCCCTGGGGGCTTCCCAGCTTTACTGAGAAACTGCCTTCATTTGCTTGAAAAACAGTGTTTTAAGGCCCTCCCAGCTGTGAGCCCAGCCAGCTGAATCAAAGCTGCTTCAGTGAAGTATCACTGTGTACCCAGATGAGCTTTCTTAAGTCATTCACTGACAAGATCTGGTATGAGTCTGAACTAAAAAAACAACAACAACAAAAAAAACAAAAAATGTTCATAAAGTGACCTCCTGATGTTTCATTTTAGGCCGAGCAGAGACGAGCATCAAGATGGACTACAAATATGATAATGGTGTAGGGCTGCTGTTAGCTCACATGAATTTAGAAGACATCATCAATGCTGCAGAGACTTTGTATCAACTCGAGGAAGAGGAGGAAGGAGGATTCTCCCAGGAGGAGATGGATGAGAACGAGGAGGCGGGGGACTTGGGGGACTCAGGGAGCCAGGAGAAGGACCATGTTGATGGGGTTGGGGGTGTTCGGTACGGGACAGTGGCAGACCTCCTGTCCTTTGTCAACCTGCTTTCCAGCATGCAGGGAACAGACCTGCAGCACCTGCCTGAAGAGATGGGTGTCGTGCTGAACAAGGTGAGAAGATTATTAGAGAATGGAATTTATGTGCATGAGAATTAGGCACTGTCTTTATATTTTGGTATGATCTACCTAACTGACCTTTTTCTGCAGAAGGACATAGCTGTGAAAAAGGGTCGCTACCAGATCAACATGGACGTGGTCCTGTTTCCATGGAAATTGACCTACAAGAACCACGGCTCTGGCCTTGTGCCCAAGGGCTCATTTGGGAAGGTCCACTTGGCTCAGGACACGATCACCAGGAAGAGAATGGCTTGCAAACTGGTGAGTCCTGCTGAGCAGCAGCGGGAATCCGGCCCACACTGACTTCTTGAAACTCTTTTGTCCCTTCGTGCCAAATACTACACCTGCCAAGAACTATTTGTTCACTTGTGTGTGCTTGTGTTTGTACAATGAATGTTAATGTCAACATGACATTTGGTCTATTTTACTTTTAAGTAAAAGAGGAACAGGACTCTTAAAGGAAGAACCAGTGTTTTTGTAACTTGCAAAATAGGCCAAGATTAATGCAAGGATGGAAATTTAACAGGTTGTAAAGTTCATAATAACATTGATATATTGGCGTTCTGATTCAACTCTGAAGTTCCTGGCACACTTATCACAACACATTCTGTTCTTTTCTTATCTATGTGATACTGCACTCTTCACCTGAGTGGGGTGTTTATTCTTTCATATATGTTGACAAGGAAGTAGTTTCCTGGTGCTATCATCAGAATGCTACCGTGTCAACAAGTGTATTGTACACATTATTGAATACACAGAGAAGGCTTACTGACACCAGTTTATATGCTTGGTATCTGAATTACAATCAGTTTCCTGCGTATCAGTGGACAGACTTTTGACAATGCATAGGACAATCAGTCGATTCAAATATTTAATCATGATTTAATTGGAAGATTGTCCATAGTTAAAAGGAGATTTTAAGGCAGATTTCTCTTGTCAACATGGGAGTGGGAAAATATAATGCTTTATGCAATTGTATGTATTTATGATTGGAAATCAATTAACAGCACAAATCAATGACAAATATTGTCCAGAAACCTTCACAGGTACTGCATTTAGCATAAGAATACGCTCAAATCATAACATCACAAACTGCAGCCCAACAGGCAACTACAGCTGTCAGTGTGTCAGTGTGCTGACTTCACTATGACTTGCCCCAAACTGCATGTGATTATCATGAAGTGCGTATGACTGTAAAGGGGAAACTCGTGGGTACCCATAGAACCCATTTTCATTCATATATCTTGAGGTCAGAGGTCAAGAGATCCCTTTGAAAATGGCCATGCCAGTTTTTCCTCGCCAAAATTTAGTTTGGAGCGACGTCCTTCGTGACAAACTAGTATGACATGGTTGGTACCAAGGGATTCCTTAATGTTTCTAGTTTCATATGATACCAGTATCTTCACTCTAGCTTTAAACCTGAGTGCAATAGAAGCAAAACATCTGAAATTGTGTTAATGTGTTTAAAATTAGTGGCCTAATATTTACATTTCATCATCATCATCCTTTCAGATCCCCATGGAGCACTTCAAAGCAGCTGACGTGGAGTTCCAGGCCCGATTCCGCCACGAGAACATCGCAGAGCTCTACGGCACTGTGCTCTGGGACCAGAATGTCCACCTGTTTATGGAGGCCGGAGAGGGCGGCTCGGTCCTGGAGAAGCTGGACAGCTGCGGGCCCATGAGGGAGTTTGAGATCATTTGGGTGACCAAGCAGGTCCTGCGGGGTTTGGAGTACCTGCACTCGCACAATGTCATCCACCACGACATCAAACGTAAGAGCAAAAGAAAAATGTGTTGGGTGTTGTTGATGAATGCACAACATCATAGTTAGCTGGCACACATGGTTCAGGAAATTATGTAATGTCAGCTTTTACTCTCTTGACGTCAAAGTCAAGCCATAGACGGATTCTGGTTAATCATTCTAGAGTCTTAATTGACATCCGGCAAAGGGTGAAAGCCATAAACCAAACGGACCACACAGATCTGACTGCCAATCACACACTGTGATGATGACAAGATGATAGAGCTTTATAGAAGTTGCCTCAGGTTTAACAAACACGTTTTTAGGAAGTGTAGCCAGGTCACAATGTCTGCCAGCTAATAAATTAAAAGACCACATGCTAGTTACAGTAGGTGGGGCTCAGCTGAGGTTTGATGTGAGGTAGTTTCATGTTGGTTGAATCACAGCACTGCTGTGGGGATCAAAGCATTGCAGCCTCATGACTTAAAGGCTGTTTGCCATCTGGAATTTCCAGTCTGCGTCTCGCGCTCTCTCAGGGTTAAATGCAGGGTCCAGAGACTTACGACAACAGCCAACCTGGCCCCACTGACATGCCGCTGTGGTTCTTAGCATTTCCTGCCCGCAATCAAAATATGTAATTATAACTTGGTGAGGTTTTTAAAGTGCCATGATGAGACTTTTCACAAAAGGCTTGCCCTCAAATTATCTCTAGAATTCGTTTGCTAAAAGCATGACATGCAGTCTCTTCTTGGGAGGTTTCCGTGACCTTTCGCCAGTTGAATTCAAAGCAGTGCAAGCCAGCTCAATGTGTTTTGAAAAGTCACTAATTATTACCTCAAATGCTGACCTGCATAGCAAAGCATAAACACTGGAACTACTGTACACAACAGCCTCCCTGACAGGTGGTACCGTAACTGTTATTTTCTCTGTTTTCTTTAGCTAGCAACATTGTCCTGATGTCAGACAAGGCAGTGTTGGTGGACTTTGGCCTGACGGTGCAGATGACAGAGGATGTATACATTCCCAGAGACCTGAGAGGAACGGAGGTAAGAAAACTAAGGCAGTCTAAAGGCTGCAACTGTTAGCCTGTAATGAATGCATAAACTAGGGTTTTCAGAGTTCATGTGATAATAACGTGTTAGCGCAAATTTGTTTTAACCCCACTAATTTCTTTAATGCATTGAGCCAACTTGCGGTTTTTAGATTGTAGCAGGCTCAGTTTTAAAGCTACAGTGTCACCATCTTATACTGACTGGTCACAAAGGAGGTTACATAATGCTCCAAACAAAGCTAAATTTTCTCAAGGAAAAACTGGCATGGCCATTTTCAAAGGGGTCACTTGACCTCTGACTTCAAGATATGTAAATGAAAATGAGTTCTATGGGTCCCACAAGTCTCCCCTTTACAGACATGCCCACTTTATGATAATCACATGCAGTTTGAGGCAGTCATAGTGAGGTCAGCCCATTGACACACTGACAGCTGTTGTTGCCTGTTCAGCTTGAGTTTGCCATGTTATGATTTGAGCATTTATTAAGCTAAATACAGTACCTGTGAGGATTTTTTGACAAAAATTGTTATTGTTTTGTGCTGTAAATTGTTTTCCAATAATAAATATATACATACATTTGCATAAAACAGCATATTTGCCCACTCCCATGTTGATAAGACTGATAAATACTTAACAAGTCTGCCTTTAAGGTACATTTTGAATGGTTAGAAATTGTTAAAAATGGTTAAAAAATGGTTAAACGAGGAGTACATTCAGCCAGAGACTGATCCCCCTCTGCACACTACAAACTGTCTGGGTCAGTACCTTCTTTTGGTGGCCATCAGGCTCCATAACCAAGGTTTGACCCCCATGTGACTCTCTGATCATCTGCTCTGTATTTTATTCCTGGATCAAATGTATATAAATACATATAATTATATAATTACATATATATGCTATGCATATACAATACCCACCCACCTGCTGCACTTTACTTTACTTATTACTATTTTACTTATCTTATTTATTTTATTGCCATTGCATTCCTTCTCTTTTACTTATATTTTAATTCATCTGTAATATTGTTTCATTTGTACTGTTGTTGCTGCTGCTATGACACCCGAATTTCCCTCCGGGGATTAATAAAGGTTCATCTTATCTTATCTTATCTTATCTTAAATAAATGTGCAATTAATTTGCGATTAATGATTGACTATGGACAATCGTGCGATTAGTCGTGATTAAATATCTTAATGAACAGCCCTAATTTATTCAAAAGTCTGTATATGAAACTATACAAAACATATGCTTTTTTCAACTACTACAAATTCCAGCAAAATTTTCTGCTTCAATCTATATTTGCTGGTATTTATCCTTTCAAAAACAACATTTTCACTTCTGTTAAAATCTATTTGCTCTCCTGCTAGACTAAAATAAAGGGAGGCATCTGTATTAAGAATAATAAATATATACATATATTTGCATAAAGCAGCATATTTGCTCACTCCCATGTTGATAAGAGTATTAAAAACATGACAAATCTCCAGGTCAGGTACATTTTGAGCAGATAAAAAATGTGCAATAAATCACGATTAAATATTTTAATTGATTGACAGCCCTAGCAGAAAACTTGTTTTTTTGTCATTGCATGATCCAATCATTACTTGTTTTTCTTTTTGTGATCTTGTGTTTTACTAGAAAAGGCAGCGCTATTTGTGACTAATGACTCAGGCTAGATGTCTCCAGGGATTCAAAGACTTGCCAGCACTTGTCTCCAAAATGACTGAAAGTCAATGATTGCCAAGCGTTGCGTCAGAGCACTCATTGATCTCACTGATGTTAATTGTAGTCTACTTATTCTTAGGTTTTCTCAGTGTAGATTTAATTAGCACTTCGAAAATGTTAGTATTAATCTAAGAGATTTCTTATATGCTTTTTCCCATCTGCCTACTAGCTTGTCCCATGTTTTGACCTGATTGTGTGTCAGTCTTTACACATGCACTCTGGGCTTCTCATTGCTTGGCTTGTGGAAAGTCCCAGGGCAGACACCCAGCAATAATAATAAGAGAGACATGGCTTGCAAATACACATGGGCTGCTCAGGCTTACATTCACATAGGAGAGCAGGCTGGAATTTCCAGCAGAGAAAGAGATGAACTCTGGTCGTGTTTACTTTTCACACTCCAAAAGGCCAGAGTGCTTCTGCACTGCCCTTACCTTGACACACACGGCGTGGGTCGAAAGGTTATCTTAGCAAGAAAAAAAAAAAACTTTTATTGCAGGAGGCTGTTTCTTTGTTGTTTAGCACACTGATACATTCGAGTGGAGAACTACTGCCTGCGATTATGCTCTGCAGCCCTGTTATATTGAATTCATGTTATGTTGTCATTTCATTTAGATGTATATGAGTCCAGAGGTGGTTCTGTGTCGTGGACATAACACCAAGACTGACATCTACAGCCTGGGCACCACCATCATTCACATGCAGACTGGTAGCCCTCCATGGGTTCGGAGATACCCGCGCACTGCCTACCCTTCCTACCTCTACATTGTAAGTACTGTATATTTTTTTGAGCCATGTTAGTGTCAGTGTGTTGGGTGGTTGGGTTAAGATTGAAATAACTCTTAATTGGGGCTGTCAATCGATTAAAATATTTAATCGTATGATTGTCCATAGTTAATCGTGATTCGTGATTATCATAAAGTGGGCATGTCTGTTAGGTTGCAGATTGTGGGTATCCTTGAAGCCATTTTCATTTGTATATCTTGAGGTCAGAGGTCAAAGAAACCCTTTGAAATGGCCATGACAGTTTTTCCTCACCAAAATTTAACACAAGTTTGAAGCGTTACTTAACTTCTTCACAACATGCTAGTATGACAGCTGATATGATGCTTGGTATCAATGGATTCCTTAGGTTCTATAGTTTCATATGATGCCAGTATCTTTGTTCTAGCTTTAAAACTGAGTTGCGTTAATGCGTTGAAGAATTGGTGGCATTAAAAAAAAATTGCGTTAATGTGTCATTATCACATTAACTTTGACAGCCCTACTCCTTACTAGTGAATTGATTGCAAAGACAATGCAAGACATTCATGGTTCACACAGGATGAAGCCCAATGACTTTATTGATCTCTGGACTTTTCTTCCAGCGCCACCAATGTGGATGGTTGATATTTTTGGTTTTATAGTGAAATATTTCAACAACTATTGGGTAAATTGCCTTGGAAGTTTGTAGAGTCATTTATTGTGCCTGCACTTTTAAAACCAATGAATGTAATGAAATGTAATTTGAGGTAAAAAGTGTATATCTTTGAAGACTTATTCAAGAGTACAAGCACTGAGCTATTTCTATTTGTGGCAAAGCAGTTTTGGACCTCAGCTTTTATTTATCTGACAGTTTTATTTGCAATTAGCATCACACCTGCTCAGAGCTAGTAGCTATTACTATATATCACACTTAGATGCCACAAGATAGACAGTATCTTGTATCTTACTGCCTTTGAAAAAGTGACACCCTTTTCTATGACCTAGTTCAGGTCTTCCACAACCTAGATTATCATGAGATAAATCTAACTGACATGACTGAATGCAGAATGTGACTTATCGTCAGTCACTACTTCTGCTTCTTTTAAAGGATTCCCATTACATGGGTTCTTTGCTTTCAAGAAGTCCAGTTTCTGTTTTTGAAATGATTATCAGCTCTTTTGATTTACTCACTTCCTCGTGAAACTGCCGTCATGGAAAAGGAATGTCACATAGTTAAGCCACTTCTACAGGCTGAGCTTTGCTACTTCTCCTTGTTCCCTTTTATCACAACCAAACTTGTTTTAGAAAACTACTATTCACAATAACAAGGAAACTGGGTCACAGCTGCTGGAGGAGTTATGTAGCCTGTTGTTTTTTTATACTTGGAAGACTGTTTTTGTAACTTAAATTTTTTTCTTTCATGCTGCAGTTTTCTAATACTAATTTTGCGTTATCTATCTCCCAACAGATCCATAAGCAGGCCCCCCCTCTGGAGGACATAGCGGAGGACTGCAGCCTGACCATGCGCTCCTTCCTGGAGCGAGCCCTGGAGAGGAACTCTGCTCTGCGGAGTTCTGCATCCGAGCTCCTGAAGGACGAGGCCATCAACCCACCCAGGGAGGATCAGCCGCGCTGCTGGAGCCTTGACTCAGCTCTGGAGGAGGCCACCCACACCATGCTACGGCAGCAGAGCCAGCACCACGACACCACACAGGGTAAGCACGTATGTAGTTGAAGTCAATTTGGTTTCAGTAAGCAATAATAAGATACTTGCCCTATTTAAACATGTACGCTCTTTTTCTGCAGATTCTTCTCTGTACTCTGAGGACTCTGGCCACATGAGGAGGAAGGGATCCTTATATATTGACCTGGGGGCCTTGTCAGGTTACTGTAAACTGGTGACAGGGCCCCCAAATTCAGAATATGGTTAGCACCGGACCGCAGCTCACCATTTATATGGTTGAACTTTGGTCAAAGCCAACTGATAATTTACCTTTTAGCCTTTTTTTAAACATATGGCTTTACTGTTGGAAGACTGATAAATAGTTCAGACAGGTGGACAGCTGCAGGCAACATGGCTCATTGATGAACTGTTTACTTTATATTACATTATAAGACTTAATAATGACTGCAGTGAATGGAATTAGCTTAACATTGATGCTGAAATAAGCTGATGTGACTGAACAACACTGCAGAACAGTTGGAAGTGTATTGTGTATCATTGAGCATTAACTGTCAGCTGTTGGTATAATTTCCCATAGCTCCCTATGGATGGAGGACAGAACCTGCCAAAATGTCAAAAAGCAAATGGAAAAAAAAATACATTGAAAAAAATTGAAAAAATAAACACATACATAAATATGAATACATAATAAAAAAGGAAAATTAAACAGCAGAGTAAATAAATGTGAATGAATAAAAACATGAATAAATACGCAATCATTTCATATCAATTAATGGCTCCATTTACTTTTAATATTATCTTTTTACTGCATTTAATGACAGTTTTTCTGCTGAGTTATTTGTTTTTGATTTTGTCAGGTTCCATCCTCCATACCTCAATTGTTGTAGTACATAGTTTATAGTTTAGTAAATAGTTTATAGTTTAGTATACACAGTAGTTAAATGTATGCTGATTTTTTTCCCATCAAACTATGTCTAATACTCCTGAAAAACAAATTATTCATCATTAAAATATGTAAGCTAGCCATTAAAGTATGTGTGCACCGTGCAGACATGTATATATAGTTCTTTATGGACTTCCTCTTGTCAATTCCTGTGGAATATTAATAGCAACACGATGCTATGCAAATGACACTTCCGTGGAATGCATGTGATATCTAATTTATGTTTTGTACATCCTGTGAGATGAAGCCTGCTCTGCTTTTACCTCTGTATTCTTTGGTATTGAGCATACAAACTGCCCAAAGTTTGAAAATGTGTAATTATACAATAAATGCAATAAAATGAAAATCCCATTGTCTGTGGTATTTCAGTTCTACTTTATGTAGTAATTTAAACTAATTATTCATTTTAGATTTGCAGCTTCACAACAAAGGGATATTCCAACATTCACTATGTCAGAATATTTCACATTCAGTCTGTTGATTTGCTCTACTTTCTTTTTCCAACATAATGTCCTGACTATAGACTTCTGTGCTGGCAGCACTGACATGTATTATACTATCTCTAAGCAGCAAGGGCTTTTAGATTGGTATTTAACACCTACATTATATAAGATTTCTATGAGCCAGAATGAGACCCAGCCTGTTGGAAAGTGCAGATTCTGCACTTAATTCACCCCCATAGAATCTGGGGGACAATGCAGTTGTCATGATGCAGCCATTCAATAATCTGCTATGTGAGGCTGTACTGCTTAGTGGCGCTTTGAGTTAAAGCCTAATGTCATCATGCTAACATGCTCATAATAACATGTTTAAACAAGCTTAGGCAAGTATAATTACCAAGTTCAACACGTCGGTTCAGTGTGTAGGCAGGCTAACATTGTCATGGTTCTGGACTTTGTGTTTTTTGTGATTGACAGCCCTAACCTAGTTTCCTTCACCTGCTCTGATTGTCTGCCCTGCCCCTGATTGTTTCCAATTTGTTGTCTTCAGTGTGGGTATTGAAGCCATCCCTTCCCTTCAGTTCTTGTCAGATCATTTGTTCAGTCACTAGCCACGTTTACATGCGCCAAAATTCTCCAATCCGATCTGAACCTTGGTTTATCAGAAATTCTAAATCCACTGTTTACATGGACACTAAATAAAATGATCCGATCATGATGTGCGTGTATGTGCACCGAGTGTTTAATCAAAATAAATCCTTTGGCCATGCGCAGTTGTCTAATTTTCTAGAATTAGTTGAAGAAGCTGTACTTCTGCCTGTTCTGTAAACAAACACTGTGTTGTCTGTCATGCATCATGCTGACATAGCACACGTGCAGTGGAGATAATTTTACTGTAACCAAGAAGACATGATCCGAATGGATGTGTGCATGGACGCTGATCGGAACAATGAACAGCATAAACCACCTTTCTCATTCGGAATGAAATTTCTTTCCGATTGGGCCGTATCGGATCAGAATCCTCCAACTGATGTGTTTACATGGAGCATTTTTAGTCTGATTGGGCCTTTATTCTGATTATTTGTGTCCATGGAAACGTAGCTAATAATATGACCTTCTGGTGCTCCGTTGTTTCTCCTGTTACCCTGCTAAGATGTTGCTTTTCCCTGTGTGGTTTCATATTCCTCCTGTTTCTCTGCTTGACGCTATTCTTCCCTGTGTAGCCCTGTGTTTCCACTGTTATCTTGTTAGACGTCGTTCTTCCCTGTGTAGCCCTGTGATTCCCCTGTTATCGTGTCAGACGCCGTAATTCCCCGTGTAGCTCTGTGTGTCACCTGTTATCCTGTTAAGACACCATTCTCTCCACATCTTACCCTGTGTCTCTCCTTGTACTCCATGTTGTCCTGTGTCCCACTGTTTCCCTCTGTGTTCTCCGTGTCCGTGTGTGCCCCACTGTGAATCCCCACTGTTTCTCTGTGTATCTCTGTACCGTCCGTTCTTTCCATGCACTGTTTCAGTGTAAATTTGAGTTTTTGTGTACTTAGTTTTCTTTTTGTTTCTTTGTGCTCTTTGGTATTACTGTATTACAGTTAATTATTTTATATTACTTTGTGTCACTGTTTATCAGCCAAAGATTAAAAGCTGGCTTTTTGCTGATACCCGTCTGCCTGCTTTCTGCTTTTTGGTCTTCCTTTAAAGAGTCAATAGTTACGTAACAAACATAGCACAACACACAAATTAAAATGAATGGGAATCAAGGAGCATTCTATGGCCCCATCACCGTTTTTGGCGGATAGCTTATGTGGCTATCAAGCCAACAGGAAATGTGCTGGACAATGTGCTGGAAATTTTTTGTAGTAGCCAAATAGTGGAATTACACCTTTTGTGTCCGTCACGTGATGCCATTGGGCCCAAAAAGACTTTTTTCCATAGACTTACATTGGGAAGGACGTTGATAAATCAGTGGATAATTTTGTTTTGAGGTAAATCACCTTCCCAGTTATTCTCTGTCTGCGAAGGTTAACGGAAATGCTACTGCACCTGCTCTATGGGTCCAAAGGATGCAGAAGATCGCTGGAAGACCCAGGTATTTAACAATCGGAAGCTGAGCCATTTTAGCTTCATGCACCACTGGGCAACTTTCATAGGAATGAACATGAGCCCGTCACTGCATTATTGCCTACATCTGTCAGCAATTCAAGAATTTAAAATCTTTGGAGGCCCATGCCCAATTTACAAATAGGTGGATACAGGACTGTCAAATCGACAAGCCAAACACCAAATACACAATAATTCAGACAAAGGTAAGCTAGGTAATGTTATACTAACTGAATGCTAACAAAAAGTTGGCTATTCATGCATAATCAAACTACTGATATCTAGCAAAATAAAATGCATACATAACAACACGTGAAGACATGGTGACAACACTTTCCTGATGAGGCTGATGGAATTGTCATTTGTTTTGCAGGTATTTGGTCATAAACTGGTCATTGGACAAAGTTGGCAATCCCTCCAACATCTGCGGAGACATGTCAGTCAAAACCACAAATGTCAACCTTGTGGTGGTGCTGGAGGAAAAGTAAGGGTTCACCAACATCAGTAGGCTTCATCCTCTGGAGACCATACTTGCCTGTACTAAATTTCATGGTGATCCAATAGTTGTTGAGATGCTTTCCAGACCAAAGTGATGGACCAACATATCTGGAGTCACACTGCAAGCGTGGCAATTTTTTTTTGCTCCTGTGGGCCCAATAGGCATCATAAAAATATTTAAATATGTCACCCCCCAAAAAGACCATTTCTCTATCAACTACTCATCCTGTGTTACCTTGAATTCTTGAGGAACACTTACACAAACATTACAAAAATGAAGAAAGGTCTTGATGAATTTAGGTAAATGTGGGTTTCCTTTAACAACAGCTAAACATCTGTTTTCAAACTCTCACACAACTCACACAACTGCAGAATAATTCATTAAATCTCACTTATTCAATCATATGCTTACTACTTCCTAAACAAATGCATTTTCAACAAAACAGGCAGGTATGCTACTCACCCGTGCAAATCTGGACGAGTAGCTCACCTGTGCAAGTGTGTGACTGTTTATGCGTATTTATGTGCTATAAATACAGGGTGAGAAACTGATATAAAAACAGTCATTTGGGAGTTGTTCATTTTACAGACCATTTTCCCCCTAGGACTATACCTACGTACAGTTTTGAAGTACTTTGTATCCTACAGCGTCCTACTATTTATATTATTTATATCGTTTTATACAAATATTTCAAAACAAAATATAATATTACTTCATACTTCAGATTTTTTATCTATTGTCTATTGCTATTTTTACTTTAGTAAAGAATCTGAATACTTCATTTTTTGCTGTTCGTTGCTACGGAACATTTTGAAGTCCAAGATAATGATAGCTTTAGTTAGAATGAAATTTGAACCATTCTGTTAGGAATGTTAGGTCTTAGTCTGTTTTTGTGTTCCCTGTTTTCATGTTGCATGTGCATGCTTTTAGTTTGACACTTCCTGTTTTATTTTGTAGTTCTAACATTCCCTCTCGTTTCAGATCACCTCACTTCCTGCCCTGCATGCTTCCTGCCTTCACGTTAGAACACATCCTCCTGACCTACTTTCCACTCCATTCACTGGCGTCCTATCGTGATTCCCCCGCCCTGATTGTGTCCACCTGTGAATAGTTAATCACTCCCTCACTAGTATTTAATGTGTGCTCCCGAGCCCTTCTGTGCCAGATCGTCTTGTTCCCCCGTGTCAGGAGTTCCAGCGTTTTTCTTGTGAGTGTTAGATTACCCGTGCCTTCGATTTCTTGCCTGTCTATTGACCAGGCCCTTAGCGTGCCGATTTTGATGTGTTTGCCCTTTGTCTTGACTACTGTGTACCGAACCATCGCCTGTATTAAAGACACCGTTTCTTGCCTGATACCTGTTTTCTCGTGTTTGCATTTGAGTCCTCTGAAGCCTGTGATCACGCACCGTAACACATTCCCCCATAAAAAATATTATTAAACTATTAGTGAAAACTAATAACCCCACATGGAGCAAAACTACGTGACTAGTATCATCCACTGTAGTAAATCAGGTCAACTGGACGTAGAAGGTTTCTTGAAGACGTTTCACCTCTCATCTGAGACGCTTCATCAGTGACTGAAGCCTCTCGGATGAGAGGTGAAACGTCTTCAAGAAACCTTCTACGTCCAGTTGACCTGATTTACTACAGTGGATGAACAATGACCTGGATGAATGAGAATCTTCATGGATACATGACTAGTAATATTCCTGCTATGTATTCTACAGTATGTGATCAAAAAAGAGCAATAAAATGGTAAAAAAAACAAACAAAAAAAAAACACTGGAAACTGCTTAGTGTGGGTTTTCCTTGATTCTCCAGCTAGCAGCTAGCTCACAGATGAGGCATGAATAAAGTTTTAGCGAAGCCCTCCACTATATTACTTGTAATTGTTTTCATTTAGTCATGGGCAGTATCTACTACTGAATTTGCATCAGGGAAACCCAAGTGATAGAATCATGTGAAGTATTATTCTCCTATCTGTGGCTCAGGCCTACTCTTCCTCTTTCCTCTTTCTAAAAGCGTCACGTGAGTGGGTGTTGAGCTCTGCTGTGGAAGGGCTTGCATCAGAGCCTCAGCTGAGCAGCAGCATTTACAATCATATTCATTGTTTTCCCAGTGAACACAAAAGATAAATACTACCATCTGCTGGTAACAGTAGATACAACTTGCTGAATTTTATTCAGGGGCTGCGTCCTGTTACAGGGTTTTAGGTGAATCTATTTCTTTTGGTCTCCTATTTTATTCTGACCTTATGTAATCTGCTGACTCTGCAAGAATTTTTCAGTCTTCTCCTATTCAGTAATAGTAGTTAAGATGTTAACATAGCTTCCCTCCATGCAGTTTATGATCTCAGCCTCTCTGTCCTGGTATAACCAGTCAACTCTGCCTGTCTGTCCCAGTGTAAACAGTCAACTCTGCCTCTCTGTCCCTGTATCACCAGTCAACTCTGCCTCTCTGTCCCTGTATAACTAGTCAACTCTGCCTCTCTGTCCCAGTATAACCAGTCAACTCTGTCTCTTTGGTCAAAATGGCCCCAGTTTGTGAATTTGGTGTCTCTGTTCCAGTATAACCATTTATCTCTGCGTCTCTGTCCCAATATAACCAGTCAGGTTGGACATGATCTAAATATCGATAGTATCAATACCAATGTGCGTATCAGTATCGGATCGATACTAGCATGATGAGATCAATACATTTGTTGCAGTTTCTCCTCTATACGTCCAGCAAATTACTTAAGTTTCCTCACAGAGTTCATGAAAGCGAGCGTAGCTTCTCTCCAAGTCTGTCAGTGCAAACAGTGCACCTCTCTCTCTCTGCTGTTCTGTCTCTCTCTTTTTCGCGAATATCTGCGTGCAAGTACTTTCTGTTGTGTTGTTTATATTGTTATATTTATATTTTGTTACATTATTTATTTTTATACATTTATTATTTTTATACAGTTAATTGTTTTATGTTTTAGTTAAGTTAATAAAAAACTTATTTTAAAACTTTTATTTGCCAGAAATCTTTGTCCTGTGTTTTATCATAATCATAATCAACCAATTAAAAGCAAAAACACAAAGTTATTCAATGATCATGACATTTCAAGTAAAAAGTATCGGTATCTGTAATACTAGCCCTGTATTTACTTGATATCGGATTGATTCCAAAATTCTCAGTATCGCCCACCCCTAATCTCCAACAGATATAACCCTAACAGTAAAAGGGTGACACTGTTGGGCAGATTAGCATGTGTGCAATAGCGATGTTCACACAGCACAACTTTTAAAGCAGATATTTACACTGCACAACTTGTTGTCTTGAGATGCACATACAGTAAATTTCTACTGAAACCCCAGGTTTCCCCTCAACCCTTGTCTCATTGGCTACTAGTCGTGGCTGGACTCCCTGACAGGTAGATATCTGGAATGTGTCTGCAAGGCATAGGCGACCGCATTTTTGAGCAGTTCACATATGAAGTTGAAGTTTAACTGAACAAGTGTGCTACATTGATATGCTGTTTTTCTCAGCAATTGGGAACGTTCAGAACATTTTTGTAAAGTGGTATTCACTGTTGCTGTACCGTTGTTGTGGCCGGGTGATTAAGGTGATGGGCTTAAAATTTGTCTCCCAGCGCAAGGTCGAAACCTGCCGACAACGAAATGTGTTTCACGAGAGTGGGAGCACCACCAAGGGTGCTTGTGTAGGCTTCCCTGTGGGGACAATTGCTTAAGTTATATCATTTGTCTCAGCGATGGTTGGGACCAATACTGTGTCAACACCATTATCATGCCGGTGTCCGCCTACAGTGTGTAAAGCAGGCAGATTCTGCACACAGTGTAGTAGGCATACACCGATGCCCTGCCAAGTTCAAGCTGCGAATGCGGTGTGTATGCTTACCTTGATCACATGGCTGATATAAACACAATATATCATCCCACAGATACCTGAAGCAAGCCATCCCCACAAATGCAGCCCCATACAGTTTTTAAATGCAAGGCTTGTTTTATTGTCAGTGCCCAGAAAAATTGCAGAATTTGCAGTGAAACCTCTTTTCCGCAGCAATGGTGATAGATGGTATGGAGCATAGCTGGCTTCCAAGCAGTGGCCAGCCGCGTAGGTGTAGAGGACATTTTCTTGACCAGAGGCCCTTCAAAAAAGAGAATATTGATGAATATTGAATAGTGATGGACAAATCATGTTGAAACAATAATTCTTTTAGGATGATGATAAAAATACATTATGATTTAGAAAGAAGAAAGTTAGATGAATGATATTCCTTTACATGGTGCTACAGTGGGGAAAGTTCAACTTAATAATATTTGTTCACACAGTACAGTTCACACAGTACATCTACATGTCAATGGAGAGCTGTCAGAGTGATGGGGCTGCTCAGCTCAGAGGGGGGTGGGGTGCCTTGCTAGGGGCACCTCGGCGTCGCCCAAGAGGTAAACTGGCACCTCTCCAGCAACCATGCTTGGTTGAGGCCAGTCTCCACGTGCAACACTGTCACATGACCCATGCTGCTCAGCTCAGGGTGAAAGTTGGACTTAATAATATTCGCGCAAAATAAACTGTCTCCATGCGCAATACTGTCATCATGCTGCTCAGCTCAGGGTGAGGACTCGCCTGCTTTGAGGCCAGTCTCCACGTGCAACACTGTCATCATACTGCTCAGCTCAGGGTGAGGACTTGCCTGCTTGGAGGCCAGTCTCCACACACAGCATTATGATAGATCTATGATCAAAATGACAAACATGTATTGTTATATTTTTCCTGTTTTACAGGAAGATTTCAAGCATGTAGAAACGTTATCATGTGAAACTTAAAAAAAAATGTTTTCTGTCAAATTCATCCTGTATTGCATATTGAAGTTTTTCAAGTTTTGATGTTTTTCACAGAAATCTACTTTTAAGTGTTTCTTGTGGAAAAACATGTTTCTGTATGCTGTTGGAAGATAACTGCAGATTTAGCTATTTTAGTGGTTGAAGTTTTACATGAGGATTCACCTGCTTGAGAGGCCCGTCTCCATGCACGGCCATGTCATCGTGCTGCCCAGCTCAGGCTGAGGGCACACTTGATTGAGAGGCCAGTTGCCAAGCTCAGCTATGCCATCGTTGCTTGCTTAGATGCTAGTTGCCATGCACAGCCGTGCCATTGTGCTGCCCAGCTCAGGATAAGGGCTCACTCGCAAAAGAGGCCAGTCACCATGCAGAGCCGTACCATCATGCTGCCCAGCTCAGGCTGAGGACACACTTGATCGAGAGGCTAGTCGCCATGCATTGCCATGCAATCATGCTGCCCAGTTCAGGCTGAGGACACACTTGATCGAGAGGCTAGTCGCCATGCATTGCCATGCAATCATGCTGCCCAGTTCAAGCTGAGGGCTCACTTGCTTGAGGCGCCAGTCACCACTCACAGCCGCGCCATCGTTGCCGGTTTGAGAAACCAGTCGGCACGCACAGTCATGCCATCATGCTGCCCAGCTCAGGCTGAAGGCTCGCCTTATCTAGAGGCCAGTCGCCATGCTCAGCCATTCCATCATCGCCTGCTACAGAGGCCAGTAGCCTGCAAGTAAAAACTGGCCTCCAAGCATCACATCTTCCATCTGAGTACATTCAATGTAAAACTCATTTTCACCACTAAACTAGCTTTTAATGTTTCCCAAAAGCACACATAAATGCATTTCTCCTCAAGGAAGTATAGTTGAGAAGAACAGGTTTGACCATTTAACTATATTACGCTCTGTTTCTGTGCCAAACCAAATAGAAATGCACTTTTCCACAAGAAACATTCAAAAGTGGATGTTTGTAAAAAAGACAGCTTTTCCACACAAAAACACATCTATTACATTTGTAACATCCAAAACAGGAAAACATAGATTTCTCAGCTTTCACATAAAAAAAAACTGATCTTCCAAGCATTAAAACTTAATTCTAAGTTCAGTTTAATGTAAAACTGTAGTTTTGAACATTGAACTAGCTTAAGCACTATTTCTCTACCAAAACCAAACAGAAATGCATTTTTGCACAAGAAACACTCAATAGTGGATTTCTGTTAACAAGACGGTACGTCGTCACAGAAACACATCATAGTAACATTTTTTTCTACATAGGACAGGTGCAGCACTTTGTGCCTATTCCTGAAAAGCTGTTGTAGTTCTGATGTCATCCAATAGAGTGTACCATAGGACCAGTGACTTATGTAATACGCATCTTAACTTTTACATCCTTCCAGAAACCGATTGTTTGACCTCTCAGGGCACTAAGTGGTGAGACTCTTCATTTACAACCAGCCTGGTGAATCGATAACAACCAGTATGGTTCTGACTAGATGAAGTTTTTATGACTCACAGGTCAACAGGTCAAATACTTGGTCTTTCTCTGGCAGAGAAGTGGAGAAACACAGACACATTATGGAGGCAGAACAATCTAATTCTGACATTACAGTGTGTATGAATTGATGTATTATGCTTTACTAACATGTGCTCTAGTGACATTAAGTTGTAGACATAAATTCAGTCAAAGCAAGTTAAAATAGTTGCTTATTGTAGACCAAAACCTTCTCTCTTATGCTAATGAGGTCATTATATCTGTCTGCATCAATACTTTACATGTCTATCTTATTCACCAATTTATAGGGGATCTTAAACATAAAGTTGGGTGCACACTAATGCCTAGTTAATGTTATATTTGATATATATTTTACTCTACGGTAGTTGAAGTGTATTACACCATTTTATGTTGATTGTGAACCATACATAAATTGATTCATATTATTACACATGCTCAGAACCCATAGAACTAATTTCCTGATAATCAACTCTGTTTGCAAGATTCATCTGTGATGTAATTGCTTGATTCATTTTAGTTCAGTTGATAAAGTTTTATTCAGTAGTTGATGTCTTGTGTTTAGTATGTATTTGAGATGAAGCCCAGATCAAATATGGAAGAATTAATCATGCTGAAACAAGTCAGTTAGTTTCATCTAACGAAGAAAGTTTACTAAAGAATCAGAATAGTTTTTCAGATGGGAGGAGAATCCTGTTCTCCCGCCAACTAAACGGCACAGCCCCTTTCTCAACTGATAATAAGAAGCTTCAGACATTTAGTCTAAAGGGGGGTTTTCTGGGGGCTTCAGGCTCTTCGGGGTTGTTCACCTCTTAGAGCTGTGCCCCTCTGCATTCCCCCCTTCTTGTGCCCATAAACCACAAGAGGGTTGGGGGGGGGGGGGGACACCCCAAGGACACTAGACAGAGAGAGATGAAGATGGAAACATGCATCAAGGGGACATGCCAGCCATCAAAAAACGAGGGTGTCCGAGGAACCAAAGAGAGCCACTGAGGGAGAGAAACGACCAAAGCCGGGTCGCATCGTTGGATCCAGACGATCCAAACTGCCGTGTTCCAGACAGAAGCTCTGTCCACTCTGCTCTAGCACAGCCTCCATCTACCATCTACTCAGAGAGGGTGATGTATAGATGTCTCTTCAGAAGAGAAAGAGTTTGATGACTAGACTAATGAACCAATTCATAGTCAAATTCATAGTCAACTAATAACTAAGTTACAAACTTTACAATTAAAATTAGACCACGTCTAAATTTATAACATGAAACTGATTCTCAATCTTCCCTGGTGCTTCTTAAACTCTTTGTTAAATCCAGTCAGAGAGATATCAGTCACTGAATTGACCTGGTCATCTTTAGTTTGTTCTATCCATGAATGTTCATCATTTGTATGTGCTGTATTCCTTTAATTAGTCTTTGTTCGATTTTATCATTGTTTTATCATTCATTCAATTATATTCTGTTAGTAGTGTAGTCCAATAGTTAGTCAAATAAACACTTCATTTATAAAGAACTTGGTTACTTGATTTTGTGTATATATATATATATATATATATATATATATATATATATATATATATATATATATATATATATATAAATTATTCAAATCACTGTTCATTAGGCCAAGAACTCCAGCAACCATGACATTATGAGACGCAAGTGATTAATATCAAATTTTTATAAAACTGGGTGGTGCCCCGAGAAAATCCTCATATTGAAGTTAACTGTTGGTAATATCTAAAGTTGAATGTTACCCTTTCCTTCATATTTTATGATAATTTGTCTTACAAATTTATAATTTGTCTTACACGGGGGCGGCAGTAGCTCAGTCTGTAAGGACTTGGGTTAGGACGCGGACGTCACGGGTTCAAGACCCCCATGGACCAAGACCAACTGGTTGCTGGAGAGGTGCCAGTTTACCTCTTGGGCACTGCCGAGGTGCCCCTGAGCAAGGCACCAAACCCCCAACTGCTCTGGGCGCTTGTCAGGAGCAGCCCCATCACTCTGACATCTCTCCATTGACGCATGTATATGTACTGTGTGTGAACAACAGAGTGTAAAACTGAATTTCCCCACTGTGGGACTAATAAAGGAATATCTTTCTTTCTTTCTTTCTTTACAATTAATAATTTGGGATTATTAATTGTTAATATGAATCTTGATGTTAATTAATGATTAACTCTTAATCTGTTCAATGCAATAACGCTACACTACGCTCAACCTTGCCATCGTTGCGTGTTTGGGAGGCGAGTCGCAATGCACAGCCATGCCATCGTGCTGCCCAGCTCAGACTGAGGGCTCGTCAGCTTGAGATTTCAGTCACCACGCACAACTGTGCCATCGTCTCCTGTTTGAGTTGCCAGTCGTCACACACAGCCATGCCATCTTCGCCGGCTTGAGAAGCCAGTTGCCATGCCCAGCCATGCCATCGTGCTGCTGAAGCTGACGGCTTGTCTGGTTGAGGGGCCAGTCGCCATGCACAGCCGTGCCATTGTTACCAGCTTGAGAGGCCCGTAGCCATGCACAGCCTTACCATCATGCTGCCCAGCTCAGCCATGCCACTGATGCGTGCTTGAGAGGCCAGTCACCACGCTCAGCGATGCCATAGTCCCCTGCTTGAGAGGCTAGTTGCTTCACTCAGTCGTGCCATTGTCGCCTGCTTTAGAGGCTAGTCGCCACGCACAACCATGCCATCGTGCTGCACAGCTCAGGCTAACAGCTTGCCTCATCGAGAGGCCAGTCACCACGCTCAACCCTGCCATCGAGACCTGCTTGAGAGGCTAGTTGACACGCATTTCCGTACCATCATGCTCAGCTCAGGCTGAGAGCTCGTCAGTTTGAGATTTCAGTCGCCATGCACAGCTGTGCCATCGTCTCCTGCTTGAGAGGGCAGTCGTCACGCACAGCCCTACCATTGTACTGCCCAGCTCAGGCTGAGGTCTTGCCTGCTTGAGAGGCCAGTCACCACGCACAGCCGTGCCATCTTACTTCCCAGCTCAGGCTGAGGGCTCTCCGGCATGAGTTGCCAGTCGTCATGCACAGCTGTGTGCATGAAGCTGGGTTTATCAGCTTGAGAGGCCAACCAGTTGCTACGCTCAGCCTTACCATTGTGCTGCCAAGCTAAGGCTGAGGGCTCGCCTGCTTGAAAGGCCAGTCACCACGCACAGTCATGCCATTGTGCTGCCCACCTCAGGCTGAGGGCTCATCTGCTTGAGAGGCCAGTCGCCACACACAGTTGTGCCATCCTCGCCTGCTTGAGTGGTTAGTCACCACCCACAGCCGTGCATTTGTGCTGCCCAGCTCAGGCTGAGGGATCGCCTGATCGAGAGACCAGTTAACACGCACAGCCCTGCCATCGTCGCCTTCTTGAGAAGCCAGCCACCATGCACATCCTGCTGCACAGCTTAAGCTGAGGGTTTCCCTGCTTGAGAGGCGAGACGCCATGCACAGCCTACTTGAGAGGCCACTCCTCACGCAGAGCCATGCCATTGTGCTGCCAGGCTCACTCTGAGGGCTCGTCTGCTTGAGAGGCCAGTTGCCACGCACAGCCGTGCCATCGTGCTGCCCAGGTAAGGCTGAGGGTTCACCTGCGAGCTGAGGTTGAGGGCTGGCCATCTCCACGCCCCCAGCACCGTCATCGTGCTGCTGAGTCTGATGCTGAATGTTGGCCTGGCTGGATGCCCCTCTCCACACCCCAGCGCCATCCTCATACCAATGAGTCCAAGGGCTTGCCTGCCTGGAGGCCCGTATCCATGCCCCAGCACTTGCTGCTGCTGAACTGAAGCTGAGGGATGGCTTGCCTGGATTACAGTCTCCATGCCACAGAACTGTGATTGTGCTGCTGAGCTGAGGCTGAGGGATGGTCAGGATGGTGTGCCTGGATGACAGTCTCCACACAACAGAACTGGGATCATGCTGCTGAGCAACAGCTGAAGGCTGGCTTGCCTGGAGCAAAGTCTCTACGTCCCAGCAATGTCATTGGGCTGCTGAGTCTGTAGTTGAGGGCTGGCCTGTCTGGAGGCCAATCTCTCGCTGCACCTGAGGCTGAAGGTTGGCCTGCCAGGATGAAAGTGTCCACGCCCCAGCATTGTCACCGTGTCGCTTAGGTGAGGCTGAAGGCTGGCCTGCCTGGAGGGGAGTCTCTACGCCCCAGAACTCTCATTGTTCTGCGGAGTAGAGGCTGAGAGATAGCCTTCGTGGATGAAAGTCTTCATGCCTCAGCACCATCATCGCTCTGCTGAGCTGAGGCTGAGGGCTAGCCTTCCTGAAAGAAAGGCATCACTTCCCAGAACCGAGACCATGCTGCTGAGCTTATATATATATATTATTTTATTTTATTTTATCTTTATTAATACTGTTTTTTAAAATCTATCCTTCTTGTTTTTGCACTATCCACTTTGCTGCTGTAACGTGTGAATTTCTCCACTGTGGGACCAATAAAGGAATATCTTATCTTATCTTATCTTATCTTAAGCTGACGGCTGGCCTGCCTGGAGGCCAGTTTCCACGCCCCAGCACTGATGTCGTGCTGCTGAGTATGAGACCGAGGTCTGGCCTGGCAAGGGCCTGTATACATGCCCCATCATCATCATTGCGCTGCTGAGCTGAGGCTGAGGGATGGCCTGCCTGGATGAAAGTATCCATGCCCCTGTGCTGTCATCATGCTGCTGAGCTGTGGCTGAGGGACAGCCTGCCTGAAGCCCATTCTCCATGCCCCAGTGCTGTCATCATGCTGCTGAACTGAGGCTGAGGGCAGGCCTGTCTGCATGAAAGGCTCCACGCCGCAGCACCGTCATCGTACTGGTGAGCTGAGACTGATGGCTGACGTGCGTGGATGAAAGTCTCCACTCCCCACAACTGAGACCATGCTGCTGAGCTGAATCTGAGGGCTGATCTGCCTGGAGGCCAATCTCCATGTGAAATTTATAAACCAATATTATCGTCATATTCGTATTGTGTTGCATGTTTTCTGTGATAGTGGTGTGATGAAATGACATGTTTGTCACAGAAATCAATTTCTGAGTGATTCTTGTGAAAATACGCTTTTCTGAGTACTTTTGGACGAGAAATGCAGTTTTAGCTACTTTAGTGGTGAAAACTGTTTTTTTTAAAGACACTGAACACAGAATGAAGATTTCATGCTTGGAGGTTAGTTTTACTGTGAAATTTTTAAAAAGCCTGTCATCTGTCATATTCATCCCGTTTTGCGTGTTTTCAGAGATATTGGTGTGTTTCTGTAAAGAAACGCCCCAGCACCTTCATTGCGCTGCTGAGCTTAAGCTGAGGGCTGGCCTGTCTGGAGGCCAGTCTCCATGCACCAGCACTGTGATCATGCTGCTGAGTATGAGACTGAGGGTTGGCCCGCCTGAAGGCCTGTCTACATGACCCAGCATTGTCATTGTGCAGCTGAGATTGAGGGATGGCCTTGGAGATTAGTTTTAATGTGAAATTTGTAAGAAGAAGAAGAAGATAGAAGATATTCCTTTATTAGTCCCACAGTGGGGAAATTCAGTTTTACACTCTGTTGTTCACACAGTACATATACATGCGTCAATGGAGAGATGTCAGAGTGAGGGGGCTGCTCCTGACAAGCGCCCAGAGCAGTTGGGGGTTCGGTGCCTTCAGGGGCACCTCGGCAGTGCCCAAGAGGTAAACTGGCACCTCTCCAGCTACCAGTTCACACTCAGTTCTTGGTCCATGTCGGGACTTGAACCGGTGACCCTCTGGTTCCCAAGCCAACTCCCTACAGACTGAGCTACTGCCGCCCCCTCCAATGCTTAGTTAACCCACGTAATTATGAACCAGGAAGTGTAGAGAGCGACAAATGCCAAGAGGTGCCCTGTGTGAAACCAGTTCATTTATTTGTCATGTAGCTTCTGTACTTAAGTTACGTCATTTCTGTAGTAACTTTAACCCAAACCATGATCTTTTCAGAACTGTTATCGTGCTGCTGAGCAGAAGCTGTGGGCTCGCCTACGTGGAGGCCAGTGTCCATGGCCCAGCACTCTCATTCTGCTGCTGAGCTGAGTTTGAGGGATGGCCTGCTTGGTGGCCAGCCTCCACGCCCCAGCATCGTCATTGTACTGCTGAGCTGAAGGCTGGCCTGCGTGGAGGCGAGGCTGCACGTCCTAGCACTGTTATCATGTTTCTGAGCTGAGGCTGAGTGATGAACTGCCTGGATTAAAGTCTCTACACCCCAGAACCGTGATTGTGCTGCTGAGTTAAGGATCAGGGATGGCCTGCCTGGATTTCCATACCCCAGAACTGTGATCATGCTGTTGAGTCTGATTCTCTCAGAACTCAAGCTGAGGGCCGGCCTGCCTGGATGAAAGTCTCCACACCCCAGCATTGTCACCGTGCTGCTCAGCTGAGGCTGAGGGATGGCCTGCCTTGACACCAGTCTCCACACCCCTGCACCGTCATTGTGCTGCTGAGGGATGGCCTTCCTGGATGAAAGGTTCCATTCCCCAGAACCAAGACCATGCTGCTGAGCTGATGCTGATGGCTGGCCTGCCTGGATAACGTCCCTATGCCCCCAGCGCCATCATCGTGATGCTGAGCTGAGGCTAAGGGATGGCCTGCGTGGATGAAAGTCTTCCCATCCCAGAACACTGATCGTGCTACTGTGTTGTGTGTGAAATGAGGGCTGGCCTGCCTGGAGGCCAGTCTCCACACCCCAGCACCGTTATAATGCTGCTGAACTAAAGCTGAGGGATGGTCTGCCAATATGAACGACTCCACACCCCAGTGCCGTCATTGCACTGCTGAGGTGGAGCTGAGGGCTGGCCTACCCGTACGTCAGTTTCCATGCCCCAACACTGTCATCTGAGGCTGAGGCAGGTCTCGTGATGGCCTGCCTGAATGAAAGTCTCCATGCCCCAGAACTGTGATTGTGCTGTTGAGTCTGAGTCTGAGCTGAGGTGGCCTGGCTGGAAGCCCCTCTCCACGCCCCAGCAACGTCATCATGCTGCTGAGCTCAGGCTGAGGGATAGCCTGCCTGGATGAAAGTCTCCTCTCCCCAGCACTATCATCGTGCTGCTGAGCTGAGGATGAGATATGGCCTCTCTGGATGAAAGTTCCCACGCCCCAAAACTGTCATCTTGCTGCTGAGTTAAAGCTGAGGGCTGGCCTGCTTGGAGGCCTGTCTCCATGCCCCTGCGCTGTTATTGTTCTAATGAGTCTGAAGGTACGCCTGCCTGTAGGCTCGTCTCCACGCCCCAACAGCGGCATCGTGCTGCTGTAGCTGAGGCTGAGGATCGGCTTGCCTGGATGAAAGTCTCCAGCACCGACATTGCACTGCTAAGCTGAAGGTGAGGGCTGCCCTTCCTGTAAGCCAGTCTCCACGCTCCAGCACCGTTGTCCTGTTACTGAGCTGAAGCTGAGGGCAGGCCTGCCTGTAAGCCAATTTCCATGCCCCAGCACCGTCATTGTGTCGTTGAGCTGAGGCTGGAGGCCTGGAGGCTTACCTGCCTTGAGACGAGTCTCCACGCCCCAGCACTGTTATCGTGTTCATTAGCTGAAGCTGAGAGCTTTCCCTCCGGGAGGCCAGTCTCCATGCCCCAGCACTGTTATCGTGCTGCTGAGCTTAAGTTGATGGCTGAACTGCCTGGAGGACCATCTCCACTCCCCTGCACCATCATTGTGCTGCTGAGCTGAGGCTGAGGGATGGCCTGCCTGGATGACAGTGCACGTCTCAGCACCTTCATTGTGCTGCTGAGCTGAAGCTGAGGGCTGGCCTGCCTGTAAGCCAGTTTCCATGCCCCAGCACCATCATCGTGTCGCTGAGCTGAGGCTTAAGGCTAGCCCGCCTGGAGGCGAGTCTCCACGCCACAGCACTGTTATTGTGTTGCTGTCACTGTTATCGTGTGTTATCGTGTGAATTTCCCCACTGTGGGACTAATAAAGGAATATCTTATCTTATCTTTCTGAGGCTGTCAGCGTGACAGCACCATCAGTGTGCTGTGGAACAGAGTAAAGGATGACCTGACTGGATGAATGCATCCACACCCCTGCGCCATGACCATTCTGATGAGCTGTGTCGAGGCGACAGCCAGCCTGAAGGCCAGACTCCACGCCCATGCACCGTCATCATGCTGCTGAGCTAAGGCTGAGGGCTGGCATGCCTGGATTAAAGTCTCCACGCCCCAGCACCGTCATTGTGCTACTGAGTTGAAACTGAAGGCTGGCCTGCCTGGAGACAAGTCTCCATGCCCATGCAACGACATCGTGTTGCTGACCTGAGGCTGAGGGATAACCTGCCTGGATGAAAGGCTCCATGCGCCAGAACACAAATCATGCTACTGAGCTGAAGCTGAGGTGAGTTGAGATGGTATGCCTGGAGACCAATCTCCACACCGCAGCACTGTTATCATGATGCTGAGTTGAGGCTGGGGGATTGCTACCTGGATGAATGTCTCCAGGCCCCAGCGCCATCATTGCATTGCTGAGCTGAAGCTGAGGGCTTGCCTGAATGTAAGCCAAATTCCATGCTCCTGTACCGTCATTGTGTCGCTGAGCTGAGGCTGAAGGCTGGCCTACCTGGCGGCGAATCTTCAAGCACCTTCACTTTATCGTGTTCTTGAGATGAGGCAGAGCGATGGCTTGGCTGGATTAAAGTCTCCACACCCCAGAACTGTTATCGTGCTGCTGAGCTGAGTCTGAGGGATGGCCTCCCTGGTTGAAAGTCTCCGTGCCCCAGAACTGTCATGGTGCTGCTGAGGGCTGGCCTGCCTGAATGACAGATTGCCTGCTGGGATGACAGTCTCCATGCCCAGCGCCGTCAGAATGCTGCTGAACTGTTGCTAAGGACTGGCCTGCCAGGATGAAAGTCTCCACGCCCCAGCACTGTCATAGTGCTTCTTAGCTGAGGCTGAGGGATGGCCTGCCTGGATCACAGTCTCCACACCCCAGCACCGTCACCTTGATGCTGAGCTGAGGCTTAGGGACAGCCTGCCTGAAGGCCACTCTGCATGCCCCATTGCTGCCTGGATGAAAGACTGCACGCCCCAGATCCAAGGCGCTTCTGAGTTGAAGCTGAGAGCTGGCCTGCCTGGAGGTCAGTCTCCTTGCCCCAGTACTATTATCATGCTGCAGAGCTGAGGCTGAGGGATGGTCTGCCTGGATTAAAGTCTGGATTAAAGCTGAGGGCTGGCTTGCCTGTAAACCAGATTCCATGCCCCAGCGCCATCATAGTGCTGCTGAGCTGAATCTGGGGGCTGGCCTGCCTGGATGACAGTCTCCACGCCCTAGCGCCATCATCGTGCAACTGAACAGAAGCTAGGGCTGGCCTGCCTGTAAGCCCCTCTCCAACACCCAGCGCCGTCATCATGCTGCTAAGTGTAAGTCAGAGGACTGGCCTGCCTGGATGCCCTTCTCGACCACCCAGCGCTGTCATCGTGTTGCTGAGTCTGAGAATGAGAGCCGATCCGCTTGGAGCCCATATCCACGACCAGCGCTATCATCGTGCTGCAGAGCTGAGGCTGAGGACCGTCTTGCCTGGAGGCCCGTCTACACGCACAGCACCGTTATCAAGCTGCTCAGCTTGGGGTGATGACTGACCCACCTGGACCTTCATCACGCTGCTCAGTTCTGGGTGAGGACTCGCCTGCCAGGAGTCCAGTCGCCGCACAAAATATTATGATAAATCTATGTTTAATATGATAGATGTATATTCCCTCTTATCCTTTTCCTGTTTTGTAGTGATTTCCATATTAAGTTAGTGAGACTTCTATTTCAAGCCGCACAGGTAATTTGTACAACACAAAGAAAATCATTGAAAAGAGTAACTAATCGGAATGTGTATTGCCCATACCTGGCAATAAAGCATTAAGTCAAACATGATTTTTGACTATTTTTGCCCTGTGAGCGTTAGCATTGTTATGATCTGCTTGTGAACTGTGTCGTATCTCATTCAAATAATCTACAGTAGCTATAATCATCCGTTTTGTGTATCTGGCGCCAATAGGAGCATGACATAAGTCGCTGGTCCTATGGGAAACTCTACTGGATGACATCAGAACTACAATAACTTGTCTGCAGCTTTTCAGGAATAGGCACAAAGTGCTTGCACCTGTCCTATGTAGAAAAAAAAATGTTACTAAGATGTGTTTCTGTGACGTCTTGTTTACAGAAATCCACTAGAGTGTTTCTTTTGCAAAAATGCATTTCTATTTAGTTTTGGTAGAGAAATAGCGTTCAATATTCAAAACTACAGTTTAACTGAACTTAGAATTAAGTTTTAATGCTTGGAAGATCAGTTTTTTTTATGTGAAAGCTGAGAAATCTATGTTTTCCTGTTTTGGATATTACAAATGTAATAGATGTGTCTTTGTGTGGAAAAGCTGTCTTTTTTACAAACATCCACTTTTGAATGTTTCTTTTGGAAAAGTGCATTTCGATTTGGTTTTGGCAAAGGAACTGCGCGTAATATAGTTAAATGGTCAAACCTGTTCTTCTCAACTATACTTCCTTGAGGAGAAATGCATTTATGTGTGCTTTTGGGAAACATTAAAAGCTAGTTTAGTGGTGAAAATGAGTTTTACATTGAATGTGCTCAGACAGAAGATGTGATGCTTGGAGGCCAGTTTTTACTTGAAAAGTAATTACATGTTCCTGGTCAGTTCAAGAAGAAATGACATGTTTATAACAGAAATTAACTTTTGACTGTTGCTTGTAGAATAACGTGATTCTGTGTAATTTTGGAGGAGAGATGCAGTTTTAACTCGTCTGGTGGTGACAAAGATCGTCTTACATGAAACTGAGAACAGAATGAAGATTTCATGCGTGGAGGGCAGCTTTAAAGTGAAATTTTATAAAAGCATGTCATCTGTCATTATTCATTATATTTTGCATGTTGTCAGTGATACTGATGTGTTTATTTGAAGAAATAACATGTTTGTCACAGAAATAAACTTTTCGGTGTTTCTTGTGGAAAAACGCTTTTTTGTGCCTTTTGGAGGAGAAATACATTTTACCTATGGTAATGGGGAAAACTACGGTTTTGCATGAAACTGATGACAGAATGAAGATTTCATGCTTGGATATTAGTTTTAATGTGAAATTTATAAACCAATATTGTCTGTCATATTCATAATTTTTGCATTGTTTTCTGTGATATTGGTGTGATTCTGTGATGAAATGACATATTTGTGACAGAAATCAACTTCTGAGTGATTCTTGTGGAAAATCGCGTTTCTATGTGCTTTTGGAGGAGAGATGCATTTTAGCTACATTAAGTGGTGAAAAAGACGATCTTTCATGAACTTTATCAGAGAATGAAAGATTTCATGTTTGGAGATCAGTTTTAATGTGAACTTTAAGAAAACAATGTCGTCGCTCATATTCATCCTGTTTTGCATGTGACTCATCAGCGACACTGATGTGTTTCTATGAAGGAATTACGTGTTTTTCCACAGAAACCAACTTTTGAATGGTTCTTGTGGAAAAACTCTTTTTGGGTGCTTTTGGACGAGAAATGCAGTTTTAGCTACGGTAATATGAGAGCTACGGTTTTGCATTACAGAATGAAGATTTCATGCTTGGAGGGCAGTTTTAATATATCATTTTATAAACCAATATTATCTGTCATATTCATAATGTTTTGCATTGTTTTCTGTGATATTGGTGTGATTCTGTGATGAAATGACATGTTTGTTACAGAAATCAACTTCTGAGTGATTCTTGTGGAAAATCGCTTTTCTATGTGCCTTTGGAGGAAAAATGCATATGACAGAATGAATATTTCATGTTTGGAGATCAGTTTTAATATGAACTTTAAGAAAATAATGTCATCGCTCATATTCATCCTGTTTTGCATGTGACACTGTGACACATGTGACACATCAGCGACACTGATGTGTTTCTATGAAGAAATTACGTGTTTTTCCACAGAAATCAACTTTTGAATGGTTCTTATGGAAAAACTCATTTTGATAAATGCAGTTTTAGTACTTAGTATTGAGTACTTTAGTGGTTGAAAACCAGAGTTTTACATGGGGGCTGGCCTGCTGATAGGCCAGTCACCACACGCATGCACCATCATTGCTACTGAC